>OY390722.1:16523316-16525816 GCA_959613375.1 Heteropelma amictum
GACGACCAAGACGGCGGAAACCGCCGAGGAAGCCTCGCAGCAAGGAAGATCCGCGGGAGGCCAAGGCACGGGACCGAGCTCGGATCCCGCCGAGCGCGCCCCCTGGGGGGGCGCCCGGGTTCACCTCGCCCAGGCCCGGCACGTTAGCCAAACCCGCTTCCCTAACAAGCCCGACGCGCCCCGCTCCTCAGAGCCAATCCTTATTCCGAAGTTACGGATCCAATTTGCCGACTTCCCTTACCTACATTAGTCTATCGACTAGAGGCTCTTTACCTTGGAGACCTGCTGCGGATATGGGTACGAGCCGGCGCGACACCTCCACGTGGCCCTCTCCTGGATTTTCAAGGTCCGAGGGGAAGATCCGGACACCGCCGCAACTGCGGTGCTCTTCGCGTTCCAAACCCTATCTCCCTGCTAGAGGTTTCCAGGGAACTCGAACGCTTATACAGAAAAGAAAACTCTTCCCGGATCTCCCGACGGCGTCTCCAGGTCATTTTGGGTTACCCCGACGAACTCTCTTGCGAGGGCCCGAATTGTATACGGTTCCGCTGCCGGGTTCCGGAATAGGAACCGGATTCCCTTTCGCCCGATGGGTGTGTGTCTTGTAATAACGTGAGCGCCTCTCGGCGAGTATATGTATATTACACACTCAGCGTGACTGATACACCGCATCGACATAGGATTTCTCCTAGGGCTTAGGATCGACTGACTCGTGTGCAACGGCTGTTCACACGAAACCCTTCTCCACGTCAGTCCTCCAGGGCCTCGCTGGAGTATTTGCTACTACCACCAAGATCTGCACCGACGGCGGCTCCAGGCAGGCTCACGCCCAGACCCTTCTGCGCGCACCGCCGCGACCCTCCTACTCGTCAGGGCCTCACGACGGGGAACGTGGGTCCCCCGTGCGGCTTGCCGCTGACGGCAGAGTATAGGCCCGACGCTTCAGCGCCATCCATTTTCAGGGCTAGTTGCTTCGGCAGGTGAGTTGTTACACACTCCTTAGCGGATTCCGACTTCCATGGCCACCGTCCTGCTGTCTTAAGCAACCAACGCCTTTCATGGTATCCCATAAGCGTCGACTTGGGCGCCTTAACTCTGCGTTTGGTTCATCCCACAGCGCCAGTTCTGCTTACCAAAATTGGCCCACTTGGCACTCTGATCCGAAATCTCGTGGCTTCAGCGTTCAAGCAAGCCAGAGATCTCACCCATTTAAAGTTTGAGAATAGGTTGAGGTCGTTTCGGCCCCAATGCCTCTAATCATTCGCTTTACCAGATGAGACTCGCATAAGTTCAACGAACACGCGAGTGCCAGCTATCCTGAGGGAAACTTCGGAGGGAACCAGCTACTAGATGGTTCGATTAGTCTTTCGCCCCTATACCCAGTTCCGACGATCGATTTGCACGTCAGAATCGCTACGGACCTCCATCAGGGTTTCCCCTGACTTCGTCCTGACCAGGCATAGTTCACCATCTTTCGGGTCCCAACGTGTACGCTCTGGGTGCGCCTCTCCTCGCGATGAGAGCGAGACGCCCCGGGAGTGCGGGACCGCATCGTAACGCGGACCATCCTCCCTCGGTCGGCGCGGGGCCGACCTTCACTTTCATTGCGCCTCTGGGCTTCGAGATCCCAATGACTCGCGCACATGTTAGACTCCTTGGTCCGTGTTTCAAGACGGGTCCTGAAAGTACCCAAAGCAGTAGCGTCGCCGACCGGTAATGCAATCTTCGAGCCGGTCCCAGTGCACCGCCGGCCAACAGCCGGCCAGGCACGGTGACGGCGCAAGGTCCGTGGCATCCGTGGTTAATCTCACTGGCCAAGCTTGCGGCGGGCCGGACGCATCTCGATTTCGTGTGCGGCTCAATACCGTGCGAGTACCGCCGGGCAGCTGGCCGGGCGACCGGGGGTCTGCCGCGCGAGGCCCCCCGAGGGAGACTCTCCACGTGACAGGCGCCCACCCGGGCCGTAGACCGACGCCCGACGGGTCGCGACGTCCTACTAGGGGAGAAGTGCACGCCGACGAGACCCGGCGTTGAGGACCCGAACGCGTGCACCGCGACGCGAGGCCGCCGGCATCGCGTATCGAGGCCCTCGCCGGGATTCGCTGACGATGAATCTCCCCATTCGATCTTTCGGGTTTCTCAGGTTTACCCCTGAACGGTTTCACGTACTCTTGAACTCTCTCTTCAAAGTTCTTTTCAACTTTCCCTCACGGTACTTGTTCGCTATCGGTCTCGTGGTCGTATTTAGCCTTAGATGGAGTTTACCACCCGCTTAGAGCTGCACTCTCAAGCAACCCGACTCTAAGGAGAGATCCTCCCGAAGGTCGTCCCGGCCGCTACGGGCCTGGCACCCTCTGCGGGTAATTGGCCCCATTCAAGATGGACTTGGGCTCGGGCCGTACCCCTCGGGATAGATGGATCCTCCCGAACACCACATCTCCCGGCGACCTTGCCGCGGGATTCAGTGCTGGGCTCCTCCCCGTTCGCTCGCAGCTACTGG
>OY390722.1:16530816-16535816 GCA_959613375.1 Heteropelma amictum
AACGAGAATTCCGCCGTAGACCGATCCAAACGAAAATTCCGCCGTAGACCGATCCGAACGAAAATTCCGCCGTAGACCGATCCGTCCACGCTGTGGACTTCTACGAACGAGAATTCCGCCGTAGACCGATCCGAACGAAAATTCCGCCGTAGACCGATCCGTCGACGCCGTAGACCGATACGAACGAAAATTCCGCCGTAGACCGATCCGTCGACGCCGTAGACCGATACGAACGAGAATTCTGCCGTAGACCGATCCGTCCACGCCGTAGACCGATCCAAACCAAATCTCCGCCGTAGACCGATCCGTCCACGCCGTGGACTTATACGAACGAGAATTCCGCCGTAGACCGATCCGTCCACGCCATGGACCGATACGAACGAGAATTCCGCCGTAGACCGATCCGTCCACGCCATGGACTTATACGAACGAGAATTCCGCCGTAGACCGATCCGTCCACGCCGTGGACTTATACGAACGAGAATTCCGCCGTAGACCGATCCGTCCACGCCGTGGACTTATACGAACGAGAATTCCGCCGTAGACCGATCCAAACGAAAATTCCGCCGTAGACCGATCCATCCACGCCGTGGACTTATACGAACGAGAATTCCGCCGTAGACCGATCCGAACGAAAATTCCGCCGTAGACCGATCCGAACGAAAATTCCGCCGTAGACCGATCCGTCCACGCCGTGGACTTCTACGAACGAAAATTCCGCCGTAGACCGATCCGTCCACGCCGTGGACTTATACGAACGAGAATTCCGCCGTAGACCGATCCAAACGAAAATTCCGCCGTAGACCGATCCAAACGAAAATTCCGCCGTAGACCGATCCGTCCACGCCGTAGACCGATACGAACGAGAATTCCGCCGTAGACCGATCCAAACGAAAATTCCGCCGTAGACCGATCCAAACGAAAATTCCGCCGTAGACCGATCCGTCCACGCCGTAGACCGATCCAAACGAAAATTCCGCCGTAGACCGATCCGAACGAAAATTCCGCCGTAGACCGATCCGTCCACGCCGTGGACTTATAGGAACGAGAATTCCGCCGTAGACCGATCCGTCCACGCCGTGGACTTATACGAACGAGAATTCCGCCGTAGACCGATCCGTCCACGCCATGGACCGATACGAACGAGAATTCCGCCGTAGACCGATCCGTCCACGCCATGGACTTATACGAACGAGAATTCCGCCGTAGACCGATCCGTCCACGCCGTGGACTTATACGAACGAGAATTCCGCCGTAGACCGATCCGTCCACGCCATGGACCGATACGAACGAGAATTCCGCCGTAGACCGATCCGTCCACGCCATGGACTTATACGAACGAGAATTCCGCCGTAGACCGATCCGTCCACGCCGTGGACTTATACGAACGAGAATTCCGCCGTAGACCGATCCAAACGAAAATTCCGCCGTAGACCGATCCGAACGAAAATTCCGCCGTAGACCGATCCGTCGACGCCGTAGACCGATACGAACGAGAATTCCGCCGTAGACCGATCCGTCGACGCCGTAGACCGATACGAACGAGAATTCCGCCGTAGACCGATCCGTCCACGCCGTGGACTTATACGAACGAGAATTCCGCCGTAGACCGATCCAAACGAAAATTCCGCCGTAGACCGATCCGTCCACGCCGTGGACTTATACGAACGAGAATTCCGCCGTAGACCGATCCAAACGAAAATTCCGCCGTAGACCGATCCAAACGAAAATTCCGCCGTAGACCGATCCGTCCACGCCGTAGACCGATACGAACGAGAATTCCGCCGTAGACCGATCCAAACGAAAATTCCGCCGTAGACCGATCCAAACGAAAATTCCGCCGTAGACCGATCCGTCCACGCCGTGGACTTATACGAACGAGAATTCCGCCGTAGACCGATCCAAACGAAAATTCCGCCGTAGACCGATCCGTCCACGCCGTAGACCGATACGAACGAGAATTCCGCCGTAGACCGATCCAAACGAAAATTCCGCCGTAGACCGATCCAAACGAAAATTCCGCCGTAGACCGATCCGTCCACGCCGTGGACTTATACGAACGAGAATTCCGCCGTAGACCGATCCAAACGAAAATTCCGCCGTAGACCGATCCGAACGAAAATTCCGCCGTAGACCGATCCGTCGACGCCGTAGACCGATACGAACGAGAATTCTGCCTTAGACCGATCCGTCCACGCCGTAGACCGATCCAAACCAAATCTCCGCCGTAGACCGATCCGTCCACGCCGTGGACTTATACGAACGAGAATTCCGCCGTAGACCGATCCGAACGAAAATTCCGCCGTAGACCGATCCGAACGAAAATTCCGCCGTAGACCGATCCGTCCACGCTGTGGACTTCTACGAACGAGAATTCCGCCGTAGACCGATCCGAACGAAAATTCCGCCGTAGACCGATCCGAACGAAAATTCCGCCGTAGACCGATCCGTCCACGCCGTGGACTTCTACGAACGAAAATTCCGCCGTAGACCGATCCGTCCACGCCGTGGACTTATACGAACGAGAATTCCGCCGTAGACCGATCCAAACGAAAATTCCGCCGTAGACCGATCCAAACGAAAATTCCGCCGTAGACCGATCCGTCCACGCCGTAGACCGATACGAACGAGAATTCCGCCGTAGACCGATCCAAACGAAAATTCCGCCGTAGACCGATCCAAACGAAAATTCCGCCGTAGACCGATCCGTCCACGCCGTAGACCGATCCAAACGAAAATTCCGCCGTAGACCGATCCGAACGAAAATTCCGCCGTAGACCGATCCGTCCACGCCGTGGACTTATAGGAACGAGAATTCCGCCGTAGACCGATCCGTCCACGCCGTGGACTTATACGAACGAGAATTCCGCCGTAGACCGATCCGTCCACGCCATGGACCGATACGAACGAGAATTCCGCCGTAGACCGATCCGTCCACGCCATGGACTTATACGAACGAGAATTCCGCCGTAGACCGATCCGTCCACGCCGTGGACTTATACGAACGAGAATTCCGCCGTAGACCGATCCGTCCACGCCATGGACCGATACGAACGAGAATTCCGCCGTAGACCGATCCGTCCACGCCATGGACTTATACGAACGAGAATTCCGCCGTAGACCGATCCGTCCACGCCGTGGACTTATACGAACGAGAATTCCGCCGTAGACCGATCCAAACGAAAATTCCGCCGTAGACCGATCCGAACGAAAATTCCGCCGTAGACCGATCCGTCGACGCCGTAGACCGATACGAACGAGAATTCCGCCGTAGACCGATCCGTCGACGCCGTAGACCGATACGAACGAGAATTCCGCCGTAGACCGATCCGTCCACGCCGTGGACTTATACGAACGAGAATTCCGCCGTAGACCGATCCAAACGAAAATTCCGCCGTAGACCGATCCGTCCACGCCGTGGACTTATACGAACGAGAATTCCGCCGTAGACCGATCCAAACGAAAATTCCGCCGTAGACCGATCCAAACGAAAATTCCGCCGTAGACCGATCCGTCCACGCCGTAGACCGATACGAACGAGAATTCCGCCGTAGACCGATCCAAACGAAAATTCCGCCGTAGACCGATCCAAACGAAAATTCCGCCGTAGACCGATCCGTCCACGCCGTGGACTTATACGAACGAGAATTCCGCCGTAGACCGATCCAAACGAAAATTCCGCCGTAGACCGATCCAAACGAAAATTCCGCCGTAGACCGATCCGTCCACGCCGTAGACCGATACGAACGAGAATTCCGCCGTAGACCGATCCAAACGAAAATTCCGCCGTAGACCGATCCAAACGAAAATTCCGCCGTAGACCGATCCGTCCACGCCGTGGACTTATACGAACGAGAATTCCGCCGTAGACCGATCCAAACGAAAATTCCGCCGTAGACCGATCCGTCCACGCCGTAGACCGATACGAACGAGAATTCCGCCGTAGACCGATCCAAACGAAAATTCCGCCGTAGACCGATCCAAACGAAAATTCCGCCGTAGACCGATCCGTCCACGCCGTAGACCGATCCAAACGAAAATTCCGCCGTAGACCGATCCGTCCACGCCGTGGACTTATAGGAACGAGAATTCCGCCGTAGACCGATCCGTCCACGCCATGGACTTATACGAACGAGAATTCCGCCGTAGACCGATCCGTCCACGCCGTGGACTTATACGAACGAGAATTCCGCCGTAGACCGATCCGTCCACGCCATGGACCGATACGAACGAGAATTCCGCCGTAGACCGATCCGTCCACGCCGTGGACTTATACGAACGAGAATTCCGCCGTAGACCGATCCAAACGAAAATTCCGCCGTAGACCGATCCGAACGAAAAATCCGCCGTAGACCGATCCGTCGACGCCGTCGACCGATACGAACGAGAATTCCGCCGTAGACCGATCCGTCCACGCCGTAGACCGATCCGTCCACGCCGTGGACTTATACGAACGAGAATTTCGCCGTAGACCGATCCGTCCACGCCATGGACCGATACGAACGAGAATTCCGCCGTAGACCGATACGAACGAAAATTCCGCCGTAGACCGATCCGTCGACGCCGTAGACCGATCAGAACGGGATTTTCGTCGTACACCGTACTGAACGGCGGGTCTGAGTCACGATCGTTCGACGGCCGAGCGCAACGCCTTGAGCACTTCGAGACAGAGTCAAGCAATGCGCGTCGCGCACCCCAACATCGACGGAACGACGACGACTTCGCCGGTTGCCGAGACAGAGTCAAGCAATGCGCGTCGCTCACGCTTACATCGACGGAACGACGACGACTTCGCCGGCTGCAGAGACAGAGTCAAGCAATGCGCGTCGTTCACGCCAACATCGACGACGACTTCGCCGGCTGCCGAGACAGAGTCAAGCAATGCGCGTCGTTCACGCCAACATCGACGACGACTTCGCCGGTTGCCGAGACAGAGTCAAGCAATGCGCGTCGCTCACGCCAACATCGACGGAACGACGACGACTTCGCCGGCTGCAGAG
>OY390722.1:16540816-16543316 GCA_959613375.1 Heteropelma amictum
TGCCAGTTCTGAGCTGAGCGTTGAATGGCGGCCGAAGAGGACGACCAAGACGGCGGAAACCGCCGAGGAAGCCTCGCAGCAAGGAAGATCCGCGGGAGGCCAAGGCACGGGACCGAGCTCGGATCCCGCCGAGCGCGCCCCCTGGGGGGGCGCCCGGGTTCACCTCGCCCAGGCCCGGCACGTTAGCCAAACCCGCTTCCCTAACAAGCCCGACGCGCCCCGCTCCTCAGAGCCAATCCTTATTCCGAAGTTACGGATCCAATTTGCCGACTTCCCTTACCTACATTAGTCTATCGACTAGAGGCTCTTTACCTTGGAGACCTGCTGCGGATATGGGTACGAGCCGGCGCGACACCTCCACGTGGCCCTCTCCTGGATTTTCAAGGTCCGAGGGGAAGATCCGGACACCGCCGCAACTGCGGTGCTCTTCGCGTTCCAAACCCTATCTCCCTGCTAGAGGTTTCCAGGGAACTCGAACGCTTATACAGAAAAGAAAACTCTTCCCGGATCTCCCGACGGCGTCTCCAGGTCATTTTGGGTTACCCCGACGAACTCTCTTGCGAGGGCCCGAATTGTATACGGTTCCGCTGCCGGGTTCCGGAATAGGAACCGGATTCCCTTTCGCCCGATGGGTGTGTGTCTTGTAATAACGTGAGCGCCTCTCGCCGAGTATATGTATATTACACACTCAGCGTGACTGATACACCGCATCGACATAGGATTTCTCCTAGGGCTTAGGATCGACTGACTCGTGTGCAACGGCTGTTCACACGAAACCCTTCTCCACGTCAGTCCTCCAGGGCCTCGCTGGAGTATTTGCTACTACCACCAAGATCTGCACCGACGGCGGCTCCAGGCAGGCTCACGCCCAGACCCTTCTGCGCGCACCGCCGCGACCCTCCTACTCGTCAGGGCCTCACGACGGGGAACGTGGGTCCCCCGTGCGGCTTGCCGCTGACGGCAGAGTATAGGCCCGACGCTTCAGCGCCATCCATTTTCAGGGCTAGTTGCTTCGGCAGGTGAGTTGTTACACACTCCTTAGCGGATTCCGACTTCCATGGCCACCGTCCTGCTGTCTTAAGCAACCAACGCCTTTCATGGTATCCCATAAGCGTCGACTTGGGCGCCGTAACTCTGCGTTTGGTTCATCCCACAGCGCCAGTTCTGCTTACCAAAATTGGCCCACTTGGCACTCTGATCCGAAATCTCGTGGCTTCAGCGTTCAAGCAAGCCAGAGATCTCACCCATTTAAAGTTTGAGAATAGGTTGAGGTCGTTTCGGCCCCAATGCCTCTAATCATTCGCTTTACCAGATGAGACTCGCATAAGTTCAACGAACACGCGAGTGCCAGCTATCCTGAGGGAAACTTCGGAGGGAACCAGCTACTAGATGGTTCGATTAGTCTTTCGCCCCTATACCCAGTTCCGACGATCGATTTGCACGTCAGAATCGCTACGGACCTCCATCAGGGTTTCCCCTGACTTCGTCCTGACCAGGCATAGTTCACCATCTTTCGGGTCCCAACGTGTACGCTCTGGGTGCGCCTCTCCTCGCGATGAGAGCGAGACGCCCCGGGAGTGCGGGACCGCATCGTAACGCGGACCATCCTCCCTCGGTCGGCGCGGGGCCGACCTTCACTTTCATTGCGCCTCTGGGCTTCGAGATCCCAATGACTCGCGCACATGTTAGACTCCTTGGTCCGTGTTTCAAGACGGGTCCTGAAAGTACCCAAAGCAGTAGCGTCGCCGACCGGTAATGCAATCTTCGAGCCGGTCCCAGTGCACCGCCGGCCAACAGCCGGCCAGGCACGGTGACGGCGCAAGGTCCGTGGCATCCGTGGTTAATCTCACTGGCCAAGCTTGCGGCGGGCCGGACGCATCTCGATTTCGTGTGCGGCTCAATACCGTGCGAGTACCGCCGGGCAGCTGGCCGGGCGACCGGGGGTCTGCCGCGCGAGGCCCCCCGAGGGAGACTCTCCACGTGACAGGCGCCCACCCGGGCCGTAGACCGACGCCCGACGGGTCGCGACGTCCTACTAGGGGAGAAGTGCACGCCGACGAGACCCGGCGTTGAGGACCCGAACGCGTGCACCGCGACGCGAGGCCGCCGGCATCGCGTATCGAGGCCCTCGCCGGGATTCGCTGACGATGAATCTCCCCATTCGATCTTTCGGGTTTCTCAGGTTTACCCCTGAACGGTTTCACGTACTCTTGAACTCTCTCTTCAAAGTTCTTTTCAACTTTCCCTCACGGTACTTGTTCGCTATCGGTCTCGTGGTCGTATTTAGCCTTAGATGGAGTTTACCACCCGCTTAGAGCTGCACTCTCAAGCAACCCGACTCTAAGGAGAGATCCTCCCGAAGGTCGTCCCGGCCGCTACGGGCCTGGCACCCTCTGCGGGTAATTGGCCCCATTCAAGATGGACTTGGGCTCGGGCCGTACCCCTCGGGATAGATGGATCCTCCCGAACACCACATCTCCCGGCGACCTTGCCGCGGGAT
>OY390722.1:16548316-16550816 GCA_959613375.1 Heteropelma amictum
CCGCCGTAGACCGATCCGTCCACGCTGTGGACTTCTACGAACGAGAATTCCGCCGTAGACCGATCCAAACGAAAATTCCGCCGTAGACCGATCCGAACGAAAATTCCGCCGTAGACCGATCCGTCCACGCTGTGGACTTCTACGAACGAGAATTCCGCCGTAGACCGATCCGAACGAAAATTCCGCCGTAGACCGATCCGTCGACGCCGTAGACCGATACGAACGAAAATTCCGCCGTAGACCGATCCGTCGACGCCGTAGACCGATACGAACGAGAATTCTGCCGTAGACCGATCCGTCCACGCCGTAGACCGATCCAAACCAAATCTCCGCCGTAGACCGATCCGTCCACGCCGTGGACTTATACGAACGAGAATTCCGCCGTAGACCGATCCGTCCACGCCATGGACCGATACGAACGAGAATTCCGCCGTAGACCGATCCGTCCACGCCATGGACTTATACGAACGAGAATTCCGCCGTAGACCGATCCGTCCACGCCGTGGACTTATACGAACGAGAATTCCGCCGTAGACCGATCCGTCCACGCCGTGGACTTATACGAACGAGAATTCCGCCGTAGACCGATCCAAACGAAAATTCCGCCGTAGACCGATCCATCCACGCCGTGGACTTATACGAACGAGAATTCCGCCGTAGACCGATCCGAACGAAAATTCCGCCGTAGACCGATCCGAACGAAAATTCCGCCGTAGACCGATCCGTCCACGCCGTGGACTTCTACGAACGAAAATTCCGCCGTAGACCGATCCGTCCACGCCGTGGACTTATACGAACGAGAATTCCGCCGTAGACCGATCCAAACGAAAATTCCGCCGTAGACCGATCCAAACGAAAATTCCGCCGTAGACCGATCCGTCCACGCCGTAGACCGATACGAACGAGAATTCCGCCGTAGACCGATCCAAACGAAAATTCCGCCGTAGACCGATCCAAACGAAAATTCCGCCGTAGACCGATCCGTCCACGCCGTAGACCGATCCAAACGAAAATTCCGCCGTAGACCGATCCGAACGAAAATTCCGCCGTAGACCGATCCGTCCACGCCGTGGACTTATAGGAACGAGAATTCCGCCGTAGACCGATCCGTCCACGCCGTGGACTTATACGAACGAGAATTCCGCCGTAGACCGATCCGTCCACGCCATGGACCGATACGAACGAGAATTCCGCCGTAGACCGATCCGTCCACGCCATGGACTTATACGAACGAGAATTCCGCCGTAGACCGATCCAAACGAAAATTCCGCCGTAGACCGATCCGAACGAAAATTCCGCCGTAGACCGATCCGTCGACGCCGTAGACCGATACGAACGAGAATTCCGCCGTAGACCGATCCGTCGACGCCGTAGACCGATACGAACGAGAATTCCGCCGTAGACCGATCCGTCCACGCCGTGGACTTATACGAACGAGAATTCCGCCGTAGACCGATCCAAACGAAAATTCCGCCGTAGACCGATCCGAACGAAAATTCCGCCGTAGACCGATCCGTCGACGCCGTAGACCGATACGAACGAGAATTCTGCCTTAGACCGATCCGTCCACGCCGTAGACCGATCCAAACCAAATCTCCGCCGTAGACCGATCCGTCCACGCCGTGGACTTATACGAACGAGAATTCCGCCGTAGACCGATCCGAACGAAAATTCCGCCGTAGACCGATCCGAACGAAAATTCCGCCGTAGACCGATCCGTCCACGCCGTAGACCGATACGAACGAGAATTCCGCCGTAGACCGATCCAAACGAAAATTCCGCCGTAGACCGATCCAAACGAAAATTCCGCCGTAGACCGATCCGTCCACGCCGTGGACTTATACGAACGAGAATTCCGCCGTAGACCGATCCAAACGAAAATTCCGCCGTAGACCGATCCGTCCACGCCGTAGACCGATACGAACGAGAATTCCGCCGTAGACCGATCCAAACGAAAATTCCGCCGTAGACCGATCCAAACGAAAATTCCGCCGTAGACCGATCCGTCCACGCCGTAGACCGATCCAAACGAAAATTCCGCCGTAGACCGATCCGAACGAAAATTCCGCCGTAGACCGATCCGTCCACGCCGTGGACTTATAGGAACGAGAATTCCGCCGTAGACCGATCCGTCCACGCCATGGACTTATACGAACGAGAATTCCGCCGTAGACCGATCCGATCACGCCGTGGACTTATACGAACGAGAATTCCGCCGTAGACCGATCCGTCCACGCCATGGACCGATACGAACGAGAATTCCGCCGTAGACCGATCCGTCCACGCCGTGGACTTATACGAACGAGAATTCCGCCGTAGACCGATCCGTCCACGCCGTGGACTTATACGAACGAGAATTCCGCCGTAGACCGATCCGTCCACGCCATGGACCGATACGAACGAGAATTCCGCCGTAGACCGATCCGTCCACGCCGTGGACTTATACGAACGAGAATTCCGCCGTAGACCGATCCAAACGAAAATTCCGCCGTAGACCGAT
>OY390722.1:16555816-16565816 GCA_959613375.1 Heteropelma amictum
GGAAGAAATGCTCCAAGAGCGCCGTGGCACTCGCATCCCAAGAGGTCGCGAGCACCCCCCCGACCCTTACACCGCCGATGTCAGCAGGACCACGCCGACCCCTGAGGATACGATACACGTCCCCCCACGGATCAGCATTTCCGACCCCACCAACAAAGGCTCGCCAGTCCTCCTCTTTCCTCTGGAGGACCAGGCGGTGGTAGCTCCGGTGCGCATCACGATACGCCACTCGGAGCCTCACCTGGACCTCCACCGGCGCCTCGCGTCTTCTGGCCCCCTGCAAAGCAGCCCTCGCCCGTCTAGCGAGCCTCCTCAGCCGGGCGAGCTCTTGGCCCCACCACCGAGACCTCCGCCGCGGCGACGGCCCAGCCGCCCCCAACTGAGAGCCGTTTACGCCCTCAACCAAGGACACAACCGCTCCCGCGAGAGCGGCCGGACCATCCCTCGCCAACGCATCGCGGTCCAGCTCCTGCGCAGCCAGCGCAAGAGCCGCCCCATACGTCGCCCAGTTTACACCAATGGTCCGCCACCTTTTTACAGGCAGCGGACGGTCGGCATCCCCGCCGACCCGGGACAGGGTCACACTGACACTATTATGGTCAGAGTGGACCAGGTCCGGCAGGATCTCCCACCGAGCCCGGTACAGCTGTTCAAAACCCCTCCCCAGGGTAACGTCGATGTCCGACCTCCCCGTGGGGCCATCGAACGTAAAATGTCGAGACGGCTCGTTCAAGACCTCCACGTCGGTAGCGACTATGAAGGCCTCAAGCTCACCGCCCCTGACGGCATTCTGGTGGCCCCGAAAGCGGTTCTTCGAGTGCCACAGGCGGGACACAGCGTTCGCGTCCATGCCCACCAGCACAGGCGCCCCTCGCAGCTGGGAAAATACCCACTCCAGATACTGGAGATAGCTATCGAGAGGCACCCCATGCCGGCAGTACATGGAGCACAGGTACATAGTACCAAAACCGCCGCGTACCCACACCGTAGCACCCACGCCCCCGCCAGGGACCACGACCACCGTCGCATCAAGCGACGCGTCAACGAGGACGACCGCGGATCCGCCGTCGCCGCTCTGAAACACTCGCAACCACGCCGGGAGCCCAGCCACGACACCACCCGCCCGCAGGTATGGTTCCTGCAGAAGGGCGGCCCCGAAGCAGCCCTCGGTGAGCACCTGGCCGAGTTCAGCCATCACCCCCCGAGATCGCTGGCAGTTGAGCTGGAGGACACGAAGTCCAACCGGCCCACCACCCACTGGACCCCCAGCAACAGCGGCGACGGCCCCCCTTTGCGGACACCGCTCAGCCATTTGGACCGGGTGAGGCCGGGCCCTCCGAGGCCCTCGGACACTCTCCCTCTCTCTCAGCCGCCGCAGCAGCAGCCGTCTCCTCTTTCTCCATCGCCTCCACATCCGTTGCCGCAGCGCGGACCCGCTCCTCGGCCGCTGCAGCCCTCACTCGCTCGAGGGCAGCCCGGTAAAGAGGGCACGCCCCATCCATGGCCCTATGGGCGGCCCGCAAGCCTGCCTCCCTGCAATTCACACAGCAGGGAGGCTGCTCCCTCGACGGGCATTCCGCGGCGGAATGCCCGTCCATCGCACACCAGCCACATGTCAGCGCACGCTTCCGGCAGGACCGCGTGCCATGGCCAAAACCCAGACACCGGAAGCACCGGTCTGCCTCTACATACTCTCTGACGACGCACGAATGCCAGCCAAGGAAAACTCGCCCCCTCGCCACCAGCGCCCTTGCCACCTCGGGCGCGGCCTCCAGCACCCAGTGGGCACCTTGAGGCCCCGCTCGATCACCATTAAATTTCCGTGCAAGCCTGACGGCTGCACGGAACTCCTCCTCCCCCATGTCAGGGACAGCCTGAGCACGGAGGGCGGTCATCACTGCCCCCTCCGTAACCTCGGCGGGAACCGCAAAGACGCCGACCCTCTTTCGAGGGGCCTCCGGCGCCATCACGGTTAACCCGCCCTCCCGAATCTCCTGGCTTGCCCGGAAGAAATCGAGTTCCTTCTCCGTGCGGGTCTCGACTAGAACTCCACCCTGGACAGTCCTAACTGCCGTCACGCAGATAGAGGCCCTTCCAGGGTCTACAAGAGCCTTCAACTTCTCCTTAACCTCGGCAGGCGCCATTGCGCCCTCGGCCGCCCTCACCAGCACGGCGTGCTGAGGCGCGCGCCTCGCTCTCGGTGCGGGACGTCTCGGGGGGGCAACCACCACTGGCGCCGGCCGAGGTCCAGCGACCACAGCGACCGCAGTCGCCGGCGCTCCACCCACTGCCTCCGCAAACGTGGCCGGGCGCCCCGATCTCAGGGGGGCCATGAGGCTTCCTGATCCCGGGGAAGCCACGGCACGCGAACTACCTCTCTCTCCTTCGTCACCAACGCGACGAGCTTGATGTTCGTGCGCAGAGCGAAGCCCTGCACACTCGCCTGACAGATACTCGACCCTCCCGGTGACGGCGACCAGGAGGGAGAGAATCCCAGAAACCCGTTCCTCGATAAACGAGGCGACACTTTTGGCGACTTTATTGGTCGGGTCCATAATGCCCGACCGCACCTCGCCCGCTAGCTGCTCAGCCCGAGCAGTTAGCGCAATCAGGCTGATATGCCTTGGGGGCCCTTCTCCCCGGAAGGCGGTGGCCGGCACGGTCAAACAGGCCACCGGCCGATCCGGGGTACCCCCAGAACGGGCTGCCACTTGTTGTGCCGAACCTGACCCAACCGCAGGATCAGCACGGGCAAGCCCCGCCGTCTTCTTCTTCTTCTTTCTCCCTTTCGTTCGCCCAGCCGCTTGGACCTCCCAGGTCTCGGCCGGAACCTCCGCTCCCACAGGCGGGGCGGCCGCAGCCACGGCCGCTCGCACGTGCGGAGAGCAACTCCTTCGTATTCGGCCGGGCTCGCTCGCATCCGTCGACATTCCGTCGTCGGAAGCAGGCTCCCCCGAAACCGCTTTCATGCGTTTCTTCGCCGTCTTTTTTCGGGACTTCGGCCCCGGTCGCGACGCCGAAACGGACGAATCCGTCGCCGACGAGGCATCCGCCGCCTCACGTCCCGAGCCAGACGCCCGTCTCTTTACACCCGGCGAAGCCGGAGGACCCATAGGGGTGCTCCTCTCCGCCGCCACCTCGACCACACCCGAAGACGCGATGCCGACTTCGGCACCCGTCTCCGTCCCCTTCGATATTTGGGCCGCGGGAAGCCCACTGTCCGATGACACCTTTGTTACTTTGCTGGATTCGGACATTTTCCATAAAGTAGGGCTTTTCTCGAGATTCCCCAGCTCGAACACCACACACAGCACCTTCCCCCCACACCGAACCGCTGGCCCCAGTCATACAACCAGAGCCAACGCCCCAGCCCCCGCCCCAGGGCCCGCACTCCCGCCCCGACCCTCCCCCGGGCCGGTCCACTCCATACGCATCCACGGCTTGCTGCAGGTGGCCTCGGCGGAGACAACACTCGGCCCCCCTGCAGGTCCGCGTCCTGGTGCTACCAGGCCCTGCAGGGGCAACACAAGCTTTTTACACGCGTTGCTGCGAGGCAGCCCACCCAGGTAGCGACTCCCGAGTCGGGCCCCGGTACTACCACGCGGCCCCCGGGCGTGTCAACCCCCCATCCGAGGGGGCCTCCCGGGTTTCCCGCTGTACCCTCACTGCATTCGCCAGAGACACTGAAGAGGAACGACCCAGAGGCAGCGCGGCAAGCGTGCGAGCCCCGGAGTTGGTACACACTTAGTCTGGACACTCCCCCCTGGACCAACCCGGCTTGGTAGAACCTGCCAGGGCCGAAGCCCCGCTGGTATAGCTCCAAGGGATCATAATGCCACGCAAGCCCCCTCGCCCCGGCAATGCGGTGTACCGTTGAGGGAGAGTAGATAGGGACAGAGGGAATCTCGTTAATCCATTCATGCGCGTCACTAATTAGATGACGAGGCATTTGGCTAAAATGTATCCTACTTTATTCGGATATTTATACCTGAGAGGCAGGTAGCACCTGTACAATTCTAATACAACACTATGACAATCTTAACCTACACCTATTCTCGTGGCCGTCGTCCGTTGGAAGGCCCTATACGCTGATATGGTCCCGGTGATCGCCCTCGTGGCGAGGACCTTGAGCTCCGTCTTTTTGATGATCCTTCGCTCCAGTAGACCTTCGGCTGACGCTTTCGACCAAACTCCCCTCCAAGACATTGTTGCTGAGTAGGTTCGGATGTCCGGTACTCCATACTTTGCCATGATGGCGGTTTGTAGACTCTCGTTGTTGGCGTAGTACTGAACCTTCCGCCTGTGGGCCTCGTCCAGGTTCATTTGTTCCCCCACCACCTGAGGGTCGATGACTAGCACCGATGGCCCCCGGACCGCCACCAAGTCGGGTTTCCGTCTTCCTTCTGCCGTGTCGAAGATCTCTTCCTCCGTGACTGAGTACCCTTGGGATCGAAGATTCCTCGCTAGGTAGGAGACTACAGCGTTGTGCCGCTTGATTCTCATACCGTGGGTCCGGTGGCAGTTCTGGACGATGTGGTTGAGCGTCTCGATTTTGTTGCATCCCCCTCTACAGAACCTGTCGTGGTTTCTGCCCCTCCCGGATCGTGACTTCGTAGGTAACGCGTTAACCCTTAGTTTGACGCTGTTTACGAAGTCCTTCCCCGAGAGAAGGCGTGTCCCATCGATTATCCACTGGTGTTGTTGTGGCATTTGGTTAGACTGTTTCAGGGCCTTTCCGTCTACGGCGTTGTGCAGAAGGGATGCCCACCTTTTCCCCACTTCCGTGCAGGTGTTTAGCGGTTGCCCGTCCCGCAGGCGATTGTCGCACTTGGCCAGTTCTTTCCGGAGGTAGTTGTTCGTAATCTCACTGGTCCCCTCTTGGCCTATCATTGCCCGGAGGCGTGCTCGCCGTTGGAGTGGTGCTGCCCACCTTACTGATGGTATATCGAGACCCCCTTCTCCGTATGGTGCGTGGAAGTATGCCGTGGGGACATCATGCGGGAGACTTAACCATTGTCTAATGGCGTTCCTGATGATCCTGTCGGCTTTGTTGAGGACTCCGATGGTTACGTCACCCAGGGCCAGGTGGTAGTAGGTCCTGGGTAGTAGCACTGATCTCAAGGCGTAGAGCCGTTGTTGCGGCTTGAGAGGCGCGGTGGTAAGCGCTCGGAGTCCTTCCCCCAGGATGCTGTTGGGGGTAAACTTCGCTCTGCCATACGGAGTATACTCGATCCCAAGGTACTTTAATGTCTCCCTCTGGTGTAGGATGCGGAGGGTCCGCCCATCGCATTCAAACGTTGTGTTGGTGTCAATTGCTGTTCGCTTGCGGTGTGCATTTGCTTTGATCCCGATGGTGATGGATTTGTCAGCATTGACTGTCATCCCGCATTGCTGGAGATGCCGCTGAGCGTCGTTGATCAGTTGTTGCAGCCCCCTGGGCGTGGTCGCAAATAACACCAGGTCGTCGGCAAAGGCGGTGGCATTTATTCGTTCCTGCCCAATGAGGCACCCAATGTTTGGCGTGAGTCCTCTCAGAAGCCCGTCGATAACCAAGTTGAATACGATGGGGGACAACGGGTCGCCTTGCTTGACGCCCCTCGGGGGGGATATCGTAGCTGTCCACCCTTCTCCTTCCAGGATTGTTTTACCCTTTGACAGTACGGCTGACATATACTCGAGCAGCCCTCGTGGGCATCCGGCAGAGCGCATAGCCGTTACTAGTGCGGTATGTGCTACGGAGTCAAATGCCTTGCGGACGTCGAGTGAGGCTGCGTACATGTCCCTGAAGGATGCATGGTGGTGTTTGAGAAGCGTGTCCAGGAGGAAGGTGTTGTCTCGGCAGCCATCGACACCCTCCCTGAATCCTTTTTGACGTGGATCTATCCTGATTGTTCGCGTGATCCGTGCTGCTATGATCTTATGCAGGCTTCGGACGATGATGGAGGGTATGGTGATGGGCCGAAATTCTCCTGGATCCTTCGGTTCTTTTGTTTTCGGCAGGAAGATGGTTCTTGATTGGTGGAGATCCTGTGGCAGATCCTGGCAGAACATGATGATATTCAATATCCTGTGTAGCACTGGCCGGGGGATGGCGTTGAATTGCCTTGCGGAGACTCCGTCTGGGCCAGCGGCCGTGCTACGTGGGTATTTGATTGCCGCTACCTCCTCTAGTTGGACTGGAGCCCAGAGGTTTGGATAGGTGGTTTCTGGCGTTGTCTCTTGGAGGGTGGAGGTGTTTTCTTCCTCCATGACTGCCCGCCAGTATGGCTCCATCCTGTGCTGTGGTGGTTGTTGATGGATTTCAGTTCTCCCCTCCAGGATGTTAGTTGTACATCTTCTCCTGTCCATCCCCCACTGCCTCTGGGTGGTGGCATATTCCTGGCGGCGTTTCTGCCTTCTGGAGATCCTTGGAGGTGGCTGTTCTCGCCGTTGGATGTTCCTTTGCGCTCTGGGCGGATGGATTAATCGTAGGTAGTGGCCGATTCTATTGATGGTAGCATTTCTGTTCGTATCCTGGAGTTGGTTCACGATATCTTGGAGTTCCGTTTGGTGGTATTCCTCCCCTCTTATCGTCGGTAGTGCCTGAAGGTACTGTCGAAATTCGTCAGGGTGTTCTTCGTTGTCGTCTCTGGGAGGATCCGGCATAGGGGGGGTAGCCCTTGATGCTTGAATCACTGCTATCTCATTCTGGACCATCTCCTGATATCCCGCTGAGCGCCGCTGTTTCTTTATCGCCTCAATGGTGCGGGGTCTGAAGAGTGGTTCCAGTGCCTGATTCATGAAGCGTACCCCTCTTAGGGTAAGCTCCGCCTCTGCTCTGGCAAGCATCCCGGTTTCCTCCGTGGTCCATCTTGCCTTGATAGTGATTGGCATTTGGCGATCGTGAGCTTCCGGGTGGGCCCTCCTCCTGTGGACTCCGAGGCCGGTCTTGGTTGAGAATTCGCGTCCACATCCAGGTTGTTCGCATCTGTGTAGGTGATTGGTAGTGTTGCTGACTATAGTTGGGGCGGTACCGTCAGAGGACGGTCCGCTAATGTTGCTATCCGAGGCTGGGTTAATATTATCAGGGCCAACTATTGGGGCCAGAGGGGCTGGCAACCCCAAAGACCCATTGTTCGGTGAGACACCCCAGGATCCTCCCCTCGCTGCCCCTACTTTTTACGGTAGGGACAGAGGGAGAAGAATCAGGGCAGGCCCCCGTTAGGGGGGGGTGTCTGACCTAGAGGACCCCCCCCTTGGGGGGGGAGGTACTCCTTTGGTCAAGTGGGGCCACCGGACAGCTAACAATCGGGGAAAAAACCACCTCGAAATTTTTGTGCTCTGGCCGGGAATCGAACCCTGCCCTTCCGAATGGTAGCCAACCGGTCTAACCACTAGACCACTGCCTGCCTTAAGAGAGTCATAGTTACTCCCGCCGTTTACCCGCGCTTGCTTGAATTTCTTCACGTTGACATTCAGAGCACTGGGCAGAAATCACATTGCGTCAACACCCGCGAGGGCCATCGCAATGCTTTGTTTTAATTAGACAGTCGGATTCCCCTAGTCCGTGCCAGTTCTGAGCTGAGCGTTGAATGGCGGCCGAAGAGGACGACCAAGACGGCGGAAACCGCCGAGGAAGCCTCGCAGCAAGGAAGATCCGCGGGAGGCCAAGGCACGGGACCGAGCTCGGATCCCGCCGAGCGCGCCCCCTGGGGGGGCGCCCGGGTTCACCTCGCCCAGGCCCGGCACGTTAGCCAAACCCGCTTCCCTAACAAGCCCGACGCGCCCCGCTCCTCAGAGCCAATCCTTATTCCGAAGTTACGGATCCAATTTGCCGACTTCCCTTACCTACATTAGTCTATCGACTAGAGGCTCTTTACCTTGGAGACCTGCTGCGGATATGGGTACGAGCCGGCGCGACACCTCCACGTGGCCCTCTCCTGGATTTTCAAGGTCCGAGGGGAAGATCCGGACACCGCCGCAACTGCGGTGCTCTTCGCGTTCCAAACCCTATCTCCCTGCTAGAGGTTTCCAGGGAACTCGAACGCTTATACAGAAAAGAAAACTCTTCCCGGATCTCCCGACGGCGTCTCCAGGTCATTTTGGGTTACCCCGACGAACTCTCTTGCGAGGGCCCGAATTGTATACGGTTCCGCTGCCGGGTTCCGGAATAGGAACCGGATTCCCTTTCGCCCGATGGGTGTGTGTCTTGTAATAACGTGAGCGCCTCTCGGCGAGTATATGTATATTACACACTCAGCGTGACTGATACACCGCATCGACATAGGATTTCTCCTAGGGCTTAGGATCGACTGACTCGTGTGCAACGGCTGTTCACACGAAACCCTTCTCCACGTCAGTCCTCCAGGGCCTCGCTGGAGTATTTGCTACTACCACCAAGATCTGCACCGACGGCGGCTCCAGGCAGGCTCACGCCCAGACCCTTCTGCGCGCACCGCCGCGACCCTCCTACTCGTCAGGGCCTCACGACGGGGAACGTGGGTCCCCCGTGCGGCTTGCCGCTGACGGCAGAGTATAGGCCCGACGCTTCAGCGCCATCCATTTTCAGGGCTAGTTGCTTCGGCAGGTGAGTTGTTACACACTCCTTAGCGGATTCCGACTTCCATGGCCACCGTCCTGCTGTCTTAAGCAACCAACGCCTTTCATGGTATCCCATAAGCGTCGACTTGGGCGCCTTAACTCTGCGTTTGGTTCATCCCACAGCGCCAGTTCTGCTTACCAAAATTGGCCCACTTGGCACTCTGATCCGAAATCTCGTGGCTTCAGCGTTCAAGCAAGCCAGAGATCTCACCCATTTAAAGTTTGAGAATAGGTTGAGGTCGTTTCGGCCCCAATGCCTCTAATCATTCGCTTTACCAGATGAGACTCGCATAAGTTCAACGAACACGCGAGTGCCAGCTATCCTGAGGGAAACTTCGGAGGGAACCAGCTACTAGATGGTTCGATTAGTCTTTCGCCCCTATACCCAGTTCCGACGATCGATTTGCACGTCAGAATCGCTACGGACCTCCATCAGGGTTTCCCCTGACTTCGTCCTGACCAGGCATAGTTCACCATCTTTCGGGTCCCAACGTGTACGCTCTGGGTGCGCCTCTCCTCGCGATGAGAGCGAGACGCCCCGGGAGTGCGGGACCGCATCGTAACGCGGACCATCCTCCCTCGGTCGGCGCGGGGCCGACCTTCACTTTCATTGCGCCTCTGGGCTTCGAGATCCCAATGACTCGCGCACATGTTAGACTCCTTGGTCCGTGTTTCAAGACGGGTCCTGAAAGTACCCAAAGCAGTAGCGTCGCCGACCGGTAATGCAATCTTCGAGCCGGTCCCAGTGCACCGCCGGCCAACAGCCGGCCAGGCACGGTGACGGCGCAAGGTCCGTGGCATCCGTGGTTAATCTCACTGGCCAAGCTTGCGGCGGGCCGGACGCATCTCGATTTCGTGTGCGGCTCAATACCGTGCGAGTACCGCCGGGCAGCTGGCCGGGCGACCGGGGGTCTGCCGCGCGAGGCCCCCCGAGGGAGACTCTCCACGTGACAGGCGCCCACCCGGGCCGTAGACCGACGCCCGACGGGTCGCGACGTCCTACTAGGGGAGAAGTGCACGCCGACGAGACCCGGCGTTGAGGACCCGAACGCGTGCACCGCGACGCGAGGCCGCCGGCATCGCGTATCGAGGCCCTCGCCGGGATTCGCTGACGATGAATCTCCCCATTCGATCTTTCGGGTTTCTCAGGTTTACCCCTGAACGGTTTCACGTACTCTTGAACTCTCTCTTCAAAGTTCTTTTCAACTTTCCCTCACGGTACTTGTTCGCTATCGGTCTCGTGGTCGTATTTAGCCTTAGATGGAGTTTACCACCCGCTTAGAGCTGCACTCTCAAGCAACCCGACTCTAAGGAGAGATCCTCCCGAAGGTCGTCCCGGCCGCTACGGGCCTGGCACCCTCTGCGGGTAATTGGCCCCATTCAAGATGGACTTGGGCTCGGGCCGTACCCCTCGGGATAG
>OY390722.1:16570816-16575816 GCA_959613375.1 Heteropelma amictum
GTAGACCGATCCGTCCACGCCGTAGACCGATCCAAACGAAATCTCCGCCGTAGACCGATCCGTCCACGCCGTGGACTTATACGAACGAGAATTCCGCCGTAGACCGATCCGAACGAAAATTCCGCCGTAGACCGATCCGAACGAAAATTCCGCCGTAGACCGATCCGTCGACGCCGTAGACCGATACGAACGAGAATTCTGCCGTAGACCGATCCGTCCACGCCGTAGACCGATCCAAACGAAATCTCCGCCGTAGACCGATCCGTCCACGCCGTGGACTTATACGAACGAGAATTCCGCCGTAGACCGATCCGAACGAAAATTCCGCCGTAGACCGATCCGAACGAAAATTCCGCCGTAGACCGATCCGTCCACGCTGTGGACTTCTACGAACGAGAATTCCGCCGTAGACCGATCCGAACGAAAATTCCGCCGTAGACCGATCCGAACGAAAATTCCGCCGTAGACCGATCCGTCCACGCTGTGGACTTCTACGAACGAGAATTCCGCCGTAGACCGATCCAAACGAAAATTCCGCCGTAGACCGATCCGAACGAAAATTCCGCCGTAGACCGATCCGTCCACGCTGTGGACTTCTACGAACGAGAATTCCGCCGTAGACCGATCCGAACGAAAATTCCGCCGTAGACCGATCCGTCGACGCCGTAGACCGATACGAACGAAAATTCCGCCGTAGACCGATCCGTCGACGCCGTAGACCGATACGAACGAGAATTCTGCCGTAGACCGATCCGTCCACGCCGTAGACCGATCCAAACCAAATCTCCGCCGTAGACCGATCCGTCCACGCCATGGACCGATACGAACGAGAATTCCGCCGTAGACCGATCCGTCCACGCCATGGACTTATACGAACGAGAATTCCGCCGTAGACCGATCCGTCCACGCCGTGGACTTATACGAACGAGAATTCCGCCGTAGACCGATCCGAACGACAATTCCGCCGTAGACCGATCCGAACGAAAATTCCGCCGTAGACCGATCCGTCCACGCTGTGGACTTCTACGAACGAGAATTCCGCCGTAGACCGATCCGAACGAAAATTCCGCCGTAGACCGATCCGAACGAAAATTCCGCCGTAGACCGATCCGTCCACGCCGTGGACTTCTACGAACGAAAATTCCGCCGTAGACCGATCCGTCCACGCCGTGGACTTATACGAACGAGAATTCCGCCGTAGACCGATCCAAACGAAAATTCCGCCGTAGACCGATCCATCCACGCCGTGGACTTATACGAACGAGAATTCCGCCGTAGACCGATCCAAACGAAAATTCCGCCGTAGACCGATCTGAACGAAAATTCCGCCGTAGACCGATCCGTCGACGCCGTAGACCGATACGAACGAGAATTCTGCCTTAGACCGATCCGTCCACGCCGTAGACCGATCCAAACCAAATCTCCGCCGTAGACCGATCCGTCCACGCCGTGGACTTATACGAACGAGAATTCCGCCGTAGACCGATCCGAACGAAAATTCCGCCGTAGACCGATCCGAACGAAAATTCCGCCGTAGACCGATCCGTCCACGCTGTGGACTTCTACGAACGAGAATTCCGCCGTAGACCGATCCGAACGAAAATTCCGCCGTAGACCGATCCGAACGAAAATTCCGCCGTAGACCGATCCGTCCACGCCGTGGACTTCTACGAACGAAAATTCCGCCGTAGACCGATCCGTCCACGCCGTGGACTTATACGAACGAGAATTCCGCCGTAGACCGATCCAAACGAAAATTCCGCCGTAGACCGATCCGAACGAAAATTCCGCCGTAGACCGATCCGTCGACGCCGTAGACCGATACGAACGAGAATTCCGCCGTAGACCGATCCGTCGACGCCGTAGACCGATACGAACGAGAATTCCGCCGTAGACCGATCCGTCCACGCCGTGGACTTATACGAACGAGAATTCCGCCGTAGACCGATCCAAACGAAAATTCCGCCGTAGACCGATCCAAACGAAAATTCCGCCGTAGACCGATCCGTCCACGCCGTGGACTTATACGAACGAGAATTCCGCCGTAGACCGATCCAAACGAAAATTCCGCCGTAGACCGATCCGTCCACGCCGTAGACCGATACGAACGAGAATTCCGCCGTAGACCGATCCAAACGAAAATTCCGCCGTAGACCGATCCAAACGAAAATTCCGCCGTAGACCGATCCGTCCACGCCGTGGACTTATACGAACGAGAATTCCGCCGTAGACCGATCCAAACGAAAATTCCGCCGTAGACCGATCCGTCCACGCCGTAGACCGATACGAACGAGAATTCCGCCGTAGACCGATCCAAACGAAAATTCCGCCGTAGACCGATCCAAACGAAAATTCCGCCGTAGACCGATCCGTCCACGCCGTGGACTTATACGAACGAGAATTCCGCCGTAGACCGATCCAAA
The DNA here is from genome assembly GCA_959613375.1 of Heteropelma amictum. Lineage (NCBI taxonomy): Eukaryota > Metazoa > Arthropoda > Insecta > Hymenoptera > Ichneumonidae > Heteropelma > Heteropelma amictum. The sequence goes on from OY390722.1 coordinate 16,573,240, forward strand.
CGAAAATTCCGCCGTAGACCGATCCGTCCACGCCGTGGACTTATACGAACGAGAATTCCGCCGTAGACCGATCCAAACGAAAATTCCGCCGTAGACCGATCCGTCCACGCCGTAGACCGATACGAACGAGAATTCCGCCGTAGACCGATCCAAACGAAAATTCCGCCGTAGACCGATCCGTCCACGCCGTAGACCGATCCGAACGAAAATTCCGCCGTAGACCGATCCGTCCACGCCGTGGACTTATAGGAACGAGAATTCCGCCGTAGACCGATCCGTCCACGCCATGGACTTATACGAACGAGAATTCCGCCGTAGACCGATCCGTCCACGCCGTGGACTTATACGAACGAGAATTCCGCCGTAGACCGATCCGTCCACGCCATGGACCGATACGAACGAGAATTCCGCCGTAGACCGATCCGTCCACGCCGTGGACTTATACGAACGAGAATTCCGCCGTAGACCGATCCAAACGAAAATTCCGCCGTAGACCGATCCGTCCACGCCGTAGACCGATACGAACGAGAATTCCGCCGTAGACCGATCCAAACGAAAATTCCGCCGTAGACCGATCCAAACGAAAATTCCGCCGTAGACCGATCCAAACGAAAATTCCGCCGTAGACCGATCCGTCCACGCCGTAGACCGATACGAACGAGAATTCCGCCGTAGACCGATCCAAACGAAAATTCCGCCGTAGACCGATCCAAACGAAAATTCCGCCGTAGACCGATCCGTCCACGCCGTGGACTTATACGAACGAGAATTCCGCCGTAGACCGATCCAAACGAAAATTCCGCCGTAGACCGATCCGTCCACGCCGTAGACCGATACGAACGAGAATTCCGCCGTAGACCGATCCAAACGAAAATTCCGCCGTAGACCGATCCGTCCACGCCGTAGACCGATCCGAACGAAAATTCCGCCGTAGACCGATCCGTCCACGCCGTGGACTTATAGGAACGAGAATTCCGCCGTAGACCGATCCGTCCACGCCATGGACTTATACGAACGAGAATTCCGCCGTAGACCGATCCGTCCACGCCGTGGACTTATACGAACGAGAATTCCGCCGTAGACCGATCCGTCCACGCCATGGACCGATACGAACGAGAATTCCGCCGTAGACCGATCCGTCCACGCCGTGGACTTATACGAACGAGAATTCCGCCGTAGACCGATCCGTCGACGCCGTAGACCGATACGAACGAGAATTCCGCCGTAGACCGATCCGTCCACGCCGTGGACTTATACGAACGAGAATTCCGCCGTAGACCGATCCAAACGAAAATTCCGCCGTAGACCGATCCAAACGAAAATTCCGCCGTAGACCGATCCGTCCACGCCGTGGACTTATACGAACGAGAATTCCGCCGTAGACCGATCCAAACGAAAATTCCGCCGTAGACCGATCCAAACGAAAATTCCGCCGTAGACCGATCCGTCCACGCCGTAGACCGATACGAACGAGAATTCCGCCGTAGACCGATCCAAACGAAAATTCCGCCGTAGACCGATCCAAACGAAAATTCCGCCGTAGACCGATCCGTCCACGCCGTGGACTTATACGAACGAGAATTCCGCCGTAGACCGATCCAAACGAAAATTCCGCCGTAGACCGATCCGTCCACGCCGTAGACCGATACGAACGAGAATTCCGCCGTAGACCGATCCAAACGAAAATTCCGCCGTAGACCGATCCAAACGAAAATTCCGCCGTAGACCGATCCGTCCACGCCGTGGACTTATACGAACGAGAATTCCGCCGTAGACCGATCCAAACGAAAATTCCGCCGTAGACCGATCCGTCCACGCCGTGGACTTATACGAACGAGAATTCCGCCGTAGACCGATCCAAACGAAAATTCCGCCGTAGACCGATCCGTCCACGCCGTAGACCGATACGAACGAGAATTCCGCCGTAGACCGATCCAAACGAAAATTCCGCCGTAGACCGATCCGTCCACGCCGTAGACCGATCCGAACGAAAATTCCGCCGTAGACCGATCCGTCCACGCCGTGGACTTATAGGAACGAGAATTCCGCCGTAGACCGATCCGTCCACGCCATGGACTTATACGAACGAGAATTCCGCCGTAGACCGATCCGTCCACGCCGTGGACTTATACGAACGAGAATTCCGCCGTAGACCGATCCGTCCACGCCATGGACCGATACGAACGAGAATTCCGCCGTAGACCGATCCGTCCACGCCGTGGACTTATACGAACGAGAATTCCGCCGTAGACCGATCCAAACGAAAATTCCGCCGTAGACCGATCCGTCCACGCCGTAGACCGATACGAACGAGAATTCCGCCGTAGACCGATCCAAACGAAAATTCCGCCGTAGACCGATCCAAACGAAAATTCCGCCGTAGACCGATCCAAACGAAAATTCCGCCGTAGACCGATCCGTCCACGCCGTAGACCGATACGAACGAGAATTCCGCCGTAGACCGATCCAAACGAAAATTCCGCCGTAGACCGATCCAAACGAAAATTCCGCCGTAGACCGATCCGTCCACGCCGTAGACCGATACGAACGAGAATTCCGCCGTAGACCGATCCAAAC
>OY390722.1:16580816-16585816 GCA_959613375.1 Heteropelma amictum
ATTCGGCGGTTATGTCGAGCAGTTGTTGGAGCCCGACTTTCGTCGACGCGAAGAGCACCAGGTCGTCGGCGTATCCCATCGCGCTCACCACAGTATCCCCGACCTGGATGCCCGTCTCTGTTGGGAGACGAGAAAACAGCCGGTCAATAACCATGTTGAACAGGATTGGCGACAACGGATCCCCCTGCTTAACCCCGCAATTAGGGTGAATGGCATGGGAGGTCCATTTGTCGCACTGCAGCCTGGTGGTAGACCCTTTGTACACTTCGGCGACGTAGTCGATCATCGGGGCAGGGACTCCGGACGAGCGGAGTATGCCCAGAATGGCATTGTGCGTCACAGAGTCGAACGCTTTGGCAACGTCGAGAGACGCCATGAACAGCGGTTGGTGGTTCTGTCTGGCGTACTTCAGGACGAAGTCAGTCAGAAAGATGTTCTCTGAGCATCCATCGATCGGTTGAAAGGCCTTCTGACGCGGATCCAGCCGGATGTGCTTAGACATCCTGTTGGCCAGAACCTTGTGGAAGGCCCTCACGATCGTGGACGAGACCGTGATCGGTCTAAACTCGCCTGGTTCGGAGGCACCGCTTTTCTTCGGTATCAGGGTGGTTTTCGACTCCAACAGATGTGCCGGGAGTCTACCACAGAGCATCAAGATGTTAAATATGCGCGCCCAGATACCAAGCGAGGCCCGCCGAAACTCTTCGACCGTGAGTGAGTCCGGTCCTGGCGCAGTGCCAGCTGGAGGCAGGGCATCCTTCACCTCGTTAAGCGTGACAGGTGCCCATAACTCCCCGATCTCTTCGTCACGGCTCGTTGCTACACTGGGTGTAGTATCACCTCCGGACGTCATGATACGTTCCCAGAAGGGAACCATGACGTCCTCGGGTGGTGCAGTGTCGGTTCGATTGTCCCGAAGGATGTCCCGAATGCACGTCGTTCGATTGCGCTTCCACGCTCTTTGGACCCTCGCGGAACCGGCTCGGCGAGCTTGCCGGCGCGACTGATTGTTATTCGCGCCGGTTGGCGGCCTGACACCGCGCGCTCTTGGTGGTCTTGCAAACGTCTCTCGGAGGTAGATCGAAACCTCTTCGAAGACGCGCGCGCGGTCCCACACGCAAAGCGACTCGACGATGGCGTCCAGCCGCTCGGTGCGGAATTCAGGGCAGTTCACGGCTGGGAGCTGACGCAGATGCTGTTGAACACGCTCCCTGGCCGCTTCGTACGAAGCAGCACCGGATTGTGCTGCAGGACGATGCAGGTGGGTGGTTGACGGTGGAGCAGCAGCGACTGGCTCACGCGGAGCTCGGAGAGCCCGCGCGACCAGCGCCCTGTACTGCTGTTGTCTCCTCTGACCCTTTATGGAATCAAGGGACCTCTCCGGGAGAACCGTAAGAAGTTCCTGATTCATAAACCTGACGCCCTGCTGCGTCAGTCTCGCCTCGTGCCTCGCCATGAGAGCCAGCTCCTCGGTGGTCCATCGTGCCTTGACGGAGACGGTGTTCTGTCTCTCGTCGTACCAGACCTTGTGTGCCCGCTGTTGATGCACGCCCCGGCCAATGCTGGTGAGAAACGCTCTGGCGCAGCCAGGGAACTCACACGGAAAGGCTACACGTGGGGACACCGCGGGGTCAGGTCGGCGTCTGGTCAAAACTGGTGCGGTAACGCCAGTGGGCGCACCGCGTTGACGACCACCTAACGTGGGTGCGTCGTCCATCCGAGGCTCGTTTGTATCGTTTGGACCAGTTTGACAAGTCCATGGGGGAGGTAGCCCCATGGACGAAAAAATCGCAGAGACAGGATTGGTTTCCCCTTACGGGTACTCATCGGCGGCGCCACGTAACGGCTCCTGCGTGCTATAACATGACTCTCGGCGTGAGAGTCATAGTTACTCCCGCCGTTTACCCGCGCTTGCTTGAATTTCTTCACGTTGACATTCAGAGCACTGGGCAGAAATCACATTGCGTCAACACCCGCGAGGGCCATCGCAATGCTTTGTTTTAATTAGACAGTCGGATTCCCCTAGTCCGTGCCAGTTCTGAGCTGAGCGTTGAATGGCGGCCGAAGAGGACGACCAAGACGGCGGAAACCGCCGAGGAAGCCTCGCAGCAAGGAAGATCCGCGGGAGGCCAAGGCACGGGACCGAGCTCGGATCCCGCCGAGCGCGCCCCCTGGGGGGGCGCCCGGGTTCACCTCGCCCAGGCCCGGCACGTTAGCCAAACCCGCTTCCCTAACAAGCCCGACGCGCCCCGCTCCTCAGAGCCAATCCTTATTCCGAAGTTACGGATCCAATTTGCCGACTTCCCTTACCTACATTAGTCTATCGACTAGAGGCTCTTTACCTTGGAGACCTGCTGCGGATATGGGTACGAGCCGGCGCGACACCTCCACGTGGCCCTCTCCTGGATTTTCAAGGTCCGAGGGGAAGATCCGGACACCGCCGCAACTGCGGTGCTCTTCGCGTTCCAAACCCTATCTCCCTGCTAGAGGTTTCCAGGGAACTCGAACGCTTATACAGAAAAGAAAACTCTTCCCGGATCTCCCGACGGCGTCTCCAGGTCATTTTGGGTTACCCCGACGAACTCTCTTGCGAGGGCCCGAATTGTATACGGTTCCGCTGCCGGGTTCCGGAATAGGAACCGGATTCCCTTTCGCCCGATGGGTGTGTGTCTTGTAATAACGTGAGCGCCTCTCGGCGAGTATATGTATATTACACACTCAGCGTGACTGATACACCGCATCGACATAGGTTTTCTCCTAGGGCTTCGGATCGACTGACTCGTGTGCAACGGCTGTTCACACGAAACCCTTCTCCACGTCAGTCCTCCAGGGCCTCGCTGGAGTATTTGCTACTACCACCAAGATCTGCACCGACGGCGGCTCCAGGCAGGCTCACGCCCAGACCCTTCTGCGCGCACCGCCGCGACCCTCCTACTCGTCAGGGCCTCACGACGGGGAACGTGGGTCCCCCGTGCGGCTTGCCGCTGACGGCAGAGTATAGGCCCGACGCTTCAGCGCCATCCATTTTCAGGGCTAGTTGCTTCGGCAGGTGAGTTGTTACACACTCCTTAGCGGATTCCGACTTCCATGGCCACCGTCCTGCTGTCTTAAGCAACCAACGCCTTTCATGGTATCCCATAAGCGTCGACTTGGGCGCCTTAACTCTGCGTTTGGTTCATCCCACAGCGCCAGTTCTGCTTACCAAAATTGGCCCACTTGGCACTCTGATCCGAAATCTCGTGGCTTCAGCGTTCAAGCAAGCCAGAGATCTCACCCATTTAAAGTTTGAGAATAGGTTGAGGTCGTTTCGGCCCCAATGCCTCTAATCATTCGCTTTACCAGATGAGACTCGCATAAGTTCAACGAACACGCGAGTGCCAGCTATCCTGAGGGAAACTTCGGAGGGAACCAGCTACTAGATGGTTCGATTAGTCTTTCGCCCCTATACCCAGTTCCGACGATCGATTTGCACGTCAGAATCGCTACGGACCTCCATCAGGGTTTCCCCTGACTTCGTCCTGACCAGGCATAGTTCACCATCTTTCGGGTCCCAACGTGTACGCTCTGGGTGCGCCTCTCCTCGCGATGAGAGCGAGACGCCCCGGGAGTGCGGGACCGCATCGTAACGCGGACCATCCTCCCTCGGTCGGCGCGGGGCCGACCTTCACTTTCATTGCGCCTCTGGGCTTCGAGATCCCAATGACTCGCGCACATGTTAGACTCCTTGGTCCGTGTTTCAAGACGGGTCCTGAAAGTACCCAAAGCAGTAGCGTCGCCGACCGGTAATGCAATCTTCGAGCCGGTCCCAGTGCACCGCCGGCCAACAGCCGGCCAGGCACGGTGACGGCGCAAGGTCCGTGGCATCCGTGGTTAATCTCACTGGCCAAGCTTGCGGCGGGCCGGACGCATCTCGATTTCGTGTGCGGCTCAATACCGTGCGAGTACCGCCGGGCAGCTGGCCGGGCGACCGGGGGTCTGCCGCGCGAGGCCCCCCGAGGGAGACTCTCCACGTGACAGGCGCCCACCCGGGCCGTAGACCGACGCCCGACGGGTCGCGACGTCCTACTAGGGGAGAAGTGCACGCCGACGAGACCCGGCGTTGAGGACCCGAACGCGTGCACCGCGACGCGAGGCCGCCGGCATCGCGTATCGAGGCCCTCGCCGGGATTCGCTGACGATGAATCTCCCCATTCGATCTTTCGGGTTTCTCAGGTTTACCCCTGAACGGTTTCACGTACTCTTGAACTCTCTCTTCAAAGTTCTTTTCAACTTTCCCTCACGGTACTTGTTCGCTATCGGTCTCGTGGTCGTATTTAGCCTTAGATGGAGTTTACCACCCGCTTAGAGCTGCACTCTCAAGCAACCCGACTCTAAGGAGAGATCCTCCCGAAGGTCGTCCCGGCCGCTACGGGCCTGGCACCCTCTGCGGGTAATTGGCCCCATTCAAGATGGACTTGGGCTCGGGCCGTACCCCTCGGGATAGATGGATCCTCCCGAACACCACATCTCCCGGCGACCTTGCCGCGGGATTCAGTGCTGGGCTCCTCCCCGTTCGCTCGCAGCTACTGGGGGAATCCTGGTTAGTTTCTTTTCCTCCGCTTAATAATATGCTTAAATTCAGCGGGTGATCTCGCCTGCTCTGAGGTCGTCGTATGTTGCAGTCGCGCGCACTGAGCAGCCGCCGTCACCGCCGCCGCCCGCGGTCCATTATATGTCCTCTCTCCTTCGATCTGTCCTTCTCGCACGGATGCCGAGAGAGGGAGGAGGAGAAAGAGGGAAAGAGAGAGAGAGAGTGAGCGAAGTACGCGAGGCGCGCGGGCGCTCTCGTGTGAGAGCGCGAGCGTCTGGCCCCCGCGCGCGTCTACTACCCTCTTCTCTTCTTCTCTCCTCTGCTCTCTTCCGTCAGAGCTTCCCTCTCTCCGTGTTCGTCCACGGGGACTCGATCGACCGCTAGGCGGGCGGGCGGGCGTGCCGCGCGCCCTCTGTGAAAACAGACGTGC
>OY390722.1:16590816-16593316 GCA_959613375.1 Heteropelma amictum
TCCGCCGTAGACCGATCCGTCCACGCCGTAGACCGATACGAACGAGAATTCCGCCGTAGACCGATCCAAACGAAAATTCCGCCGTAGACCGATCCAAACGAAAATTCCGCCGTAGACCGATCCGTCCACGCCGTAGACCGATCCAAACGAAAATTCCGCCGTAGACCGATCCGAACGAAAATTCCGCCGTAGACCGATCCGTCCACGCCGTGGACTTATAGGAACGAGAATTCCGCCGTAGACCGATCCGTCCACGCCGTGGACTTATACGAACGAGAATTCCGCCGTAGACCGATCCGTCCACGCCATGGACCGATACGAACGAGAATTCCGCCGTAGACCGATCCGTCCACGCCATGGACTTATACGAACGAGAATTCCGCCGTAGACCGATCCGTCCACGCCGTGGACTTATACGAACGAGAATTCCGCCGTAGACCGATCCGTCCACGCCATGGACCGATACGAACGAGAATTCCGCCGTAGACCGATCCGTCCACGCCATGGACCGATACGAACGAGAATTCCGCCGTAGACCGATCCGTCCACGCCATGGACTTATACGAACGAGAATTCCGCCGTAGACCGATCCGTCCACGCCGTGGACTTATACGAACGAGAATTCCGCCGTAGACCGATCCGTCCACGCCATGGACCGATACGAACGAGAATTCCGCCGTAGACCGATCCGTCCACGCCATGGACTTATACGAACGAGAATTCCGCCGTAGACCGATCCGTCCACGCCGTGGACTTATACGAACGAGAATTCCGCCGTAGACCGATCCAAACGAAAATTCCGCCGTAGACCGATCCGAACGAAAATTCCGCCGTAGACCGATCCGTCCACGCCGTGGACTTATAGGAACGAGAATTCCGCCGTAGACCGGTCCGTCCACGCTATGGACTTATACGACCGAGAATTCCGCCGTAGACCGATCCGTCCACGCCGTGGACTTATACGAACGAGAATTCCGCCGTAGACCGATCCAAACGAAAATTCCGCCGTAGACCGATCCGTCCACGCCGTGGACTTATACGAACGAGAATTCCGCCGTAGACCGATCCAAACGAAAATTCCGCCGTAGACCGATCCAAACGAAAATTCCGCCGTAGACCGATCCGTCGACGCCGTAGACCGATACGAACGAGAATTCCGCCGTAGACCGATCCGTCGACGCCGTAGACCGATACGAACGAGAATTCCGCCGTAGACCGATCCGTCCACGCCGTGGACTTATACGAACGAGAATTCCGCCGTAGACCGATCCAAACGAAAATTCCGCCGTAGACCGATCCGTCCACGCCGTGGACTTATACGAACGAGAATTCCGCCGTAGACCGATCCAAACGAAAATTCCGCCGTAGACCGATCCAAACGAAAATTCCGCCGTAGACCGATCCGTCCACGCCGTAGACCGATACGAACGAGAATTCCGCCGTAGACCGATCCAAACGAAAATTCCGCCGTAGACCGATCCAAACGAAAATTCCGCCGTAGACCGATCCGTCCACGCCGTAGACCGATCCAAACGAAAATTCCGCCGTAGACCGATCCGAACGAAAATTCCGCCGTAGACCGATCCGTCCACGCCGTGGCCTTATAGGAACGAGAATTCCGCCGTAGACCGATCCGTCCACGCCGTGGACTTATACGAACGAGAATTCCGCCGTAGACCGATCCGTCCACGCCATGGACCGATACGAACGAGAATTCCGCCGTAGACCGATCCGTCCACGCCATGGACTTATACGAACGAGAATTCCGCCGTAGACCGATCCGTCCACGCCGTGGACTTATACGAACGAGAATTCCGCCGTAGACCGATCCGTCCACGCCATGGACCGATACGAACGAGAATTCCGCCGTAGACCGATCCGTCCACGCCATGGACCGATACGAACGAGAATTCCGCCGTAGACCGATCCGTCCACGCCATGGACTTATACGAACGAGAATTCCGCCGTAGACCGATCCGTCCACGCCGTGGACTTATACGAACGAGAATTCCGCCGTAGACCGATCCAAACGAAAATTCCGCCGTAGACCGATCCGTCCACGCCGTGGACTTATACGAACGAGAATTCCGCCGTAGACCGATCCAAACGAAAATTCCGCCGTAGACCGATCCAAACGAAAATTCCGCCGTAGACCGATCCAAACGAAAATTCCGCCGTAGACCGATCCGTCCACGCCGTAGACCGATACGAACGAGAATTCCGCCGTAGACCGATCCAAACGAAAATTCCGCCGTAGACCGATCCAAACGAAAATTCCGCCGTAGACCGATCCGTCCACGCCGTGGACTTATACGAACGAGAATTCCGCCGTAGACCGATCCAAACGAAAATTCCGCCGTAGACCGATCCAAACGAAAATTCCGCCGTAGACCGATCCGAACGAAAATTCCGCCGTAGACCGATCCGTCGACGCCGTAGACCGATACGAACGAGAATTCCGCCGTAGACCGATCCGTCGACGCCGTAGACCGATACGAAC
>OY390722.1:16598316-16662463 GCA_959613375.1 Heteropelma amictum
CAGGCTTCTGGGGTATCGTCACACCTCTGATGTTAAAAATGCTCCAGGATATCGAATACAAGAGTTTCTTTCCAGGTACGATACCAACTGATGCTGCTGCACACTTGTCGACATTCATCGTCAAGCTCCTACGCTGTAGAAACCTACTTGTCATCCGTAGCAGATGTTGTGCCTCTTTTGCATCAGCGCCAATCAGTACTTTATCATCAGCGTACCCTAGACACGGAATTTTCAGTTCACCCATCATAATACCTGCTCCAGAATCGGCAAGCTCGCATATCATCTCGTCAAGCACCATATTGAATAAATGAGACGATAGAGGATCGCCTTGTTTTACTCCGCGGGTTAGGCGCACCGGTTCCGATCTTCGAGGTCCAAGTTGGATAACGGTATGAGCGTTATGGTAGCCGTTCAGAATAAACTCTCGCAATCTCGGATCTAGGTCAAATCTGTCCATGGCCCTTACCACCGATTTCACGGACACTGAGTCAAAGGCCTTTCGCAGGTCGATCGATACCAAGCTATATGGTAGACGTCGGTCGCGACGTCCCGTCACTACGTTGTCGAGGGTGACGTTGTTAAGTAGGACCCCATCGAGTCTGCGGAATCCTCGTTGTAGGTGATGCAGCGGTAGTGCTTCGAGTCTCCTTCCGATGATTTTATTTACTAGCCGCAGGAGAATTGATGACACCGTGATGGGCCGCCAGTTATCCGGATTGTTGGTGTTATTTCCTTTTGGGAGCATAATCGTGCGGCAGGCTTTCATCCGCTCAGGAATGATCCCCCACGCCAGCATCGCGTTGAATGCTAGCAGCAGGGTACGTTGGGGTTTTTTCCTGACATGCGTAATCCTAAGCCCATCCGGTCCGGCAGACTTAGATTTCGTTGATCTGAGCGCCCATTCGATCTCTCGGGGTGTAATGGGCCTACACAGACCTTCGACTCGCGTTTTCCTATCTCGTACGAGCTCGCTGTCGGCTGGTGATTCGTCTGAGAAGAGGCCAGCATATCTATGGACCAGATCCTCGAATGGTGGATGAGGTATTTCGCCACTGGCAGGTTTATCGTCGATTATACAGGCGGCAAGCTCCGAACGCTTCTTTTTATAAAGGTCTTGTGTAATCGCGAATCGTTGCGCCCGCCTGCTGTTCTTCACGTATCGACGATTCGATTTTCGTGATCCCGTCCTCTTCCTTCCCTCACTATCTTGGCTACGATCAGCGCGGCCGGGAGGCGGGCGATTCATCGATGTCGTAGTAGCCCGTTTTCCGTAAAACCAGTCCAACCATCCGTTTAGCGCTTCAACTCTCTGACGTACGAAGGACCTCTGATCTTCGAGTGTCCTGATCAGCCCTCTTTCGGCCTCATTCCAATCATCGCCGTCAGCTACTAGTCGGAGTAGGTAGTCCCGAATTACATCATACGAGTCGACTGCCGGTACATTGCCGCCACCTGGATCGCCATCTTCAGCGGCTGGATCGAGACCTCCTCGCTGTTCAGTGAGCCAAGCCGGAGCGAATGGCCGGGCTTCCGGGTTCAAGGCTACTATAGGCGAGTTTACGACCACAGGTGTTTGACTTACCTCGCGTTCAATGGCCTGCTCCTCCGTTATTTCTGGGCTCGGGCGCGTCAGAGGGGTGTCTCGGGACGTTTGCTCTAGTGTTGTTCCAGCATGTATACCGGCACGTCTCGTGCATTGGACCGCTTCCTGATCGGTCGCGGATTTCCCAGAGTGCGAGACTTGATGGATTGGCCCCCTCCCCACGGTTACCATCGTCGCAATGTCTTCGGGAGTCTCAGAGATATTGTTTTCAGGCCCTGACGGTCCTGTCTCTATTGCCTCGCTGCCTCGGTGGTCGTGCGGTAGTTCAATTTCTGATTGTTCTTCAGGTTCGTGGTATTCTCGTATATCTTGTGTTCCCTGTCTTAGGTCTCTTAGCAACTCAATGTAGTCGGCCTTTCTACGTCTGGACTTGATAGAATCTAGAGTCCTTGAGGGCATCACTGAGAGGAGATATTTGTTAATAAATCTTCCCTCGTATGCCACCTCCAGCCTTGCCATCGCAATGGCCTCTTCTTCAGACCAGTTGGACGAGCTTCTGATCGGGTTATCGACTTGGTGTTCCAATTCTGCATTGTATTCAGCTGGGTGTGATTGGCGGATATGTTGTCTTAATCCAATGAACGTCGGGAATCTGCGATCTTCCCCATGAGGTGCACAATATTCACACCGATTGTCTCCGTCCGGGTTCGGACCACGGCAGTACCTTCTCCTTATATGCGAACGTAGGCCAGACTCAGTAGCGAATTCTTTTCCACACACACATAACACCATTGTTGTAAAAAGATATTTAACTTTGATGACACAGTAATGCCAAAATAAGCAAAGCAGTGGGTTCGACCGGTAGAGTAACTCAGTCGTTTTTATTTTACTTTCTATATAAAGTTGGATATCTTATCCCACCAGCTTCATAAACGACCAATCCGATGCAGTACACCAGATTAGTTAATTGCCGGACAGCACCTGACAGGGTGCAGCCGCAGAGAGCCCCCAATAAGAATCCTCACTATTATAATAGCTTAAATATAAAGATAGGTCTAGGCACAAAAAGTGTTAATTTAGAGGAGTGCCCGCGCACATGTAAAGTAGATTTGTAAATACGGGTAGAATCAAAGTGTTTCAGTAATAATAAGCCAATTGTTGTAAATTTAGTCTTGATTAAGTAACTTGTAATGTAGAGTCAACCCATTAAAATTAAGGGCTTGAGTTGTAAACAGAGTCAAGTGTATATACAGAGTCAGAGCATGCCAGTTGTAAATGAGATTAAGTATCAAGTTAACTGCTAACACATCAATATTAAAATAGGCTAAATCCGAAAGAAAGGCGCGACACAAGAGACTTAGTCTCGAGCGCGATAAATCATGCAAAGACAGTAATAAGTTAATAGGTAAGAATGAAAAAAGAACTTAGCCTAAGAGGTCCTTTTACCCCGGTTAAACCGGTTACCAGGGTCGCCACGAGGAGGCAGGACCACGATCGCTCACTAGAATGCACAGAATAAAAGTCACTATGATCTTCTCTAGAGCTCGGTCCCGTGCCTTGGACTCCCGCGGATCTTCCTTGCTGCGAGGCTTCCTCGGCGGTTTCCGCCGTCTTGGTCGTCCTCTTCGGCCGCCATTCAACGCTCAGCTCAGAACTGGCACGGACTAGGGGAATCCGACTGTCTAATTAAAACAAAGCATTGCGATGGCCCTCGCGGGTGTTGGCGCAATGTGATTTCTGCCCAGTGCTCTGAATGTCAACGTGAAGAAATTCAAGCAAGCGCGGGTAAACGGCGGGAGTAACTATGACTCTCACGCCGAGAGTCATGTTATAGCACGCAGGAGCGCCGTTACGTGGCGCCGCCGATGAGTACCCGTATGGGGAAACCAATCCTGTCTCTGCGATTTCTTCGTCCATGGGGCTACCTCCCCCATGGACTTGTCAAACTCATCCAAATAATACAAACGAGCCTCGGATGGACGACGCACCCACGTTAGGTGGTGGCTTAGGCTTAGGTCAACGCGGTGCGAACACTGGCGTTACCGCACCAGTTTTGACCAGACGCCGACCTGAACCCGCGGTGTCCCCACGTGTAGCCTTTCCGTGTGAGTTCCCTGGTTGTGCCAGGGCGTTCCTCACCAGTATTGGCCGGGGCGTGCATCAACAGGGGGCACACAAGGTCTGGTACGACGAGAGACAGAACACCGTCTCCGTCAAGGCACGATGGACCACCGAGGAGCTGGCTCTCATGGCGAGGCACGAGGCGAGACTGACGCAGCAGGGCGTCAGGTTTATGAATCAGGAGCTTCTTACGGTTCTCCCGGAGAGGTCCCTTGATTCCATAAAGGGTCAGAGGAGACAACAGCAGTATAGGGCGCTGGTCGCGCGGGCTCTCCGAGCTCCGCGTGAGCCAGCCGCGGCTGCTCCACCGTCAACCACCCACCTGCATCGTCCTGCAGCACAATCCGGGGCTGCTTCGTACGAAGCGGCCAGGGAGCGTGTTCAACAGCATCTGCGTCAGCTCCCAGCCGTGGACTGCCCTGAATTCCGCACCGAGCGGCTCGACGTCATCGTCGAGTCGCTTTGCGTGTGGGACCGCGCGCGCGTCTTCGAAGAGATTTCGATCTACCTCCGAGAGACGTTTGCAAGACCACCAAGAGCGCGTGGTATCAGGCCGCCACCCGGCGCGAATAACAATCAGTCGCGCCGGCGAGCTCGCCGAGCCGGTTACGCGAGGGTCCAAAGAGCGTGGAAGCGCAATCGAACGACGTGCATTCGGGATATCCTTCGGGACAATCGAACCGACACTGCACCACCCGAGGATGTCATGGTTCCCTTCTGGGAACGTATCATGACGTCCGGAGGTGATACTACACCCAGTGTAGCAACAAGCCGTGAAGAAGAGATCGGGGACTTATGGGCACCTGTCACGCTTAACGAGGTGAAGGATGCCCTGCCTCCAGCTGGCACTGCGCCAGGACCGGACTCACTCACGGTCGAAGAGTTCCGGCGGGCTCCGCTCGGTATCTGGGCGCGCATATTCAACATCTTGATGCTCTGTGGTAGACTCCCGGCACACCTGTTGGAGTCAAAAACCACCCTGATACCGAAGAAAAGCGGTGCCTCCGAACCAGGCGAGTTTAGACCGATTACGGTCTCATCCACGATCGTGAGAGCCTTCCACAAGGTTCTGGCCAACAGGATGTCTAAGCACATCCGGCTGGATCCGCGACAGAAGGCCTTTCAACCGATCGATGGATGCTCAGAGAACATCTTTCTGACCGACTCCGTCCTGAAGTACGCCCGACAGAACCACCAACCGCTGTTCATGGCGTCTCTCGACGTTGCGAAAGCGTTCGACTCTGTGACACACAATGCCATTCTGGGCATACTCCGGGCGTCCGGAGTCCCTGCCCCGATGATCGACTACGTCGCCGAAGTGTACAAAGGGTCTACCACCAGGCTGCAGTGCGACAAATGGACCTCCCATGCCATTCACCCTAATTGCGGGGTTAAGCAGGGGGATCCGTTGTCGCCAATCCTGTTCAACATGGTTATCGACCGGCTGTTTTCTCGTCTCCCAACAGAGACGGGCATCCAGGTCGGTGATACTGTGGTGAGCGCGATGGGATACGCCGACGACCTGGTGCTCTTCGCGTCGACGAAAGTCGGGCTCCAACAACTGCTCGACATAACCGCCGAATATCTGCGGGACTGTGGCTTGTTGGTCAACGCGTCGAAGTGCTTCACTGTTGCAGTGAAAAATGTTCCGAAGGAAAAGAAAACGGTCATCGATGCGAGGGAACGCTTCCGATGCCTCGGCCGTCCAATACCGGCGCTGAGCAGGACCGATGACTGGAAATATCTGGGCGTGCCGTTTACTCCTGAGGGGCGACTCAAGTGTAACCCACTTGACCGCCTCAAAAAGGAGATTGAACAGCTAAGAACGGCGCCCCTGAAACCGCAACAACGACTATTCGTACTACGAACAGTCATAATTCCAGGTCTATATCACCTGCTCGCCCTAGGAGCGACGAACATCAGTTTGCTCAATAAATTGGACGTGACCATAAGGGGCACGGTACGCAAGTACCTCGATCTGCCGCACGACGTTCCGAACGCTTACTTTCACGCCGACGTTAAAGACGGGGGTCTTTCGATTCCATCCTTTCGCTGGACGGCTCCACTGCAGCGTTTTCATCGGCTGAAACGACTGACGACCACCTTGGGTGACGCCAGTCCAGAGGCCATGAAGCGCTTCTTGGAGCTCGAACTGAGGCGAGCGAGGCAACGGCTCGAAGATAACGGCGTGAGCGTAACAACTCGCGCCGCTCTGAAGGCTCGGTTCGCCAAGCTTCTGCACCAATCCAACGATGGTGCCCCCCTGAAGGGATCGCGTGGTGTCGAACACCAACATGCTTGGCTCACGGACGGAACCCTCTTTATAACAGGAAGAGACTTTGTTCGAATGAACAAGCTCCGAATCAATGCCATCCCCTTGAGAACTAGGATGGCGAGAGGACAAGTCCGGGACAAGCAGTGCCGCGCTGGCCGCAACGACGCTGAAACTCTGAATCACGTCCTGCAGCAGTGTCATCGCACACACGACGCACGCATCCAACGTCACAACGCCTGTCTAAAGTACCTGCTCGACCGTCAGCGCCCGCAGGCACTTGTCGAAGAGGAGCCGCATTTTAGAACGCCCAGCGGCCTCCTCAAGCCCGACGCCGTTATCAAGAAGGGTCATACCGCCATTGTGGTGGATGCTCTGCTCCGAAATGCTCCGAAAAAAAAAAAAAAAAATACCCAAATGCCTCGTCATCTAATTAGTGACGCGCATGAATGGATTAACGAGATTCCCACTGTCCCTACTAACGAGCAGACCTTCGCAGGAGTAGGACCTCTCAAGAGTCGCTCCGGGTAGCTTTCCAAGCTAACGAGTTTGTTGACGAGTGCACGTGTTGACGGGTTGACGGGTTAAAAGGGTTAAAAGGGTTAAAAGGGTTAAAAGGGTTAAAAGGGTTAAAAGGGTTGAAAGGGTTGAAAGGGTTGAAAGGGTTAAAAGGGTTGAAAGGGTTGAAAGGGTTAAAAGGGTTAACTTTTTTTTTTTTTTTTTTTTTTTCATGGCGAGGGCAAAGGCAAAGGGGACGGCCTCGGGGCGGAAAAGTGGTGTTTCCGTGGTGCCTGAGGCAGGGGGTCTGGGGGGTTGTTGTCCGGTGTCGGCGAGTCGAGTGTGAGCGACTCGTCGTTGTTATCTTCTCCGTCCACCCGGGCGGTCGAGCGTCCTGGTGGGGCCTGGGTGCAGGCCGCCAGGCGTTCCAGGGGCAGAAAGAGCAGGACGAGGGCGAGGGCAGTCAACGTTTCCTCAGGGGGGCAGTGAGCGTCTGAAGCTTGTGGATCTGGGGGGTCGGCGTCGGTTAGGGCAGGGTCGGTGGGCCTGGTGGTCCCGGCCACTGCGTTTGGTGGCAAGGGGCCGCCGAGGCCCATCGGCTTGGTGGAGCTCATTGCTCGAGCAGAGCAGTTGGCAGGGGAGGTTCGGTCCGGGATGACGGATCCCGCAAATAAGATCAACAAGTCCGTGGCCTCCTTCATCGAGGACAGGCTGGCAGGGATCGTGTCCCTTCTTGTCGCGTTGTCAGGAAGGGTTCAGAGTCTGTCGGGGGAGTGCGCGGGACTCCATTCCGCGTATGAGTCGGTCGTGCGACGGGTCGGCGAGCGTCTGGGTGGTGTTGCGCCAGACGAGCGGCCCGCCGCTCCTTCGTGTGTGGCGCGCCCTGCAACGTTTGAAGCGGCTGTGAGTGAGGTCTCGCCCGTTCTATCCGGGTCCTCAGCGGTGGCTGCGGGCCCTGCTGTCGCGGTTAACTCTTGTCCGGTGTCTGCGAGGTCAGCCCCTTCGCGTCGTTATAGGCCCCCGGCAGCTCGCGTTCCCCAGTGTGCTGTCTTTGTTAAGGCAGCCGGGGACGCGATGGATGCCGCAGAGGTCAGGTCACGCCTTAAGGCTCTCGTAAATCCGGGGCTGGCCTCGGTCTGCGTAACGGCGGTTAGGTCGGTTTCGGGGGGCGTCCTGGTCGAGACTCGAACGGAAGAGGAGTTGGACTTCTTCCGCAAGAGTGAGGCTATCCGGGAGGGCGGTCTCACAGTGGCGGCGCCGGAGCCTCCTAGACGGAAGATCGCCGTCTTTACGGTTCCCGCGGGTGTCACGGATAATGAGCTTATAGCCGCCCTCCGGAGGCAGGCCGCCCCCGGGTTGGGGGACGGTGACTTTCGCGGGGCCGTTAGGGTTGTGCGGAAGTTTGGTGGTGGGAAGATTCGTTCGCGGGGGCTCCATTGGGTCTTGGAGGCTACGCCGGAGGTCGCGGGGATGCCTGCCGAGGGGGGCCGTGTCTCCCTCGGCTGGCACTCTTGCGTTGTTAGGGAGTGTGTCGAGGTTCTTCGTTGTTTCCGGTGCTTGGGCTTCGGCCATTCATCGCGGTTCTGCCGGAGGACCGTGATCACTTGTGGCTGGTGCGCCGATGAGGGCCATTCCGCGGCGGGTTGCCCGGTAAAGGACCGGGCACCCTGCTGCGTGAACTGCCGTGCGGCGGGCCTGCGGGCCGATCACGGGGCGATGGGTGGGGCGTGCCCCCTCTTTCGTGCCGAGCTGGGGCGTGGGGCTGCCGCCGTAGCAGCTGGCCGGGCTCGCGTTGCCTCCGCCGTTGCCGCTTCCGCGCGAGTTCTTCGGCTTTGGAGCGGGGTGGTAGTGGGGGGGCTTCGGGGGGCCCATCTGGGTGTGGGGACAATGGTTGAGCCGCCTCTCCCGGGGCCCGCCGTCGCCGCTGCTGGGGGGTTGGGGGGCGTGGGGTCCGGTGGGCTCCGCGTCCTTCAGCTGAACTGCCAGCGGTCCCGGGGGGGTGATGGCCGAGGTTGTCCAGGCGCTCGCCGAGGGTCGCTACGGGGCCGCTCTCCTGCAGGAGCCGTACCTGCGGGCGGGCGGTGTCGTGGCTGGGCTTCCGGCCTGGATGCGGGTGTTTCAGAGTGGCGACGGCGGGTCTGCGGTTGTCCTCGCCGACGCGTCGCTCGACGCGACGGTGGTGGTGGTCCCTGATGGGGGGTTGGGTTCCTCGGTGTGGGTTCGCGGCGGCTTCGGGGCTCTCTACCTGTGCCCCGTGTACTGCCGGCACGGGGTCCCTCTCGACGGCTACTTTCAGTACCTCGAGTGGGTGTTTGATCGGCTGCGGGGGGCTCCCGTGCTGGCGGGGATGGATGCGAACGCCGTATCCCGCCTGTGGCACTCAAAGAACCGCTTCCGGGGCCACCAGAATGCCGTCAGGGGCGGTGAGTTTGAGGCCTTCATTGTCGCCCTCGACGTGGAGGTCTTGAACGAACCATCCCAGCACTTCACGTTCGACGGTCCTACGGGCCGTTCGGATATCGACGTCACTCTGGGGAGGGGTCTCGAGCGAGTGTACCTGACGAGGTGGGAGATCCTGCCGGATCTGGTGCACTCGGATCACAATGCCATCTGTGTGACCCTTTCCCGGAGGGACGGGGGACCGCCCGCTGCCTGTGAGTAGGTGGCGGGCTGTCGGCGTGGATTGGGCAGCGTACGGGGCTGCCCTCGCGCAGGCAGGGCAGGGGGTGGACCGCGACGCGTTGGCGAGGGCCGGTCCGGCTGAACTTGTGGAGGCGGTTGCGACCCTGGTTCGGGACGTGAATGGCTCCCAGCTGGGGGTGGCTGGTACATCGCCGCGGAGAGTGTCCCGGTGGTGGAACCGGGAGCTCACCCGGGAGAGGCGGCTCGCTAGGAGGGCGAGGGTTGCTCTCCAGAGGGCAAGGAGACGTGAGGCGCCGGCGAAGGACCGGGAGGCGCTCCGGGTCGCGTATCGGGACGCGCGCCGGAGTTTTCGCCGCCTGGTCCTCCGGAGGAAGGAGGAGGATTGGCGCGCCTTTGTCGGGGGGGTCGGGAACGCTGACCCCTGGGGTGATGTTTATCGCATCCTCAGGGGCCGGCGCGGCCCTGCTGACATTGGCGGTATCGGGGTCGGGGGGGCACCCGCATCCACGTGGGAAGCGAGTGCCACGGCGCTATTGGAGCGCTTCTTCCCGCGGCTCCCGGAGCGGGAGCCCGTGGGGGGAGACGTGTTCCCGGTGCCGGATCCCCCGGCTCCGATCACCCTCGCGGAGGTAGGGCTCGCCCTCAAGAGGATGAGGGCGGGCAGCGCGCCCGGGCCTGACGGGATAACTGTCCCCATGGTGGGTGCGCTCGTCAGGTACGTGCCCGACCTGATGCTGGCCATGTACAACGGCTGCTTGGAAGCTGGGGTGTTCCCACCTCAGTGGAAAAGGGCCCGAGTCGTGGCCATCTCGAAGGGTCCCGGGAGGCCGACCGACGAGGATGGGTCTTACAGGCCGATCAGCCTCCTTCCGGCCCTGGGCAAGCTGCTGGAGAAGATCCTGGTGCGGAGGTTGGAGGTGAGGGAAGCTCACTCCCTCGTGCGAATGTTGTTGAGAGAGTGGCGAGCCTGGTCACGCGTCCGTGCACCCGTCGGGTCGTTCGAGAGGCTGGGCTGCGTTTGTGCTCTCCGCTACGGCCACCCACAAGGCCACCGCGCGTCCCTCGGGGTGCTCGGCAGTCCCGTGCCAGCTCCGCGAGTGAGGGGTTCGGCCTTCGTGCCGTCAAAATCGTGCTTCACAGGTGTGACAGGCAGGTCACTAGGGAACAGGGTAACTAGCCCGTAGAGGCTGAGCGCGTGCAGGTTAGAGAAAACGCGACCGCGATCGCGTTCGCGGCAAATCCCCCATCATCCTCGTCTTCTTCTCCACCCCCACGGGAACGCGTCGCGAGAATAGCCACGCCAGGCGGAGGGGGGGCCACGGAAATTAGGCTGCTGCAGCTGAACATGAGGCGTTCGGCTGTGGTAACGGGTGAGGTGCTTCAGCTCGTCGGCGCAAAGCGCCTCGACATCCTGCTTTTGCAGGAGCCATATGTTCGAGCGCAGGGCCAGAGCTACACCTTCTGCGGTCTAGGGATCGGTGCGCGGGTGGCCGCTGTACGCTCGCAACATCCGTGGGCGGCAGTCATGGTCTGCAACCCGACGTTCCAATGTCATTTCATCTCGCAGCTCAGCACGACCCACTGCGCCTGCGCGGAAGTGCTGGTACCCGGTTTCTCGTTCTACGTCGTGTCCCACTATTTTCAGTGGCGGGACGACATCGAGGAGCACCTCAGACACCTCGGTATGGTGCTTCGCTCGCTGAGGGGGCAGAGAGTCTTAGTGTCGCTTGATTGGAACGCCCGATCCGCTCTTTGGGGCCCTCAGGCCACCAACGAGAGGGGAGCCAGGTTGGAAAGGCTCATTCGGGAGTTCGGATACGTGGTCCTCAACGACGTTAACCAGGCTCCGACCTATTGGACGGACAGGGGTTCGTCATACATCGACGTGACCCTTGGATCGCCGGACATGGCCCGCTTCTTCGGGTCTTGTACAGTGCGACAAGACTGGACGTCGAGCGATCACAACGCCCTGGACGTGAGAATGAGGGTCCCAAAGGTCCGTGGAAATGACGGAGACATCGGGACCAGTCGCTTCAATACCAAGAAGGCTGACTGGGACCGGTTCTCCGAGATCCTGGCAGACGCGTCGGCAGCAAGACTGGAAGGGCTCTCGCTCGCGTCCGGAGCGGACGTCGAATCCATGGCTGTGACTCTCACAGGCGTCCTAACGGATGCCTGCACCGAGTCCATGCCGAGAAAACGGTACTTTAGGAAGTCCAATCTGTGGTGGACAATGGCTTTGACCAACCTCAAAAAGGAGGTCTATCGTAAACGTAGAGCCGTCCAGGCAGAACAGCCTGGCCCCCTTCGCCTCGCCAACGTGCTGGAGTACCGCAACTCTTTGCGGGGATACAGCAGAGAGGTGAGGAGGGTCAGGCTCGAGAGCTGGAGAACCTTCGTCACGTCGCACGGCAACGCGAAACCCTGGGGCTTCGTGTACAAGCAACAGGCGGATAAACTTCGCGTTGAGAGGGTGCTCAGCACCATCCGGCGTGACGGCGGGTTCAGTGAGAACATGAGAGAAACCGCCAGCTGTCTCCTCGACGCTCACGTCCCAGACGACCGGGAACAGGATGACACCCCCGAGCAGCGAGTGGTCAGGGAGGGTGCACTCATCGCACCCGAAACCCCAGAGGACCCTGCTGCGATCTCCCGGGCCGAGGTGGCAATTGCCATCTAGTCCTTCAAGAACGGAAAGGCTCCGGGACCCGACCTAATTGAGGTCGAGGTGCTGAAGTGCGCCTTTACCGTTATTCCCGAGCAGTTCGTTCGTCTCTTCGATGCGTGTATTAAAATGGGCACCTTCCCCGCCACCTGGAAGGAGGGCTCCCTGAGAGTGCTCCTGAAAGGTGAGGGAAAGGACGAGAGGGATCCGAAATCCTACAGGCCCATCTGTCTTCTTTCGGTGCTAGGGAAAGTCCTCGAAAAAATCATTAGGGGGCGCATCGCGCGGACGGCAATGGCTCCGGGTAGAATCTCCGCTCGACAGTTCGGCTTCGTCCCAGGTAAGTCGACGGAGGACGCGATCGTCGAGCTGCGCAAGATGGTGGATGACTCGCAAGAGTCGTACGCGGTTGCGATGCTCTTCGACATATCTGGGGCCTTTGACAGCTTGTGGTGGCCCCTTGTCCTCAAAGCGCTCAAAGACAGGGAATGCCCGCGAAATATCTTTCAGGTTTTCCGCAGCTATTTTGATAGCAGGAAAGTTAGTATCGCGTGGGGAAACAGCGAGGTGTCCAAGCGGCCGACGAGGGGTTGTCCTCAAGGCTCCGTGCTTGGACCGGCTTGCTGGAACCTCACGTTTGACGGGCTCCTCAGAATCCTCGAGGAAATAGCCCCGAACAAGTTCGTTGCTTACGCTGACGATCTTCTCGTCCTCGTGAGTGGCAACTCCCGTAGGGAATTGCAGGAAAAGGGCCAGGGGATAGTAGATAGGATTGTTGAGTGGTGTCGCGCAGCCAAACTAGAATTGTCCGCCCGGAAGACGGAAGCCATCCTCCTTAAGAGCGAATGGATCAGGAGGCCACCCGTAGGCCGACGCGGCGGGGACCGCCCCGACCGTGCACGTAGGGCAGCCAGGCGACCGAACCTGGCGAACAGATACCCGGTCATCCGTATAGGAAACACGAGCATAGCCTTTAAAGACAGCGTTAGGTATCTTGGCGTCCACTTTGATAAGGAGATGGGGGTGAAATCTCACTGTACTTATATAGCGGAGAAGACAGGGCGGCTTTTTGACCGAATGGGCAAACTAGCTAGGGCAGGGTGGGGCTTGCGGTACAAAGCAATGCGAGCAGTCTACAAGGGCGTATTCGAGCCGGTAGTGGCGTACGCTGCCTCGGGTTGGTCGGACCTGTGTAGCCAGGCCGACATTAGGGTACTTAGGACAGCGCAGCGACTCGCGCTCATAGCGACCACATCCGCTTATAGAACCGCGTCGTACGACGCCCTGTGCGTCATCGGCGGGGTACTTCCGGTGCAGTTTCTTCTGGCACGAAGCAGGGCCCGCTACGAGTCGAGAATAGGAAAGGACGCTAGGATAAACAACGTCGTAATCCCGGCTAATGGCGCCAATGGCTACAGCCGCATCGAGGACGAGGCAATGAGTATGTGGCAGGCCGACTGGAATGCTTCACCAAAAGGCCGCACCACATTTGCCTTCTTCGAGTCGGTCCGCGAGCGAATGGCCGCCAAGTGGTTCCGACCGGACCACTATACGACGCAGGTGCTCTCCGGGCACGGGGACTTCAGGGCGCGCCTGGCGTCACTGGGCCTCGTCGGCGGGGAGGCCTGCGAGTGTGGGGGGCTGGACACAGCGTGGCACTTCCTTGCGGACTGCCCGACTTTCGAACCGCAGAGAGTCGCTCTGCGGGACATCTTTGGCGAGGCGCGGAGGCCAAGACCGGCGGCCCACCGATTGGTGGCCGAAAAGGGGGCCTTCGCGCTCTTTGCCGACTTTTGCAGGGAGTCCCTTTGGCTAAGGGGTCAGGAGAGAAGGGCGTAGCTGGGTTCCGTTCCCGAACCAGCTGGGTCTTGGACGCAAATATATGTGTGTCTCGATTTTGTTTTTGAATTTTCGTTGCACTCGGGCTGGATAGCCCGGTGCATGTCGCTATAGGAGGGATGTCACGGAATCCTTGAATCGCCGCGGCCGTGTTCCCCGCCGGCTGTCAAACCGAGGAGACGTCGGACTCCCTCGGTCATGGGTAGCCTGAGCCGAAAACCTCTCGGTCCACCAGGCTGCTCGACGAAGGTGGGCACGGCAGAACAAGTCGTCACTACACGCACAGAAGTGGCAATGATCCGACTCGAGAGTCGATCAGGCACCACAGGACATAGATGCCGCCAAGGGTTTCCGGTACACCCAGTTAAGCTGGGTTGCACACAAACACACACGCACACGCACAAACACACCGAAACAAAAAATTTACGCTCGTCGCAAAACCCCGTCAACCACGCCCATCCTTAATCCTTACCAACTTCTGGGCTCGTGTCCGGGCGGGACACGGAGAGCAGGCCTTCCCGTGGTTCCCCGTGAGCGCGCGGGCATCCCCGGGCGGCCGGGACTCGTAGTATCCGGGTAACGCTGCGGCCCGGTGGATGCCTGCGCGGCCAAACTGCTCTCTTCGCGACCTCGCCCGCGAAAGTCAAAGGATTTTTCCATCATTAGTTGCGTATGCCTTTATAGGCGAGGAAGCAGAGATCGTCTCACTTCGCGTGAGCGGTCTTCACACTAAATGTCCCTATCTACTCTCCCGTGGGTACTGCCTTGCCGTGGCGCGGGGGCTTGCGTGCTGCAATGAGCCCTGGGGCTATGCCGGTGGGGGCTTCGACCCCTGGCAGGTGCAACCTAGCCGGACAGGCTTGGGGGGAGCAGCCAGACTAAAAGTACAAACAGGGTGTAAAGCACCGTACCTGGGGCTGCATGGTCGCGGTGATGTAAAGTAGCGCGGCCGCAAGCGGTCTCTGTGGGGCACCAGGCCACCCCCCACAGTATGCATGCCGGTCCTGCCTGGCTGAGGCGGCTCCAGTCCAGGTCGACTACCCCTTCCGACCACACTCGTGGGAATCTCATGGAATCAAATATAGAAAAACAAACCAAACGGAAGCAAAGCTCGAAGGAACATCAAAAGGAGAAGGAAAAGGAGAAGAAACGGAGGACTGAGAAGAAGAGGAGCCCTGAGGACAAGGATCACCGGCCCTCGGACATGGAAGAAGAGGATCCAGAGTCAGTCTACCCTGCAGCGTCGAAGGAATCGGCTGATGAATCAGTCGGTACGTCAACGAATGAGATCAGCAACAGACAAAGTCAGGCCGTCCGTACTCGATCGATGTCGATGTCGTCCTCCTGCGCTGAATACGTAGAAGTGACTAGGAGGAAAAGAAAGAGACGTGGGCCTGACAGCCCCGTTAGCGAAAATCCCCCGGAGGTCCTTCCCCCGGTAATGGAGGAAATTAAGAAGCATCGTGAGGAACTCGAACTCTACCTTTTTAATGATAACAATAAGGTGAACAAGAATGCGATCAAGTTTATTCTTGCCAAGTGGTCTGCTCTCGAAACGCGATTATACGAGCAGGTAGTTCGAACCGAAACCGTGAAGACGGACCTCGAGACTGAAAAAGGGAGGAATAGGGTTGCAGAAATGGCGGGGTTGGTCGTGGAGAAGAGACCAACCTTCGCAGACGCTTTAAAAACGGGACGATTCGGGGGAGCTGGCCCTACTCCCTCTGGCTCGCCACGATTCTTGCCCCCAACACCGCGAATCCCCACGACCGACCGAGTGCTCTCGCGTGCCCGTCCGCGATCAAAGGTTGTGCTGTTGAAGCCAGCAAACGCTGAAGATGAGAGGACTAATGAAAGCTTAAAAGGGGCGGTCATTGACATCCTGAAGGATGTACGCGGAAAGCTTAGAGTCCGAAACATCAGGACAATGAAAGGCAAAGGGATTGTTATGGAGGTCGACGGCAGCGCGGATGAGAAAATCATCAAAGAGGCAGACTTTGGGAAAGCGGGGCTAGTTCCCGGAGATCCCAAAGCCATAAACCCGACGAAAATCGTCTACGATGTCGAGCCAGACCTCAAATCTGAGGACTTGAAGGACGACTTGGTCTCCAAAAATTGTGACTTGGTTGAGGCCTCTTCGGAGGAACTAGCAGCCAGCATTACCTTCCGGCACTCGTTTAAGAACCGGAAAGGCAACGTGAACTGGATAGTGGAAATGCCAGGCCGCATCCACAAGCGTCTGATCGAGAAGGGAAGAGCCTTCATGATGTGGAGGTCCTACCGGCTTAGTGATTTCGTAAACGTAACGAAGTGCTTCAAGTGCAATGGCTACGGGCACATTGCTAAAGAATGCGGTGTCCCGAGTCAAAAATGTGTAACATGTGGAGAGGAAGGGCATGCTCGAAAGGACTGCCCGAAGAAGGACTCCCCTAGCTGCATAAACTGCCGTAAGGCCCGACGTGCATCAACGAATCACTCAGCAAGTGACCGAAAATGCCCGGAGTACACAAGGCAAGTGGAGCTGCTCCGGAGTAAAATAAAATGGAGCTAAAGATCGCGCAAATAAACGCCGCGCGATCTGCTGCAGCTACTGGAGAGCTGCGGGCCCTAATGAGCAACAGGCAGATAGACGTTCTCTGTATACAAGAGCCGTATACATTCAAAGGCAAGGTAGTGGGCTATAACAGCCACAACATGCGTAAAATCCAACCAAGCTCACTCAGGCCGTGGGTGGCTATACTCGTCCCTAATCCTGAGTTGGAAGTTTTCCAGGTTTCAACTGGGCCATCGGATCACGTTGTCTGTATACAGATCAATAACGGATCTGAGATTGTGCATATAATCAATATGTACTGTCAATTCTCCTTGGAGATAGATCAACAACTGGAGACCGCAGACGGCCTTATTCGGAGGATCAAGCGAGAAAGCAGTGGGGCACGAATTATAGTGACTGCGGACGTCAATGCGAGGTCCCCTCTATGGCACTCGAGCACGCTGGACGTCAGAGGAAGAATGCTTGAGGACTTCATCCTCGAGCATGATTTTGTCGTTGCAAATAAGCCAGGCTGTGCTCCGACATACGTTTCGAGTCACGGACAATCTAACATCGATGTCACACTTGTCTCTGCGCGTTCAAGCGGCTCGATCCGAGACTGGACGGTTGTCTCGGCGTGTGGAGCTAGCGATCACAATCTCATTGTGTTTAGTCTTGGTGTGAGCCCCTGCCTTGCCGGGATCCGCAAAAAAAAGATTGGGTACAGGACAGTCAACGCAGACTGGGAAAGATTCGTGGCAAAATACAACGAATATATGAACGAGGATAATCGCAGGAAGATATCCGAGAGACCACCTAACGAAGCAGCGAGGGTGCTGGGAGGAGTGGTTGCGTCAGTCTGTAGGGAAACGCTTAAGGCAAAAAGAAGTTGCAATAAAGCAATTCCGTGGTGGACTGCCAACCTTCAACAGCAACGACGTAACGTGAGAATAGCCAAAAAGAGGCTGGTTCGGGCCCGACGCCGAAAGGACCCGAACGAAAACAGGTATAGCCAGGAATATAGCCGGCTAAGAAATGCGTACACCTCAGCAATTAGGAGGTCCAAGCAAGAATCATGGCGGGATTTTGTCCGAACCGAGGGTAACGCGGACCCCTGGGGAATTGTCTACAAAATAGCAAGGGACAAGCTCAGGAGGAATGATATGCCCTGCTCCGTTACGTTGCAAAATGGACATATTACGATGACGTGGAAGGAAACGGCCCAGACGTTGTTGAGGAAGATGGTCCCAAAGGACTCGCGAATACGGGAGCCAGAAGTTTTGAGGGAGATCAGAACGGCTAATAAGGCATACCAGTGCCTCAATTTGGAACCGGAAATAAGTGAAGGAGAAATAGCAGTGGCCATTAAGGCAACTAAGGACCGAGAAGCGCCAGGTTTTGATGGAATCCCAGCGGAGGTCTGGAAGGTTGTCTGGAAAAATGACAAGGAAGGACTAAAGGCACTCTTTAATAATGTAATGATGGCTGGGAAGATCCCGGATATCTGGAAGAGAGCAGAGATCAAAGCAATCCTTAAGGACCCTAGTAGAGACAGGACGTGCGTTGACTCGTACCGACCAATTGCTCTCCTGCCAGTAGTCAGTAAGATCTTTGAGCGAATCCTAGTCAAGCGCCTAATGGTGCAGTACAAAGAGGTGATGGGCCTGTCAAGTGACCAGCAGTTTGGATTCAGAGTGGGACAGTCGACTGAGGACGCTATGATGGCATTTAAGCACAGCGTACGACGAAGCGAGAAAAAATACGTCATCGCTGTTTTCACGGATATACAGGGGGCTTTTGATAATCTGTGGTGGCCGGCGATCAAAAGACGCCTAATTGCTGCCGGGTGCAGCTCTACTTTGGTGGAGCTGGTTGACGATTACTTTAGGGAGAGACGGATGGTTATTCGATCGGAGGTTGGCCGGACCTCACGTAATATGGAGAAAGGCTGCCCGCAGGGGTCGATTTTTGGCCCCGCGGCGTGGGGAATGTGCATGGACTCTCTTCTGGCTGGCATCAGAAGGGACTTCTGCACACAAGAAGTGGAGGCAATTGCTTACGCTGATGACCTCATCATGCTGAAGGAAAACTCTCGAGTTTCTCTGGAGGAGCTGGTGCAGAGAGCCTTACGAATTGTGGAGAACTGGTGTACTGAGCACAAGCTTAATGTCTCAGCTGCAAAGACGAAGTGTATGCTGGTTAAGGGAGATTTCGATGTACAAAGGATGCCTCGGTTAATTCTCAGAGGCGACCCGGTACGTTTTTGCACGGAAATGAAATACTTGGGCATGATTATTGATCGGCGAATGAGTTTTATATCGCATGCGAAAGACAAGAGACAAAAAATCACGAAATTTGCATTTGCAATAAGGCGTCTTGCCAAGGACGAATGGGGTCTGAAAACAAGTGTACTGCGCACCATATATAGCGGGGTCTGTATCCCAATAATGGTGTATGGGGCAGCCATGTGGCATAATGAAGCTGCTCGTTTAATACAACGAAAACATCTTGACGCGGCACAAAGGGCATTGCTGCTGTTAATTACAAGAGCCTGTCGAACCACGTCAACAGCTGCTATGCAGGTGGTGGCGGGGTGTTTACCTCTAGACCTCGAGATCAAGAAGAGTGGCCTAAGATATATGCTGAGAAAAAATGAAGTAACGGCCTGGAGGAACTTCTTGTATGTCCCTGAGGAGGTCGAAGACGGTGCTCCAAACTTGCAGCTGGGTGCAGAAATGTATAGAGTTGAGAGAGAAATAATAGCTGAATGGCAGGAACGTTGGAATAGTAATGAGCACGGCCGAGACCTTTACAGGTTCATAAAAAACGTCAGATTTAAAATGACGAATAAATAGTTTTCGCCTGGGAGACATGCGGTGTATCTGATGACTGGCTACGGACCCATAAAGGATTCTCTGTTTAGAAGGAACCTTGCGCACAATAACTCGTGCGAGGCATGTGAGACTGGAGAAGCCGAAACAGTGGATCACATCCTGTGGGACTGCGCTAGGTATGAGGATTATAGGTATCCCGATTTAAGGGAGACAAGAGACCACGCTGAACTCATTTGCTGCGAAAGTAGATATAAGAGATTCAACGCTTTTGCGAAAGCAGTATTTACTGCAAGAGTAGCTCATGAGTAGCAAAGATAGTTGGTAAAAATACAAGAAAAGTAAAAGCAAATAAAGCTTTTTGCTGGAAAGTGGTAATAGGTCCGCCTCCCCGGGGCTGGGACGGGCAACGGTTGAAGTGCAAACGCAACCGGCAAAGTGACCAAAGATAGAGCTGCTTACCTCATGTGAAACAGTCACTGTGGAGGAATGTTCCGGAATCCGCCGAACTATAGCGGCAAAGAAGTATTCTCATGACAACTAAAAGTGCTGAGAAAAAAAAGTGGATTCCATACACAAAAACACCCAAAGGGAACACAGAAAAACATACGCAAGCTCGAAAGCGGATATGAGCGAAGAGCTCAAAGCCGCAGCACGACAGTGCACAAGAAGAATAATAATAATAATAATAATGTCCCTATCTACTCAGCCAGGTGCTGTGAGGCAGTAGCTAGGTCAATAACTACGTGCCTACGGCAATACTTGGCAATATTACTTCCGCGTATTACCGGGCAATAGTTAGGTCAATGACTATGGGACCACAGTAATACGCGGAAACATGTGTGAGGACAACGGGAACGGCCGATAACGCCGAGATTCCACGGCAGATGCCTCTGTGCGACTCCGTATAAAGTCACGTGAGCCATGGCTGCGGGTGTGGGATCGGTGAAGGCACCTTTCCCTACGCGCGCAATCATCGGCCGGACCTCAAACGCCCACTACATCGGCAGTGGGCGGCGGTTAGGGCGGGTATTCTGATGTCGGCTCTCCTACGACCCATGCCCATCCTGTATCCTTGTCATTTCTGGGCTCGTGTCCAGGCGGGACACGGAGAGCGGGCCTTCCCGTGGTTCCCCGTGAGCACGCGGGGCTCTCTGGGCTCGCGACCCGGATCCGTCCGGGTAACGAGACGCCGGAAGCTTCCGCGTGGCCAAACCGCTCTTCTCGCGACTCCGCCCGCGAGAGTCAAAGGATTTTTCTATCGCCCGTACTCGGGGCGGTGTGTTTTCGCTGGGAGTAGATTACCATTAGTTGCGTATGCCTTTATAGGCGAGGAAGCAGAGGTCGTCTCACTTCGGTGAGCGACCTTCACACTAAATGTCCCTATCTACTCAGCCAGGTGCTGTGAGGCAGTAGCTAGGTCAATAACTACGTGCCTACGGCAATACTTGGCAATATTACTTCCGCGTATTACCGGGCAATAGTTAGGTCAATGACTATGGGACCACAGTAATACGCGGAAACATGTGTGAGGACAACGGGAACGGCCGATAACGCCGACATTCCACGGCAGATGCCTCTGTGCGACTCCGTATAAAGTCACGTGAGCCATGGCTGCGGGTGTGGGATCGGTGAAGGCACCTTTCCCTACGCGCGCAATCATCGGCCGGACCTCAAACGCCAACTACATCGGCAGTGGGCGGCGGTTAGGGCGGGTATTCTGATGTCGGCTCTCCTACGACCCATGCCCATCCTGTATCCTTGTCATTTCTGGGCTCGTGTCCAGGCGGGACACGGAGAGCGGGCCTTCCCGTGGTTCCCCGTGAGCACGCGGGGCTCTCTGGGCTCGCGACCCGGATCCGTCCGGGTAACGAGACGCCGGAAGCTTCCGCGTGGCCAAACCGCTCTTCTCGCGACTCCGCCCGCGAGAGTCAAAGGATTTTTCTATCGCCCGTACTCGGGGCGGTGTGTTTTCGCTGGAAGTAGATTACCATTAGTTGCGTATGCCTTTATAGGCGAGGAAGCAGAGGTCGTCTCACTTCGGTGAGCGACCTTCAAACTAAATGTCCCTATCTACTTCCCTGCGCAGCTGAGCCACGGGTCGGTCTTAATGACCGAATGGCCCTTATATGTGGCTACACACACAGAGGCTCGAGCTCTGTCCCGCCGGGGGGCGCCTCTGTGCGAAAAGTGCCGCTCGCTCGGTCCTGACAGACCGTGGAGTGCCTCGTGAGCCATGGTTGTTGTTGGCTTTGTGATACACGCTGTCGAAATGCCCCATCGGATGTGCAGCAATGCCGCACGTGTGAAGAATTGGCGCCAGTGGTGGCACTTTTGCCCCGCGCGCGACCATCGGCCGGGCACTCGCGCTACTTCAGGACTGACGCAGAGCGGCGCGTCGCATGGGCCCTTCTCCCGGTGGCGTCCGAACCCCTCCCAACCCTCCCCAATCCCAATCATCCCTTTTTGGGCTGCGCTCTGATCGTTCCCTCCTGCCCCACGGGGCGGGAGGGAGGGATCGGTGCGTCCCACGTCCCAGCCCGGGCCCTGCGTCGCGCGTTCCTCCCCCGGGGTGTGCTCGCGGCGGTGACGGAACCGGCGAGACAGGCTAATTTTAATTCATCTTTTCTTTTCAGCTAGCTTCCGTAAGTTGCAGATACCCTAATCCACTAATCTTTCTTTTTCAGCTATTTTTCCATAAGTTGCAGGTACCCCACGGTGATAGGCGGTCCCGTGGGCGTAAAAATTCCGTCGTAAAAGTAATGATGGCAGATCTTTCGAAGGGAAATTCTTCCGGAGGCAAAAGAGCCCCCCATTCGGATCTCCGGGCGGGGGCCCCTTTCGCGAGGTCCGTCGTCAGCAGTGACGCGTGTGTGAGTGATTGTGCGAATGTTGTTGAGAGAGTGGCGAGCCTGGTCACGCGTCCGTGCACCCGTCGGGTCGTTCGAGAGGCTGGGCTGCGTCTGTGCTCTCCGCTACGGCCACCCACAAGGCCTCCGCGCGTCCCTCGGGGTGCTCGGCAGTCCCGTGCCAGCTCCGCGAGTGAGGGGTTCGGCCTTCGTGCCGTCAAAATCGTGCTTCACAGGTGTGACAGGCAGGTCACTAGGGAACAGGGTAACCAGCCTGTAGAGGCTGAGCGCGTGCAGGTTAGAGAAAACGCGACCGCGATCGCGTTCGCGGCAAACCCCCCATCATCCTCGTCTTCTTCTCCATCCCCACGGGAACGCGTCGCGAGAATAGCCGCGCCAGGCGGAGGGGGGGGGGCCACGGAAATTAGGCTGCTGCAGCTGAACATGAGGCGTTCGGCTGTAGTAACGGGTGAGGTGCTTCAGCTCGTCGGCGCAAAGCGCCTCGACATCCTGCTTTTGCAGGAGCCATATGTTCGAGCGCAGGGCCAGAGCTACACCTTCTGCGGTCTAGGGATCGGTGCGCGGGTGGCCGCTGTACGCTCGCAACATCCGTTGGCGGCAGTCATGGTCTGCAACCCGACGTTCCAATGTCATTTCATCTCGCAGCTCAGCACGACCCACTGCGCCTGTGCGGAAGTGCTGGCACCCGGTTTCTCGTTCTACGTCGTGTCCCACTATTTTCAGTGGCGGGACGACATCGAGGAGCACCTCAGACACCTCGGTATGGTGCTTCGCTCGCTGAGGGGGCAGAGAGTCTTAGTGTCGCTTGATTCGAACGCCCGATCCGCTCTTTGGGGCCCTCAGGCCACCAACGAGAGGGGAGCCAGGTTGGAAAGGCTCATTCGGGAGTTCGGATACGTGGTCCTCAACGACGTTAACCAGGCTCCGACCTATTGGACGGACAGGGGTTCGTCATACATCGACGTGACCCTTGGATCGCCGGACATGGCCCGCTTCTTCGGGTCTTGGACAGTGCGACAAGACTGGACGTCGAGCGATCACAACGCCCTGGACGTGAGAATGAGGGTCCCAAAGGTCCGTGGAAATGACGGAGACATCGGGACCAGTCGCTTCAATACCAAGAAGGCTGACTGGGACCGGTTCTCCGAGATCCTGGCCGACGCGTCGGCAGCAAGACTGGAAGGGCTCTCGTTCGCGTCCGGAGCGGACGTCGAATCCATGGCTGTGACTCTCACGGGCGTCCTAACGGATGCCTGCACCGAGTCCATGCCGAGAAAACGGTACTTTAGAAAGTCCAATCCGTGGTGGACAATGGCTTTGACCAACCTCAAAAAGGAGGTCTATCGTAAACGTAGAGCCGTCCAGGCAGAACAGCCTGGCCCCCTTCGCCTCGCCAACGTGCTGGAGTACCGCAACTCTTTGCGGGGATACAGCAAACAGGTGAGGAGGGTCAGGCTCGAGAGCTGGAGAACCTTCGTCACGTCGCACGGCAACGCGAAACCCTGGGGCTTCGTGTACAAGCAACAGGCGGATAAACTTCGCGTCACTGGGCCTCGTCGGCGGGGAGGCCTGCGAGTGTGGGGGGCTGGACACAGCGTGGCACTTCCTTGCGGACTGCCCGACTTTCGAACCGCAGAGAGTCGCTCTGCGGGACATCCTCGGCGAGGCGCGGAGGCCAAGACCGGCGGCCCACCGATTGGTGGCCGAAAAGGGGGCCTTCGCGCTCTTTGCCGACTTTTGCAGGGAGTCCCTTTGGCTAAGGGGTCAGGAGAGAAGGGCGTAGCTGGGTTCCGTTCCTGAACCAGCTGGGCTGCGCGGCCAAACTGCTCTCTTCGCGACCTCGCCCGCGAAAGTCAAAGGATTTTTCCATCGCCCGTTCTCAGGGCGCTGTGTCTCCCGCTGGAGGTAGATAATCATTAGTTGCGTATGCCTTTATAGGCGAGGAAGCAGAGATCGTCTCACTTCGCGTGAGCGGTCTTCACACTAAATGTCCCTATCTACTCTCCCTCAATGGTGCACCGCCTTGACGAGGCGAGGGGGCTTGCGTGGCACTAGGATCCTCGGAGCTAGACCGGCGGGGCTTCGGCCCTGGCAGGTACTACCATGCCGGGTCGGTCCAAGGGGAGTGTCCGGACTAAGTGTGTACCAACCTCGGGGCTCGCGCGCTTACCGCGGTGCCTCTGGGTCGTTTCTTCTCAGTGTCTCTGGCGAATGCGGTGAGGGTACACTGAAGATATTCCCGGTTGTGTTTAACGTGCCGTCTCCGCCTCTCGGCCCACGACACGGCACCCAAGTGCGTGGGGTTGGGATCACGCCCGGCCAACGCACCGCCCCGACCCGACGCGCACGCACGACGCGCCACGCCGAGGCGGCTACCAATTCCCCTCCCGGTTGCTTAGCGCGGGAGGGCCCCTTGGTCTGGGGGGGAGTACTTTCAAACCTCCCTACGGCCTCAGGAGGACCGCTCCCGAGCTGAGACGACACGCAACTCACACGCCCGTAAACCACTGCCCCCGCGAGTCCAACCCGACGGCCGGGCGGCAACGACGCGAGTCGAAGCCGGGGCCCCCGGCCCCCGCGGTACCAGTCACCGCCACTGGTCGGACGTTCGTGGGCCGATTTGTCCCACTCCCGGTTGGGGCTCTAAGCAAGCCCCGGCACCGGTCGGCCAGCTCGGGTACGCGGGTGCGCCGGACCCGAGAGGGTCGGGGAACTGACCCCCACACCCCCCCCTGCGTGAATCCCTATGCCTATTCCTACCCCTGTTCCTAATCCTCTATTCCTGATCCTCTACCTTTATCCTGATCACACTCCTCTACCTCTATTCGTAATCGCGTATCCCTAGACCCTATACCTAAGTCTGAACTTGGACCTATACTGACACCCCCCCCCCCAACGCCTAGCCATTCCTATACCCCCCGATCCTACGCCTATATACCTATGCGAGGGCCAGGGACCTAACCTCAAAGGCCCAGCCCGCGGTGAGGGTACAGCGGGAAACCCGGGAGGCCCCCTCGGATGGGGGGTTGACACGCCCGGGGGCCGCGCGGTCGTACCGGGGCCCGACTCGGGAGTCGCTACCTGGGTGGGCTGCCCCGTAGCAACGCGTGTAAAAAGCTCGTGTCGCCCTTGCAGGGCCTGGTAGCACCAGGGTGCGGACCTGCAGGGGGGCCGAGTGTTGTCTCCGCCGAGGCCACGCCGCAGCAAGCCGGGGATGCGTATGGGGGGGAACGGTCCGGGGGAGGGCCGGGGTGGGGGTGCGGGTCTTGGGGTGGGGGCTGGGGCGCTGGCTTTAGTCGTCATGGCTGGGATCAGCGCTTTCGGTATCGGGGGGGTTGTTTTGTTTGGGTGGTGAGCTGGGGAATCTCTGTAAAAGCCCCACTTTTATGGATATGTCCGAATCCCGAAAAGTCTCAAAGATGTCAGCGGACAGTGGGCTTCCCGCGGCCCATACATCGAGTGGTGGAGGGGAGTGTTGGGGAGGGGAGTGTTGTTGAGGGCAGCACTGCCATCTCGGTCGGGGTGTGCTCGGTGGTGGTGGAGAGAAGCCCTGTCATGGGACCTCCGGCCTCACCGGGCGTAAAAAGGAGGGCTCCGTGTTCGGGGCGTGAATCGGGGGGTACCTCGTCGGCATCGGAGTCGCCTGGTCCGTCACCACGTGCGAGGCCGAGGTCGAGGAAGGTGACTTCGAAGCGGAAGAAAGCGGCCGCAGTCGAGTCACAGGCGGAGGTGGCGGGACCGTCATCGGGGGTGCCAGCCGATGACAGCATGCTGGTCGTTGACGAGTCGGACACGAACGATGTGGTCGTGGTGGCGCCATCGCCCGCTCGCGCGGTCGGGATTGTTACGGCGCCCATAGCAACGGTCGACGAGTCTGGTGAGGCCTGGCGGGTTCAGACCCCCAGGCTCTCAAAGAAGAAGAAGAAAAAGAAGGCGGGGGATTTCCGTGCTGGGTCTCAGCAGCGGCAACCGCCGCAGCGAGTAGTGGGGGGGTCCATTATCCCCACTGCGTCACAGTTCGTACCAGTGAGCTTGGTGGTGCCGGCAACTGCGTTTGATGGTACCGGACCTCCGAGGCGCATCGGTTTGACGGAGGTGGTGGCCCGTGCTGAGCAACTGGCAGGGGAGGTCCGATCGGGTGTCATGGATCCCACTAACAAAGTCAGTAAGGGGGTAGCGGCGTTTGTTGAGGGCAAGTTGGCAGGAATTCTGTCTCTCCTGGTTGCTGTAACCGGGAGGGTCGAGGGTCTGGCGGGCGAATGTGAAGGCCTCCGTTTCACGCACGCGACGGCCCTGCGGCAAGTTGCAGACTGCGCGGGCGGAGCCGATCTGGGTCAGCGGCCCGCGGTTCCTCGTGGGCCCATGCGCCCGGCGACGTTCGCGGCGGCTGTGGGTGCGGCTCCTGCCGTGCCGCCTGGACCACGTCTGTTGGCTGGGGGGCCTGCTGTCGGTGCTGGCCCGCGACCGGTGCTGGCGCAGCCATCTGCCGGTGCCGGTACCGGTCCTCGGCCGGCCACCGCGGCGGCAACTCCTTCACGTCGGTTTGGGCCAGGGGCGGTGCGCACGCCCCAGCGCTCCGTCTTAGTGAAGGCAGCGGAGGGTACGATGGCGCCGGCCGAGGTGAAGGCTCGGCTAAAGACGCTCGTGAACCCCGGGGAGGCCGCAATTTGCGTGACGGCGGTAAGGGCGGTCCAGGGGGGTGTCCTGGTCGAAACTCGAACGGAGAAGGAACTTGACTTTTTCCGTGAGAGTGAGGCTATCCGGAAGGGCGGGCTCATCGTTGCGGCACCAGAGCCCCCTAGGCGGGGGGTTGGTGTCTTTGCGGTGCCCGTGGACATGACGGAGGAAGCCGTTATGTCCGCCCTCCGGAGGCAGGGCGCCCCCACCATGGGGGAGTCCGAGTTTCGCGCGGCTGTCAGGGTCGCGCGCAAATTCGGCGGCAGGAGGGCGGGGTCTCAGGAAACCCACTGGGTGCTGGAGGCCACGCCCGAGGTCGCGGGGGTGCTAGTCGCGAGGAAGCGTGTACTTCTCGGCTGGCACTCTTGCGTCGTCAAGGAGTACGTGGAGGCGGACCGCTGTTTTCGCTGCCTGCATTTCGGCCACGCATCACGGTCATGTCGGCAGCGGGCGATTACGTGCGGATGGTGCGCAGGGGACGGGCACTCCGCAGCGGCGTGCCCAGCTAGGGACCAGTCTCCTTGCTGTGTAAACTGCAGGGAGGCTGGACTGGAAGCAGCCCATAGGGCGATGGATGGGGCGTGCCCATTGTACAGGGCCGAGCTCGAGCGTGGTAGGGCCATCGTGGCGGCTGAGCGGGATCGGGTTGCCACCGCTGCTGTCGCATTGGCCGAGCCAACGGTCGCTGACCCTGCGGCTGTCGCGGTGGGCGACCGCGCGGACGCTGCCGTTTTGGCGGAGAGGGGTTGTCGGGAGGCTTCGGGGGGCCCAGCCGCAAGCTTAGCCAATGGCTGAGCGGCTACCCCTAGGGGCGACTGTTGCCGCTGCTGGGGGACTGGGGGGGCGGGGAGCCGGTTGGGCTTCGCGTCCTCCAGCTCAACTGCCAGCGATCCCGGGGGGTGATGGCCGAGCTCGGCCAGGTGCTCATTGAGGGTCGCTTCGGCCCCGTCGTGGCGGGGATCCCGGCCTGGATGCGGGTCTTCCAGAGCGGCGACGGCGGTTCCGCGGTGGTTCACGCCGACGCGTCAATCGACGCAACGGTGGTCACGGTCCCTGGCGGGGAGGGGGGTGCGACAGTGTGGGTACGCGGTGGTTTTGGTACCACGTACTTATGCTCCATGTACTGCCGGCATGGCGCGCCTCTCGACAGCTACTTCCAATATTTGGAATGGGTATTTTCCCAGCTGCGAGGTGCGCCCGTGCTGGCAGGCATGGATGCGAACCCCGTTTCCCGCCTGTGGCACTCTAAGAACCGCTTCAGGGGGCATCAAAATGCCGCGAGGGGCGGCGAGTTCGAGGCCTTCATTGTCGCCTGTGACTTGGAGGTCTTGAACGAGCCGTCCCAGTATTATACGTTCGACGGACCCACAGGTAGGTCGGACATCGACGTGACTCTGGGGAGGGGCCTTGACCGGGTGTACCGAGCCCGGTGGGAGATCCTGCCGGACCTGGTGCACTCGGACCACAATTCCATCTGTGTGACCCTTTCCCGGAGAGACGGGAGTGCCGACCGTCCTCTGCCCGTGAGTCGATGGGGGACCGCCGGCGTGGACTGGGCGGCCTACGGGGCGGACCTGGCGCGGGCTGCGCAGGGGTTGGACCGCGACGCGTTGGTGGGGGGTGAGCCGGTTGCCCTCGTGGAGTCGGTTGTGTCCCTGATGCGAGCCGTAAACGACTCCACTCTGGGGGCGGCTGCCACACCGCCGCGGAGGAGATCCCGGTGGTGGGACCGGGAGCTCACCCGGGTGAGGCGGCTTGCCAGGCGGGCAAGGGTTGCCCTGCAGCGTGCGAGGAGACGCGAGGTGCCAGCGGAGGTCCAGGTGGGGCTCCGGGTCGCGTATCGTGACGCGTACCGGGGCTATCACCGCCTGGTCCTCCAGAAGAAGGAGGAGGACTGGCGCGCCTTTGTCGGTGGGGTCGGGAACGCCGACCCCTGGGGGGACGTTTATCGCATCCTCAGGGGCCGGCGCGGCCCTGCCGACATTGGCGGTGTGAAGGTCGGGGGGGCGATCGCAACCTCGTGGGATACCAGCGCCACGGCGCTTCTGGGGCACTTCTTCCCGCGGTTCCCTGCTCGGGGACCCGCGGGGGGAGGCGTCTTCCCGGCGACCGGTCCCCCGGCTCCGATCACCCTCGTGGAGGTGAAGCTCGCCCTCAAGCGAATGAGGGTGAGCGGTGTGCCCGGGCCTGACGGGATAACCGTTCCCATGGTGGGAGCGCTCGTCAGGTATGTGCCCGGCCTGGTGCTGGCCATGTACAACGGCTGCTTGGAAGCTGGGGTGTTTCCGCCCCAGTGGAAGAGAGCCCGAGTCGTGGCCATCATGAAGGGTCCCGGGAGGCCGCCCTACGAGGCTGGGTCCTACAGACCGATCAGCCTCCTTCCGGTCCTGGGCAAGCTGCTGGAAAAGGTCTTGGTGCGGAGGCTGGAAGAGAGGGAGGTCCACTCCCTCTCGGACCGGCAGTTTGGTTTCAGGGCTGGAAGGGGCACCGAGGACGCGTGGCACCTGGCGATGAGGGTGGTTGAAGAGTCCCCCCACAATTACGTGCTTGGCACGTTTGTGGATTTCAAGGGGGCCTTCGACCACCTGAGCTGGGACGTGATCCTCGGGATTTTGGGCTCCGCTGGATACCCTGAGTTGGACGTCTGGCGGAGCTTCTTCAGCGATCGTCGGGCTTTTATGGCTTCTCGGTACAGTGTGGTTGAGCTTGATGTCCAGCGGGGTTGCCCGCAGGGGTCGATGTCCGGACCGATTTTTTGGAATCTGGCGCTGGACCCCCTGCTGCGGCGGCTCCGCGAGGAAGGCATCGAGGTCGTTGCTTACGCCGACGACACTCTTCTGGTCTCCTCGGGAGACTCCCGTCTGAGCGTTGAAACTCGGGCCACGGAGACTCTCGGGATGGTCAGGGAGTGGGGCGCTCATGCAGCGGTCCAAATCTCTCGGGACAAGACCGTCTGCATGGTGTTGCGTGGCAGGTTCGCACGCACCAGGCGTCCCAGGGTCCTCCTGGATCGGGGTGTCGTGCCGTACAGGGAGGAGGTCCGGTACCTGGGTATTCTCGTCGGGGAGCGGCTGAACTTTTGGCCGCACTTGCGAGGTATCCGGGAGAAGACAGCCTCCCTGGTCTGTCAACTGCGGCGAGTGATGCGGCGGGACTGGGGTCTCCGGCGTGGGACCATCGGGTCTTGGTACCGGGGGCTCTTCGTCCCGTGCGCAATGTACGGCGCCTCGGTCTGGGGGGGCTTTGTCCGGGCGAGGGCAACGGCCAGGGACGAGCTCAACCGGGCACAGCGCTCGGTCCTCCTTGCCGCACTGTTTGTCTGCCGCACCGTCTCGACGGAGGCAGCGACGGTGCTCATGGGGGAGCTCCCGTGGGACCTCGAGGCGAAATACCTCGAGGCAGGGTATTACCTCCGGAAGGGGTTGCCCGTCCCGTGGGGTCTCCGCGATGTAGACGGCGAGGACATGTCCGAGGGCAAATCCCGGGCGCGGGAGGTCGTGTGGGCTGAGTGGGACGAGCGATGGCGTGTATGCCAGAAGGGTGGGATCACCCGCCTGTTCGTCCCTCGGCCCACCGAGCCTGAATTCTCGCACGATTCCTTCATTTAATAAAAAAAATCAAATGATTCGAATTCTATTCAAAACAAATTATAAAAATATCCAATTATCCAGTTAAAATATTGTATTGTTGCATAATCACCGATGAAATTTATACCTTTAGGTCTGAAACTATTTTTTTTAATTTTTCTTTATGAGTATGTATGAACGATCTCATTTTGAATTTTTGTTGCGCAGTTGCTGTTCCGTAAACATTATCGGCAACCTCTTCAACAGCTGCGAATGAAATGCTACCGGTGTTGAGAAATTCTTCGGCATGAGGGACGAGAGCAGCAGCAATGGAAGTAACATAATTGCCATATTCTATTTCGTCTGGATGTTCCAATACGGCAAGAGGATTTTCGATACTTTCTGTATGAATATTATCTTTAGCACACTTTAGCACTCTATAAAAAAAATCCATAAAATCTATTGGAAAACATTTGTTAAGGTGCGATATGAATATGATCCATATAAGAATATGGATCATATTCATATCTCACCTTAATTCTTTAATTCCTGAATTCTTGAATTTCATAATTCAATTCTTTCTGTTTGCGTTACTTGTTTTTAAAGCGATGTGGTACACCCGTCGAATGAAATTTAAAAAAATTCTCATGCAAAATTTATAAATCGGATCGGTTTAAAATTTGTTGTGACTATTTAGTGATATTTTATTATTTTTATTCTTCACGTATATCCCCAACGGGTCAGTAGAATCGGGCCTTTCTGATGTTTGTATATAATTTATTTGTCTTCTATTCATGTTATTGAGTGTGTTGTATTATTTATTAAT
Source organism: Heteropelma amictum (assembly GCA_959613375.1). NCBI lineage: Eukaryota > Metazoa > Arthropoda > Insecta > Hymenoptera > Ichneumonidae > Heteropelma > Heteropelma amictum. Next base: position 16,629,201 of record OY390722.1, read on the forward strand.
CAAGAACAGATTTTTCTTTACCGCCAATATGTTGAAGAATAATTTCGTGGTTAGTTCGCAGAAAGAGTCGTAGCTGTTCGACTCGAAAATTTGTTAAATTCCGCACCCATACAGATTTGACTATTATGTCCAAATTTTTTCTTGAGAAATTTTTATGTTCCCTGAAGTCTTCTAAACAATTGTCTTGAATGGATTTAAGTATTTTTTGATAAGTCGGAGTTCGGGCCGCAAAGTGTATCAGTTTGCTCATAATTATTAAGTAAGAATTGCTTTATTGATGCATTTGAATTAGAATTTTGGTAGCCGAAATATGCACGTCAAATTTTGTACCCAAACATTTTTTGTTTCATGAATTACACAATGAAGATGCTAGCAAAACAAATCCGCCGCTAATACAGTCACTACAACGTGAAAACTCTAGAAAAAAAACAAATTCCGCAAATCATTTTCATTGCAGCGTATTCACATTACATGTTGTCTACACGCGATACAGCTTTATTTAAATTAAAGAATTAGAATTATATAAATATGATGAAATAAAGAATTATATGAATGTGATCCATATAAGAATATGGTACGATATATGGTATGGATATCATTACAGATACGTTATTTATTGAACGTTAAGTAAAAAATTATTAAGAATGAAGAAATCGCCTGAAAAATGTTAAAAAACAATATACTACAAAAAAAAAAAATTTACTCCAGTGGTCAGCTGCTTTGCACCAGTGACTGACCGCAATGGACCCTATCGTCGGCTTGTGATAGTCGCATTGCACTGTTGACGTGTAATGGAACTATTACACCATACACGGGATTTGCTTCACGAATTTCCATTCTTCTTCTTATCGAAGTCATTGCTTATGAAATTTTCTGTTTTTTTTATATTTTAGTATTGGTTTTTGGGACATTTTCTTAGGGTCGTGCAGAAAATCGCCTAAAAACCTATCAATGTGTACACTCTTTCTAAATATTATCCCTCTGTAAAAAGTTGATGAGGTAGCGAAGTTGATCCTTTATCGAAATTATATCGCGTGATTGTTGCCATTTTATTCGTTCCGTGATTGGTCGCAACGTTTGTGAGAACGCAGCCGCGACATGATTCATGCGAGAGCGTATTCGCGCGGTTTTCTATGCTGTTTTTGACAGTTGTCAACTGGTGGCATTAATCGCGGTTAGCGAAGGATAATATAATTCTACGATAATTCATTCTGTGAAGAAAAGAAATCATCCATATCGAGTAAGAAAGAGTGCTATATTTCACAGCTGAATTTATATTGTACGGAGAGAAAATGAGAGATAGTCCGGGAGAATGAGAGTGAATAAACTAAACTAGTATTTCCTGCACATTTTTTCAAGCAAACATTTTTCTCCCTTTCTCCCTTGCACATTAATGTTTTATAAAATTTACAAGAATCGGACGATCGGACGATTTCTCGAGAAGCGTTTTCCTTCAAAGTAGTGGCAGATGAAAAGAACGATTGACAACTCCATCAAAATTGAACCACGCATAGAGAAAACGACTCTAAACAAGTTCCTTCATTTCCGGTTTTCGGAAATTTTGTTTCAGATTTTTTAGCCCAGCTTCCGGGCCAACGTTCGATCGGCGGATGAGAGGAATGATCGACAACTCCATGAAAATTTAACCACGCTCAGAAGAAGCGACTCTGAGCAAGTTGCTTCCTGTCCGGTTTTCGGAAAGTTAGTTTCAGATCTTTGCACGGATTCTGTGGTCCAGCGTTCGATCGGCGGATGAGAGGGACGATCGACAACTCAATGAAAATTTAACCACGCTCAGAGGAAGCGACTCTGAGCAAGTTGCTTCCTGTCCGGTTTACGGAAATTTAGTTTCAGATCTTTGCACGGATTCTGTGGTCCAGCGTTCGATCAGCGGATGAGAGGAACGATCGACAACTCAATGAAAATTTAACCACGCTGTAACGTATGTTATTTCCGGTTACACTTAAATTTATATGTTCGGACTCGATCAGGGAGTAGATTAATTTAACTTCCGGTAAAATTCGTAAAACAAGATATATTCTTAAATAAATAGTGTGTGTACAGTGTTTTCTAGGTTGTCTCTAGTAGTAACGGTGAGTATCTCGCAGATTTTCCGCTTTACAACTGTTTGTTTACTACTAATCTTAATCCGATGCTTAAAATACTAACAATATATCGTCTTTTGTGACTCTATATAAATTCAAATCGTCGCGCGGTTATGGGTGGCTCGTGGTGAATCGCTCGCAGTGCCTTCTCTCTTTTGGCAGCGCGGCAACTTTCGAACCGGGTGAGCACGGTGCCCTCTTTTTCTCTTCAAATAGTTCGCGCGTGGGTCCGGTGACCTATGAGTACTTGTGCTGCCCTCGCACGGCGCTTTATAGAAACGCGTTGTCGCGAGCTGGCGAGCGGTCCGCCTTACGCTTTCAAATAGTTCGCGCGTTGGTTCGCTGACCTTGAGGCGTCTGTGCTGCCCTCGTGCGGCATGTGGCGGAAGCTTACGAATCGCGTCGTCGAGATCGCAATAAATAGCCTTGATAATTCGAAATGTTCGCGCGTCGTGGCTCGATCTACCGCGCAACTCGCGTGTCGTGTCGTACGCTCGATTGTATTTAGAATACAATATGGTGCCGTCTCCGTGATCGAGGTGACATGCACCTGTCAAAGTCCCTGGATCTCGACCGGTGAGATTTCTTTTTAGTGTTAATATTATTTGTAAAACTTACTGTGTTTTTGTGTGTGTCGTGTGGTGTAATGTCGTTCTGTGTTGGTGATGTGTGTGTGTTGTTACGTCCGTTTCGTGTACTGTGATGTGAATTCGTCCGTCCTCCTTGTTCCTCCTGTCTCTCGCTGCCGCTCCGTCTCTCTTCCGCCTCGGCACCTATTCTTCTCCCGCACAGCTGATTTTGACAGCCGTCAAACAACGTGGTTTACGTCAATCCCTCGCGTGATTCTCGTAGCCGTTCGCACGTTTTCCTGATCCCTCTGTTTTCCTTTCTTCTCAGGTAAGTACTCCCTAGAGCCTTCAGTACTCGTCGTGGTCACAGTACGCCGGGAACGCTTGGAATGACGATCCCCACAGATATTGACACACGAGGAGTTAATCTCCGTGGTGCCTACGTGTCTTCGAGTCGTTCAAAACGATACGAGTACTCGATTTCCTCAGGCTTTCGCCTTCGTACTCCCTGAGTATCGTACAGTTTTTCCTGTACTCTGACTCGAATACGTATCACTGTCCGTTCGTTCGCGTACCGGGAGACCGTCTTACTGCCAGGGCCAGATCGTCCTCGTCGGTACACTACTTCCACGTAGGTGATGCCGTAATTCGAGCTTGTGACACAATTGTGCACTGGACTTCGATTCTCAAGAGTATTTAGCATGTAATGCTCTGTTCGATTCTTGAGACCAAGTCTGTTTTCTGCTCCCTTGCTCCCCTATTTATACCCCGTTTTAATTGTTTAAATATCCCTTCCCTTCGTATCATTTGTTTATCTTAATATTGTTAATTTTTGTCCCTTCCCAAAATTTTGCCCCGACGTGTCGTGTCTGTGTGTTTTGGTGTTTGTATTCGTCGACTTTCATGTTTCTGTGTTGTGTTCGTGATTATTAAGTATTAATGTTTATAAATGTTAAGTTTTTTTCGTGTTTTCGGTTTCTTGTTCGCTGTCAGCTGTCGCCGATGGCGTTGGTGTATGTGTGTGTATTTTTGTTTATGTCTCGGTCGTTCACCCGAGATCATCTGTTCGAATTTTGAAATCTATTAATTTTGGTTTTGTTTTTCAGGTGCGCCTCGGTCGTTCACCCCGGCTTTTGGATTGGCGTGACACGGAGTTAAGGGAATTAAAGGGGGGCGGAACAGATGAGACGTTTGACGTTTCAACGCGCAGAGGAAGCGACTCTGAGCAAGTTGCTTCTTGTCCGGTTTTCGGAAATTTCGTTTCAGATCTTTGCACGGATTCTGTGGTCCAGCGTTCGATCGGCGGATGAGAAGAACGATCGACAACTCAATGAAAATTTAACCACGCGCAGAGGAACGGACTCTGAGCAAGTTGCTTCCTGTCCGGTTTTCGGAAATTTAGTTTCAGATCTTTCCACGGATTCTGTGGTCCAGCGTTCGATCGGCGGATGAGAGGAACGATCGACAACTCAACGAAAATTGTTTCACGCTCAGAGGAAGCGACTCTGAGCAAGTTGCTTCCTGTCCGGTTTTCGGAAATTTAGTTTCAGATCTTTGCACGGATTCTGTGGTCCAGCGTTCGATCGGCGGATGAGAAGAACGATCGACAACTCAATGAAAATTTAACCACGCGCAGAGGAAGTGACACTGAGCAAGTTCCTTCCTGTCCGGTTTTCGGAAATTTAGTTTCAGATCTTTGCACGGATTCTGTGGTCCAGCATTCGATCGGCGGATGAGAGGAACGATCGACAACTCAACGAAAATTTAACCACTCTCAGAGGAAGCGACTCTGAGCAAGTTGCTTCCTGTCCGGTTTTCGGAAATTTAGTTTCAGATCTTTGCACGGATTCTGTGGTCCAGCGTTCGATCGGCGGATGAGAGGAACGATCGACAACTCAATGAAAATTTAACCACGCGCAGAGGAAGCGACTCTGAGCAAGTTGCTTCCTGTCCGGTTTTCGGAAATTTAGTTTCAGATCTTTGCACGGATTCTGTGGTCCAGCGTTCGATCGGCGGATGAGAGGAACGATCGAAAACTCAATGAAAATTTAACCACGCGCAGAGGAAGCGACTCTGAGCAAGTTGCTTCTTGTCCGGTTTTCGGAAATTTAGTTTCAGATCTTTGCACGGATTCTGTGGTCCAGCGTTCGATCGGCGGATGAGAAGAACGATCGACAACTCAATGAAAATTTAACCACGGGCAGAGGAAGCGACTCTGAGCAAGTTGCTTCCTGTCCGGTTTTCGGAAATTTAGTTTCAGATCTTTCCACGAATTCTGTGGTCCAGCGTTCGATCGACGGATGAGAGGAAAGATCGACAACTCAACGAAAATGTAACCACGCTCAGAGGAAGCGACTCTGAGCAAGTTGCTTCCTGTCCGGTTGTCGGAAATTTAGTTTCAGATCTTTGCACGGATTCTGTGGTCCAGCGTTCGATCGGCGGATGAGAGGAACGATCGACAACTCAACGAAAATTTAACCACGCTCAGAGGAAGCGACTCTAAACAAGTTACTTCATGGTTTGTTTTCGGAAAATTTTTTCAAAATGTTTTATGAAATTTACAAGAAATGACTCTTCGATCAGACTATCTCGCGAGAAGCGTTTTCTTTCAAAGTAAATTTTTTATGTAAAACATTTTTTTATGTAAAATTGCAATTGTTTATTCAACTACATATTTGTGATACAAAGATGGCTTATTGAAACAAAATTTTGAGTATTTTGGGCAATGCATTTCATGAAGATTATTTATGATTTATTAATCATTATTGTTTGGACTTCATTTTTGAATCTTAAAATTTCTTGCTTTTCACCATTTGCTACTTATGCCGAATTATAATGTGTTCTGTAGGGGTCTATACTTCATTCAAGATGAAGCGTTGCAGCGCGAAAATGTAGCCGGTCGCGCGCGTGAGCGCGCGTCTCTAATCCCTAGTCCTCTAATAAAAAGTTCATGGGCTCAAATATATCGAAATATCGAATCCATTGTTACCTCTTTATTCGTGCTCTGATTGGTCGCTTGGAAATCTCGAATTCGGAGTTCAGCTGTTAGTTTGAAGTTTGATACTTACGGCTGTCGATTTGACAGTTGCGTGTATACGCGTAGGGTTATTATGTTCCTATTAGAATGAAACTTTTTTTCAGATGCATGAGGGTAGTATATATTTGAAAAATTAATTAATTTCAAGACGAATTCGATCACGTTCTTCCAACAGCGTTTAACGACATGACTCAGAAATAAGCAGCATATTTGAATAAAAAAGTATTTGTATTTGTGTATAATATAAAATAAATACATGGTTTTTCAGTCTCCACTTTTTTTAGTTCGAAATGAAGAATAATTTTTCGTTTGAAAAATTTAAACGGTTTCATAGTTTTCACTCTCCAGGTCGACGGCTACATAGTTTTCGATGTCACGTATATTTCTCCATGGTTTTCGATGTCTAGGTATCTTTCTCTATGGTTTTCGTTATGTAGGTGGACGTCTCCGTAGTTTTTGATGTCTAGGTATATTTTTCCATGGTTTTCGATGTCTAGGTATATTTTTCAATGGTTTTCGATGTCTAGGTATATTTTTCCATCGTTTTCGATGTCTAGGTATATTTCTCCATAGTTTTCGTTATGTAGGTCGACGTCTCCGTAGTTATCGATGTCGAGGTATATTTCTCCATGCTTTTTGATGTCTAGACATATTTTTCCATACTTTTCGCTATTTAGGTCGTAGGCTCCGTAGTTTTCGATGTCTAGGTATATTTTTCCATGATTTTCGTTATGTAGGTGGACGTCTCCGTAGTTTTTGATGTCTAGGTATATTTTTCCATGGTTTTCGATGTCTAGGTATATTTTTCAATGGTTTTTTATGTCTAGGTATATTTCTCCATACTTTGTGCTACCTAAGTCGACGGCTCCATAGTTTTCGATGTCTAGGTATCTTTCTCCATGGTTTTCGTTATGTAGGTGGACGTCTCCGTAGTTTTCGATGTCTAGGTATATTTTTCCATCGTTTTCGATGTCTAGGTATATTTCTCCATAGTTTTCGTTATGTAGGTCGACGTCTCCGTAGTTATCGATGTCGAGGTATATTTCTCCATGGTTTTTGATGTCTAGACATATTTTTCCATACTTCTCGCTATTTAGGTCGTAGGCTCCGTAGTTTTCGATGTCTAGGTATATTTTTCCATGGTTTTCGATGGCTAGGTATATTTCTCCATTGTTTTCGTTATGTAGGTCGACGTCTCCGTAGTTTCCGATGTTCAGGTATATGTTTCCATGGTTTTTGATGTCTAGAAATATTTCTCCACACTTTTTGCTATCTAGGTCGATGGCTCCATAGTTTTCGATGTCTAGGTATATTTCTCCATAGTTTTCGTTATGTAGGTCGACGTCTCTGTAGTTTTCGATGTCTAGGTATATTTTTCCATTGTTTTTGATGTCTAGGTATATATATATATATATATACAGGGTGATTCATAGCAACACTGACAGCCAGTAACTACACATTCTCGACGATATACTGAGCATATCTACTTAGCCGTTTTTCAATTTTCAAAAAAGTTTTTAAACGGGAAGCAATAGAATCTGAAAGTTTTAAGCCAATCACAGTCGTTTCTTTATACGCGTTCGAAGACGCCTCAGTGCCGGATCAGCAAGGCTCCGATTCTACGCATACGAAGAACTGGCAGAGTTCAGGCAGAAAAGCATTTCGCGAGCGCGAAGGTCTTTTGTTTCAATTGAAAATAGCCGTTCTTTTATACGTCCTTTAATCGAACACAACAGCTATTTTCAGGGAAATGCTTTTCTGCCTGAACTCTGCCAGTTCTTCATATGTCTAGAATCGGAGCCTTGCTGGTCCGGCACTGAGGCGTCTTCGAACGCGTATAAAACAGCGACTGTGATTGGCTTAAAACTTCCAAATTCTATTGCTCCCCGTTTAAAAACTATTTTGAAAATTGAAAAACGGTTATGTAGATATGCTCAGTATATCGTCGAGAATGTGTAGTTTCTGGCTGTCAGTGTTGCTATGAATCACCCTGTATATATTGTGACGTGACATTTCGTCTTCCGTCACCTGGACGAATGAGTGTCGACGAGAGGGTCGGATCGACGACCCTGGGACGACGCGCGCTCCAACGGTCGCGGAAAAATTACGGCTCGGCCGTGAGTAGTCGAGTTGACGGAGGCGGAGGCGGTGGGCGTGTGAGAGAGAGAGCGCGTGTATATTTTTGCGAGAATCGCGGAGGGCGAGAGACGCGAGTAAAGAGCCATTACTTTATCTAATTTTGGTTGATCGTGGGAATTTTATGTATTATTGGGAGGCCACGTTGCCGCGGTCGGGATTCGACTATTGACCGGCTTTTATTTTTGGAGAGAGAAATAATCGGGGAAATTCGATATTTGAGCCCGTTTGAGGGAGGTTTCGACGAGTGTCGCGTGGGGGGCGTGCGGTCTCACCGTAGCCTACCACTCTGTATAATCGGGTGCCTTGTCTATCATCGGCGGCCTCAATGTACCTTGCCTTGCATGCAGGCGAGGTGCAGGAGAATATTTGGGGAGTCGTCGCCACGTCATGGAGGGTCCTACGGGGCTTTGGGCGAGGTTTCGGCGCCTCGGGATTATCATCATTCCCAACGCCGCATTCCCGGACTCAAGGTCCGTTTAATCACGGCGCCCCTAACGTGGGATACGGGTGTTCCGGGGCGATGTGGAGTATTTTGGTGGGCCCACCACCCTGGTCGAGGTCGCTCCTCGCAGGGTGAGGGAGGCCTCCACCCATCGTCCGGAATTACCGGCAGTATCCTCGGGGAGTGAGTTAACGGGAGGGCCACATGGTGAGGCGCGAAACTCGCCCGACGTGGCGCGACATATCGGAAATTACAGTAGCGATTGCCTTGCCACCGGACGGGGTCCGGGGGGCACGCTGTTTTCCCCAAAATTCGCGCGGGCACGGCCGAAAATGCGGTGCGCCGCTGGCCGGCGACAGGTGGTGGGGCGCGCTGGGGTCCGCGCGCTTGCTGCCGGCGAGCCGAACCTCAGTCAGTGTGCTTCGTTACGATCGATGGGGTAAGTCCTTTTTCTCTATTACGACGGCGGAAGGAGATTCGGGCCGAGATGCGAAGGGCCTTCGTATAATTAGGACTGATCGAGGGCTGGGTTCTTTTGGTTGCATCACGGGATGTATTCGTTTTTTTTGTTTAGTAACAGCCCCGATCAGTAATAAAACATCGAGTTGAAGCCTCGCGCCTTATCCCTGGCCTATATAAACTGTCTTCCGGAGATTTGCCATGCCTTCTCGCGTATATTCGGTTTATTGTATGATGGTTTGAATCCCCGTGCCGTGGTACGGTGTGAGGTATACTATTTGATCGTGTAAAATGATTTTTATTAGTCGAAATAAAGGGGTGTGGGATCGCGAAAAATAAGTTTTAATCGCGAAACATTCTACTGTGTTAAATTTTTGGGGCTATTACCCAGGCCTCGTACTCGCTGCTCTCGCGCTCAGGGTCGCACTCGCTCGCGTCTTGTTGTTTGTCTGTCTCTCTCTCGCGTGTTTACGCCACGCGCCGGCTCGGTCCTCGGCAACGAGCGTTGTGTTTGCCTTACCTTTTCGTCGCGCCTATTATTTTGGGGAAATCGCGATTATTTCGTCGAACACCTTATTGTCACATCGCGGCCGTCTTCGAGTTTTGCGGCGAATTCCTCGGGAGTGTTGCTACCTCGGCGTTCATGTATCGGGCATACCCTTCATGTATTATCGTTTCAAACGGATTTCATGTAAATTTAGGAGAAAACTGCCTTTGTTATTTTCGTATCATTTAGTCAGCGTAGGACAGGCCTTTATTCTTTTATTATCGTTTGTTTAACTCAATAAATGCCTTTATTATTTTATTATTGTTTATTTAGCTAGGAAAACTGCCTTACCTCGGTTATTATCATTTATTTAATTCAGTCAATGCCGTTACTAATTTATTATCGTTATTTAGCCAGGGAGCTGCCTTACCTCGGCTATTATCATTTATTTAATTCAGTCAATGCCGTTACTAATTTATTATCGTTATTTAGCCAGGGAACTGCCTTACCTCGGTTATTATCATTTATTTAATTCAGTCAATGCCGTTACTAGTTCATTATTGTTTATTTAGCCAGGGAACTGCCTTACCTCGGTTATTATCATTTATTTAATTCAGTCAATGCCGTTACTAATTTATTATCGCTATTTAGCCAGGGAACTGCCTTACCTCGGTTATTATCATTTATTTAATTCAGTCAATGCCGTTACTAGTTCATTATCGTTTATTTAGCCAGGGAACTGCCTTCCCTCGGTTATTATCATTTACTTAATTCAGTCAATGCCGTTACTAATTCATTATCGTTTATTTAGCCAGGGAACTGCCTTACCTCGGTTATTATCATTTATTTAATTCGGTCAAGGCCGTTACTACTTTATTATCGTTTATTTAGCCAGGGAACTGCCTTACCTCGGTTATTATCGTTTATTTAATTCAGTCAATGCCGTTACTAATTCATTATCGTTTATTTAGCCAGGGAACTGCCTTACCTCGGTTATTATCATTTGTTTAATTCAGTCAATGCCGTTACTAGTTCATTATCGTTTATTTAGCCAGGGAACTGCCTTACCTCGGTTATTATCATTTATTTAATTCAGTCAATGCCGTTACTAGTTCATTATCGTTTATTTAGCCAGGGAACTGCCTTACCTCGGTTATTATCATTTATTTAATTCAGTCAATGCCGTTACTACTTTATTACCGTTTATTTAGCCAGGGAACTGCCTTACCTCGGTTATTATCGTTTATTTAATTCAGTCAATGCCGTTACTAGTTCATTATCGTTTCTTTAGCCAGGTAACTGCCTTACCTCGGTTATTATCATTTATTTAATTCAGTCAATGCCGTTACTAGTTCATTATCGTTTATTTAGCCAGGGAACTGCCTTACCTCGGTTATTATCATTTATTTAATTCAGTCAATGCCGTTACTAGTTCATTATCGTTTATTTAGCCAGGGAACTGCCTTACCTCGGTTATTATCATTTATTTAAAAATGTTCATGTTCCCTATCTACCCATGGCGTCTACGAGTGGCCAGATGAGTGGTCCTCGAAAGGTTGCGGCATCTCATATTACTCCCTTTCGTCGGAATGCATTTGCTAAACTTCATGCGTTTCCGCTGTCGGTCCGTTGATATTTTTTCAACACGTGTGTTTTTTTGAGAAAAACAGACTCGTGGGAAGTTTACATATAGAAAATGTTTATAAGAGTCTAGACGTTTTGTGTGCTCTTGTAACGATATCTAAAGAATTTCTCGAAGAGAGAAAAAAAGAAATACGGAGTTTCGACGGACGTCACAGTTTATTTAGATAGGGAACTGCCTTTTATTATTTTGTTTTCGATTATTTCGGTAGAGAACTGCCTTTATTAATTTCTTACCGTTTATTTAGTTCGGGAGCTGCCTTTATTATTTTGATATCGATTAGTTAGCTAGGGAACTGCCTTAATTACGTTCGTATAATTTATTTGGCTAGCGAACTGCCTTTCTTATTTTCTTATCGTTCATTTAGCTAGGGAACTGCCTTTTATTATTTTTTTTTCGATTATTTAGTTAGAGAACTACCTTTATTAATTTCTTACCGTCTATTTAGTTCGGGAACTGCCTTTATTATTTTGATAGGGAACTGCCTTTATTACTTTCGTATAATTTATTTAGCTAGCGAACTGACTTTCTTATTTTCTTATCGTTTATTTAGCTAGGGAACTGCCTGTTATTATTTTGTTTTCGATTATTTAGTTAGAGAACTGCCTTTATTATTTTCTTATCATTTATTTAGTTCGGGAACTGCCTTTATTATCGATTATTTGGTTAGGGAACTGCCTGCCGTTATTATTTAGTTATTAGCTACCTGATAGAGGAACGGCCTTTATTATCGATCCATTGGTTACCTGATAGGGAAACTGCCTTTATTACTTTGTTATTAGTTACCTGTTAGGAATACTGCCGTTATTATTTATTTATTAGCGACCTGATAGGAAAACCCTGTTGTTGTAATTCCTCTCGTTTAAAGGATTGCAAATACTATTTTGTTCATTAGTTATTTGCCCGGGAAAATGCCTTTATTATTTGGGGAGCCTCTATATAGCGTATAATACCGCCTATGTTAATTCCGTTTTTATAGTCGACCATCAATTTCGATGTTACGCGCCCGAGGTACGATTAAACGAAGTATTGTGAAACTGTATTCTTATTTTCTTTGTGTTGACTCTGTCGCCGGCCTCTACCCATTCCCCGCCCCTCTACCGATATATTCGAGTCGCGCTGGTCGGCATGGCCTCGGCCTCGCCGATGACGAAACATCTCGGCGGGCGGGTTCGCCCTCGGGGAGGAAAATTTGAAAGCCGGCACTGCCGGCGGTACCGTGGTACCTGGCGCCCAACCTCCTTGGGGTGAGCCGGGCCCGCGCATCGGCTCGGGGCCGAGAAGAATGTGTGCGGCAGAAAAATTCGTCACAACATACTCGATAAATCGGTACAAATAATTCCGTGGTTCTCATGCAAAAACTTCCGGAGTCGTTCACAACTTGAAAATGACAAATACTCTCCCCAAACGTGAAATATTACAGTAAAAAGGTGTTCTCGTAACATCACACCTTCCCGAAATGCATGCAAACAATAATGTCGAATGGTGGCAACAATTTTGTGATACAAAGGATGCCGAGCGGCAAAATGAACTGCCATACTCGTTATTTTGCAAAGGAATTTTTAGAAAAAATGTTACACAACCAATTTTTGAGTCATGGTCGAAATAACCATTTGATCTTTTTGACAGTGACTAAAAATTTGTAGTTCAGATGTTTCAATCTTTCACTCGCGAGCTGATTCGCTATTAGTTAATTTAGTCTTTTGTTTATCTCCTTTTTATCCATACCTTTTCCCTTCGGATGCTCCCTCCTTTACATAGTTCTATTCTCTCATTTATAATAATACTCTTCTTTTCTTATTCTAATAGTACTTCTAATAATACTTTTACGTTATGTAATTCGCTCTTAGTTTAGAGTACGCATATGGATTTGGTATATGCCAGATAAAAAGATATTTCATTTGCAGTTTCTGGAAAAAACTTTATTTTTTTTTTCTCGAATTTTCAATATATTACTCTTTGGTCAGACGATCTCGCGAGAATCGCTCTACTTCAAAGTTGTGCCAGATAAAAAAAACAATTCACAACTATATCAAAATCATGTCACTGGAAAAGGATGCAGGATGGTTCTTGTCCGGTTTCTGGAAAATATTTATTTATTTTTTTTTCGAATTTTCAATATTTTCCCACAGCCATATTTCTATGCAATATGCACGAAAAATAATGTGGCCCAAAACTTTTGCACGCCACTGTACATTTGCTCTGGCACCTCCTTCCGAGATGTTTTCAAATTGATCCTGAAGTATTGTCGTATCTCCCATGTAGAGAGCATCATAATACTTCTGTGAATATGGATCATTTCGATGGCACCCCACCCCTACGTCGAGTGTGTGAAAAATGTTTGTCAAATTCGCGGGTGGAGAAAAAGAATCAATAATTTTTTTCTGGTGGGGGGTAAGGATATATAACCCATAATTTCGTGAGCAGCTTCATTAGAGAACGATCAAATGCGAGACGGACGAGTCGTGCCGAAACAGCGATTGTTGTTACACTTGAAAAATATCAGAGAAGTGAAAGTCTTGTGGCAAAGAGTGTGGGCGTTTCGGGATATCAATCAAAGTGTGAAAAATCTTTCAATATCCGAAGCAACGTTGCATTCGCATAAATCTTTCATCGTGAACAAAGTACCGAGCAACAACAACAATGGACCTCGAGGCTATCAACAAAATCAACAAGATGGACAATTTTCTACCGACAAAAAATTGTCGGAACTACCGATGCAGGCGAATCAACGTATATCAAACGTGAGAGCTGTCCAGACGAAATTCGGGCGACGGTACATCGTCGATATTGATGGCGAATTTTCCGTCTTCCTGCCGGCTAGAATCACGAAAGCCATCCATGAAGATCCAACGACATTGGACGAATTCCAGACTGCTACTCACGATGGGAAATTATATCTGAATTACATCGGCGGAAAATATAACACGCTAAAATTTATTCTGTTGTAGGGGAATTTAAATAAAAAACAAATGACCTTCAGCCAACTTTCTAGAGATTTTACATTCGCGCTGGCACAATTGTATTTCGTTTGGGCGGAATGATGCGAACATCCCGGCGGAATTTTCGGCAATTTCTTCAACGATGAACAGTCCAGAGCAGAGATGGCAGTAGCGCGGTACTTTCGTAGCGTGCTACACAAAAGTCACACGCTACAAACGTAGCGGAAAAATAATTTTTTCGCGCTACTTCGCTACCCAAGTAGCGAGACCGCATTGCAGCGCGCTACTTTTGTAGCGGGTAGCGGATGTTACGTCCCGAGAAGGGGGTTTTGATGCGAGTCACGTGACCACCGAATTTAGAGCGCGAAAGTTTAAATATCTTTCGCCAATGAGTTGATGATGGTTGGTCTGTGGCTCGCGGATATAATAGCCAATTGAGTTTTCACACTCGATTCTCTTCGGAGATGTTTCGAAGGATGAATTCCGGAGAAATTTCGATGAAGTTTCCCGAATAAAGAAAAATGTCCGTCGGATAACAAATTAACAGGGTATTTATTTATCAAAAGTAATTATCACTAAGTTTAAACAAAGTCGGTACAGTTTGTATGAATTTTATAATCGATTTCGAATCGTTTCGATTCGCGTCGGAGAGCTAAGTCTCTTTTTTACGGAGATTTACAAAAGTTTGTTCTAAGTCCGAAATTTACAATAAGTAACGGACGTAACGACGACGTGAACTCGATAAGATTTGTATGACGATTGAACGTTTCTGTACGATTGAACGTTTCTTTTACGATTGAACGTTTTTGAACGATTGAACCTTTTTGAACGATTGAACGAAGTTTGTGGTTTGTATCATGGTTTTATAATAATTTCTTGGGAAAGGTGGGAGTTGATTAGCGCCTCCCACGATTCAGTTTTTGAGATGGAAGTTAAAAGTCATTGGTTAGTCAAGATCGTGGATTGGGCAGTTGTAGGATACACAGATTGCATTTGTGGATTTAGAAATTAGGGCGGAGTTAAAATGCAAGGGAGGCTTAATAGTCCTCCTTGGTTTCGGAGTTTCTTATCTCTATAGAGTGGCGCGACGGCGACGCTTAGGCGCGACAGAGTTTAAGGGTCGTCGTCGTGTTTTTTGGAAAGTTATTTGATATTTGATATTTTTCTATATATGGATGAAGGCGACATTTGGTCGCGACAAGGTTCATCTTATTTTTCAGAAAGTCTGTTTTAAAAAAAAATATTCTTTGTACATGGATGATGACGACGTTCGGTCGCGACGGGGTTCAAGGGTCGTCATCCTGGTTTTCGAAAAGATTGTTTGAGTTTTTTTATACATGAGTGGTGGCGACGATCGGTCGCGATGGTCAAGAGTCGTCATCCTGTTTTAGGGGAGTTCGGCTTTTATTTTCTTGAATTTAAGTTTGAGAAAATTCCGCATTTTGAGACGCATGTGGTTTGAAGTATTTCAGTGTCTTTTAGATAGAGAAAAATAATAAATGAAGCGTATATAAAAAAAGGTTTGTGCGTAGGAAAGATCCTGCAGGGACTTTCCCGTCGCTCTTTTGAGTTCCACATGGGGGAGGAATTTTCGGGGAAAACGCTGGATGCGATTGCTGCTGAGTTTTAAGACAAATTATTTATGCCGAATTTAGGGAAACTCTATGATAAAAAACGGAGTGCGGCGACGTCGAGTGAGGTCTCTCTGTAAATGTAGACAGTATGTGTTGGGTAGGCTTTTCCCGGAAGGGAGTATTTACGACTACCATAAATCTAGAGGTATATACTTGTATACTACAAGCTATGGGCTTCGACGAAGGAAGATACCGGTATGTGCGTGGTCTGCAAGTACCTACTGTCGGCATTGCATAATTTTTGAAAGGGGGCAAAAAAAAACGTTCGAGCATGAGGCTGGGACGTAACAGCGGATTTCGATTCGCTATTCGCTACTTTTATAATTGTAGCGCATTTCGACTCGCTATTCGCTACTTTTATAATTGTAGCGCATTTCGACTCGCTACTCGCTACTTTTATAATTGTAGCGGATTTCAGCTCGATACTCGCTACTTTTGTAGCGGGTAGCGGATTTCGATTCGTTACTCGGTACTTTTATAACTGTAGCGAATTCCAGCTCGATACTCACTACTTTTGTAGCGCGTAGCGGATTTCGATTCGCTACTCACTACTTCTATAATTGCAGCGCATTTCGATTCGCTACTCGCTATTTTTTATTCTCATTTTGATTCGCTACTGGGTACTTATCAATATGCTAAAACATCAATGTGTTAGTAGATGTAAGAAGTGAGAAATTAGTAAAATTTAAATAATTCAATACGTTCTTGTATAAATTTTAGTATGTTTTATTGTTTGTCTCAATTAATCGTAATAATAATCCATTTGATTTCTCCCGTATGGTGCCCAACGCCCCCTCTGCCGGTACCAGGCCGCTCGGCTTCTTCCAGCTGCTGATCTTCGACGCTCTGCAAATTACAATTTTCAACGAATTACGTTACTTTCTTTTAAAACACTCATAACTTCGTGAAAAATGAGCTAAATTGGGTGATATTTTTTCCAAAATTTTCGTTTTTGAACGTAGTTTTGATAAAAAAAAACATTGGAAAACTTTTTAAACCGATATTATTATACGATTTTTTATTTTCAATGATAAATCGTTGTTTTTAATAAAGTATACCATTATTGATTTTTTTCTAGATTGAAAAAAAAACTATTGTCCATGTAACAAATGTTATGCCTCCTCCGTTAATGGGTAAACGACGGGATCTATTTGAAATCATTTTTGTTCGTTTTTGTTGTCCGGAAAATTAGCTGTAAATAAAATGTTGCTATTTACTTTTATGGAAACGTCCATAACTTCGTGAAAAATGGGTTAAATTGTACGATTTTTTTCAAATCTTTCGTTTTTGAACGTAAATTTGATTTAAAATATTGGAAAATTCATAGAAAATGAATCAATGAGGTATACTTTGCTAAAAACAACAATTTATCTTTGAAACTCGGAAATCTTATAATAAATTCGGTTTAAAAATTTTTCCAGTATTAATTTTTATTATATAATATATAATTTATTTATATTCAATATATAATATTTACTTTTTCAAAATTACATTCAAAAACGACAATTTTGAAAAAAACCTACAATTTAACCCATTTTCCACGACGCTATGACCGTTTAAAAAAAAATAAACAGTCACATTGCTTTCCAGTTAATGTCCAGGACAAAAAAGAACAATAACAACATTTCAAATGGATTCCACCGCTTGCCCATTAACAACCGATGCTTCTAACTATGCCATCGGCGCGGTTTTGAGCCAAAAACACGAAAATTTCGATCACCCAGTAGCATTTTACTCTCGAGCCCTCACGAACGCCGAAATTAAGTACGACACCACACATAAAGAACTATTAGCAGTGGTAAAAGCGGTTGAACACTTTCGACATTATCTTTACGGAAAGCGTTTCACAGTAGTAACAGATCATCGAGCACTCGTATACCTCACAACCAAACCTAACCCACCACAACAATTACAACGCTGGCAAGCCCTATTAAGTGATTACGAATACGACATCCACCATAAACCTGGAAAACTCAACGTCGTCGCGGACGCCATGTCCAGGAATCCATCAAAGATCCTACCGATTCGATTACGGAGCGAATCATCGACCAACGAACATCACGACACGAAAAAGGCGAAAACCACACACCAGCCGGATACGCGCGGAAGGTCAACATCGGACGAACAATCAGGAAATCCATCACCCAAGAAAAAACGCGTCACAACATACAGCAACTCGGAATCATCAGGCACCGACACCGAAAACGAAGATTCAGATAGGAGACTACGGAGAACAATGAAGGAAAACACGCATAAAAAAATAAATCCCTCTATCGACGATAACAACTGCGATACGGTAATGGAAGAGGAGGAACTCACGACGGACAAACGGAAAACGACTCGGCAACCAAACGAAAGTTCAACGATTGAAGGAATCACGAACCCGGCAGACAATGAAAAAGGAAAACGAATGGAAACAAACAAAGAAGAAAACAAACTAAACAGATTAATCAACGAATACAACGCTAAACAGGAGCGAGCATCGAAAGCAAACGAAAATAAGCTAACAAAGCTAATCGACGAATATAATTTAAAACAAATGAAGCAGAATGCAGGTGAAGAAAATAAATTGACAAAACTAATTAACGAATATAATATGAGGGAACAACGGAAACAGGAAAAATCGAACGAGCAAAGCAAAGAAGACGAACACGCATCAAGCGGGAAAGAAACCAACAACGGGAGAAGTGGCCAAAGACACACGAGTCGGTCAACAGGCCAAATATGGGAGACAATACAGCCGAAGCATCGGAGATCAGGCCAACGTCCCAATTACATCCAACAGCGAACGAACAGGGTACCACAAAACATCCTGAAGTGGAACCGAACTTCCGCTCACCGGTGACGTCAGGCGACAAGGCGACCGAACCAAACTTCCGTTCGCCGCCACAACTCGATGACAATCAGACGAGTTATGACTCGACTCGCGAGATATCGGAGGAATCGCGAGAGCAGTCAACAGGCCAATATCAAACGAACAACGATACGCTGAAACCACCGATTCGCCCACCAGAATCGACCGATGAAGACAGCCCGGTACCAACACAAAAACGACGACCTGGCCGACCAAAATCGAGCAAAAATGACACGACAACGGACAAGCCCTCTCCAGCGGTAACGAACGATTACGCCAATCTCGCAGCCGAAATACACCAAAGTGAATCCGATGCAGACCCACCTTACGAGCCATCGCAGTACCACAGAAAACGCCCGGCATTACCAAAGGCAGCACCAAAAACAAGGCACATGAGTCAAACTGAAGATGCCGAACGTCAATCGTCCACCGAAGACTCAGAAACATCAGACGAAAGCAACGTAACAACCTCGGAATGGGAAGAACAATCTGAAGATCCGGAAACACCAACGACCGAGATAAACCAGAGACAAATGACATCGAACAGCAACGTCATAATTAGCCGGAAAAGTATCCTCACACAGAAGGATAACATCGTTCATTTTCTCGCAGCGGATTGCATCACGAACACAACAATATCGCGAATCCTCGTAGAGAAAAACGTAATCAACCACGAAGACCTTCGCAAGGAGAAACCGAGAGCTGGACACATATTCATAACACGCCGCGGAACCAAACGCATCTTCACTATGATATGTAAAGAAAAATGCACAGATAACACCGACTGGCATATGGTCCAGAAATGCATCGAGACCGTCATCAAAAT
This sequence comes from Heteropelma amictum, assembly GCA_959613375.1. Lineage (NCBI taxonomy): Eukaryota > Metazoa > Arthropoda > Insecta > Hymenoptera > Ichneumonidae > Heteropelma > Heteropelma amictum. The sequence goes on from OY390722.1 coordinate 16,648,337, forward strand.
CTTGACAAGGGACAAACTCGAATCATGCACACTGGCCAAAGATCCTGAGATCATCGATCAATTTCTCTGGGACAACATCAAAACCTACATCCAGCAAATCACGGTTGAGCGAAAAATACGAATAACGCTGTGCGAAGGAACTATCACAGTACCGCCGAAACTACACCAACAGTCCATAATAAAGGAAGCACACGAATCAACAATCGGAGGACATAAAGGCATCTCGAAAACTCGCAAACGCATATGTGCTCGATACTATTGGAAAAACATGAAGGCAGACGTCACGGAATTCATTAAAACCTGCCAAAAATGCCAAAAGAACAAACTCGTTCGCGTAAAAAACAGAGCACCTATGATAATAACAGACACTCCAACTCAGCCTTTCGAGAAAATCGCAATAGATATCGTCGGACCTCTTCCAAAAACAAAGGACGGTCACGAATACATCCTCACGATTATCGATCTATTCAACAGATTCAGCGTCATGGTACCTCTTAAACAAACATCAGCTCGCGATGTATCCAAAGCACTAGCAACAAGCTTTATAACGACATTCGGTGCACCTCGTGCGATACTTTCCGACCAGGGTACGAACTTCATGTCAGATCTATTCGCATCTTTCGCAGAACTGTTCGAAATCAAACAGTACCGAACGACAACTTACCACCCACAGTCCAACGGAGCGTTAGAGCGAAGCCATCACAGTCTCGTCGAATACCTCAAACATTACATCGATATGGACAAAAACTGGCACGAACCAATCCCATTCGCGGCACTTTCTCACAACACGAGTGTCCACGAAAGCACAGGGTACACACCATACGAGTTAGTCTTCGGAAAACCAGCCTCACTACCATCCGAATTCCCACCTCCCGAAAAACTAGCGACGTACGATGACTATCTGCTAACACTGCACAGGAACTTAAAAGAAATCCGACAATTGACACGCGAGAAGCAGTTAGCGGCGAAGGAACGCACAAAACGATATTACGACAGGAAGACAAAAACACAACATTTCAAAGTCGGACAACAAATATTCCTATTAAAGGAACCTCGAAAAGGAAAATTAGATCCCCATTACACCGGCCCATACACTATTGTGGAAATTCTCAACCGTAACAATATCAAGCTCCAAATCGACAACGACAAAACAAAGGTAGTACATGTAGATAAAATCAAAATGGCACATGTTGCAGATACCACACGGCCGCTATGAACAATGGCATCTCAGTGGAAAATTCACCATTCCCACGGAACCCCGGATTATACTCACACCCACTCGGTACACTCAGAACATATCACACAGTCTGGAATCTCATCACATACGCTAACACAGAGGGATTTACAACACGAAGGGCACAACTCAAGGAAAACCTACACAGTCTCCACGAATATTGCTACACACTAGGATCATCATGCCTCATAAAGGGACAGCTAACGTCAATTAAATCTCGCCTGAACACCATCGAAACATCTCAATCGATACTCGAGGAACTGATCCCGTCAAGAAACACCACACAATTACGGGAGAAACGAGCAGTACTCGGGTTTATAGGGAAGGTGTACAAATTTTTATATGGTACAATGGATAGCGACGACGCCAATAGAATAGCCACACAGATAGAAATGCTCGCGAACAACTCGATAGAACTAGCAGAAATCGAACACAATCAAACACACATAGTAAAAACGGGCTTTGATATAACACAAAAACAAATTACAACAATGAAACACGAAATCAACAAAGCAATGAACAAATTAAACCTGGCAATAATCGATACCCATGAGCAAGTAAACATTCTAAAATATAACCAAGTAGCAATACAGTTTATAACAGGGGTAGAAAAAGACCTCACGGAACTGGAAATGGACGTAGAAACGCTAATGAACGCCATTCTTTTCGCAAAATCGGGACAAATTCACCCACGACTTTTAGCAACTAAAACCTGGCTGCAAAGTGCTGAAGCTATTATAAAAACGTCACCGAACACCGAATTTCCAATTCCGTTAGATCCGAAATACATACCAGAACTGATAGAAATATCCGAACTAATAATCTTCCACAATAACGGAAAACTCGTTTACATAATTAAAATCCTATTGTTAGACTTAATACCGTTCAACCTGTACGAACACATGTCAGTCCCAATGCGCCAGACCTCGTCGGACACACGTTTCGCCTATATGAAATCAGCATCACCTTTCACAGCGATTGCCGAAGATTTCGAAAATTATTTTAGCCTACATAACCTCGCAAATTGCAAATCGATGAACTCTATGTATATATGCAAACAAGTTAAGGGAACCGTATGGTCTAGAGCACGAAAATTTCACCTATTTTCACGATTTTTTTTTTGCCATAAAAAATTAAAAAATCGATGTTTTAACTTTTCGGGTTTATTACTACCTTTATTAAGTATACAAAAAATTTTTTTTTTAATTTTAAAAACAGTGTTTATTATCATATAATTGGCATTGAAGACGACCCTCTCGAAAAATCCGACCCGGACGGTGAAGATCGATCCGAGACTTCTACTCATCTGAAACACAAAATTCAAGAAGATTCTTAATCAGAAAGAGTGCAGTTATGGTCGGGGCTGGAACAAATCGAAAAAATTAAAAATTGACAAAATGGCGCGCTTTTGAAAAAAAAATTCGTAAAATCGGGTTTTTTTCACTAGTTTTTTAGTATAAACAATAAGAAATTATTTAAATAAAATTATGATTGCAGCCCCGACGATAGCCATACATGTTGTGAACAACATATCCAAATTTCAAGTGATTCGGTTGAATAGTTTTTTTGTTTTCACCTGCGCGGTGCCGAAAAAAGTCGTTTCGAGATAAATGAGTTTAAAGTTTGAGGTACAGATATTTTCAAAAATTGAGCAAATTTTGAATACTTACAGTTAATCCGCGATTCCGGCACCATATAGGATTCCTTCGGAACGTTCATAATTCAAGATTTCCTCACTCCTTTCATTTCTTCGAGCTGTCCGAGCCTCTTTGGAGTTGTCCGTGCTCCTACGGTTGGCGCTCGATACTCGCAGCTCGTCTCGGTTTTGCGCTAGTTGCTCCGCTTGTGGCCCGATTGTTATGCCCATGGTCTCCATTATTTTCAATAGGGATGCGAATCCTTCATTGAATATGCAAGCGGAAATGTGAGTGGCAATATCAATGATTTTTTTTCCGGCAAACAGATGTTTCGGCGCAAGGTGCCACACGCAAGCATTGAAACTTTCGTTATTGTTCTGCGTATTACTGCCAATACACCTTTCCAATAAAGTCTCTGCTGTCAATTCTTCATAAATTGGTTTTAATATCTCTTGTGCTTCATCGCACAGAGCAGGTGGGTGCTCGTAGGTGTCTAAAGTACCTGCAGCCTCACTTTGACGCCACTTGCACCACGATTCGGAACCTGGAGGACAGTACGAGTGTTGCGGATTTTCATCTGTTGAAATTTTGTGATAATATGCTGCCCATATTTCACTTCTCATCCCTTCAGTCGAATCTGAATTACGTCTAATTGCTAGACCGTAATAAGTTGACAGCTCTTGCAATAATTTATTCGTCAATTGTTGACGCTTCGGTGTTTTATTTATCGATTTCCGCTGTGTCTTTTTTCCCTCTTCTTTTTCTGTCAATTTCTTTGTTGCTTTCTTTATTTGTGCATGTTTTTTTTTCGCATCAACAGCACGTTTGTACAAACGTTTTTTAACATGCAAAACACATTCTTTTTTGCAAACTAAAAAATCATCCCCGTAAGGCTTTGTGTCCAATAAGGCTTTGAACGTTTTCGTGTCGCCGTCTCCGATATAGTTCGCGTATTTTACGTTGTACAACTCTTCCGATCTCTTGAACATTTCCACGATGCCGTCTACCTCCATTTTGCCAGCACTTCCGGTATGATTTGCGTCACAGTGATCTTCATGCTCTCGATACCACGCTTCATATTCAATCGTATCCTCTTGGCCTTTCCATTGAGAGCAGGCTTGACATATACTGCATTTGACGACAACATCTAAAATTTTATTACTGTATTTCCCTATTAACGAGGCAATACCGAGAAGCGATGAGAATCCACGTTTCGCCCACGATCCATCACCAGACACAGAAAGTTCATCCGCGGGACGCCCAGCTTTTACATTCAACTCGACTTCTTCTTTCAATGCTCTTTGGAAAACGATTTTCGCGACGGCTTCAGCTGCAATTTTTATATTGTCCACGATGCCGTAATATGTACTCTTACAAATTCCTTGTCCAAGATCCATGAGACCGCACAAATTTTTCAAGCCTTCAAATCCTACTCCAAGCATTCTCAGGGCGAGAACAAGTCGACGGTTGATTTCAAATGCCTTATCAATTAACGGCGAAGACAAAATAAAAGTTTCTTTACACTCACACTTCACAGAGAGTTTGAATCCTAGACCACGTTGTCCGTTTTTGCTAAAAGTGACCGCACCGTTACAATCTTTACACTTCAACAACTGTTGCAACGTTAAAAATATCATGCTGAATTCGATGATGCAATAATTGAAAGTAGGATTAACGTTTACTTCCAATTCCTCATTGCCTTTTAATTTTTCCGCAGACGTGCTCGTAAAATCAGTAGTATTTTCGATAGTGAATCGATTGCCCTTGAAATATCTTTTGCGACCTACAGAAGATGGTCGTCTAGAAGAGTTACGGCCTTGCTTTCTATCCATATTTTCTGATATTTTATTTCAAAATTTTCGATGTTGGTTCGTCAAAACGTAACGTTGTACTGATCAAGTCAGGGGAAAGCGAAATGACCGTTTCCCTCACAAATGTTCGACAATAGGTATATTTCGGGGAAGGGAAAAGTATATATAGGTATATAGTATGTACTATATACAGGTATATATTTTCGGAGAAGGATTGGGACAGCTGCTGTGCTCCGATTAGGTTACCGGTTAGCGCTAGACCCGTTAGGAGCGCGCGGACCGCTCTCTACCTGCGTTATGGGCTGTAGAAGCTGTAATATTGAGAATTTCTGCATGAAAATTTCACAGTATATCCTTGAGATACTATACTTTCGACATATCGAAAAAAAAAAAATCGATTTTTTCAAATTTCTAGACCATACGGTTCCCTTAATGGTAAGGTAATACGAAAAACACAACGCACGAATTCGACATGAGACATACATACATACATAACCGAACTAGATTATATAAATACGCATGTCCCACTTTGTATCGGGGACACAAAATAATTAATCATGCAATGGGTGCAAATATGTAATTATATGGGAATTATAGAATTTTAAATCGCTAAAAACATGTAAACAACGACATTTGTAAGCCCAAGGACCAAACACAAAGTCGCAATGCCAATCTCGGGAGAGATTTGTTCTTCCAAGGGGGGAGGGATGTTATGACCCGGAATTTCCCTATTTCACAACATCGGTCAGCGACCGAACTGCGGTCAATCACCGACCGAATAAAAGAGCATTCAACTGCTTATCGCAGCAGAATTAGGCAATTTAGAGCAAATAATTGCAACAATGCTTCGTCAGATTATTGCAAAAGATCAATAGCCGTCACCTTTCGAGCGACGACGTATCGATCCCGAAAGTCAGTCTTGATCAGGGCAGCGACGGATTTGGTTCGAAGGCAAAACCATCAACTTGTACTTCTTATTAAACCTATTTAAACCAACCTAGTCAATAAACTTTACAAGTATTTTGTAGCTGCTTGAGTTGGAGTTTAAGTAGTTTGGCGTAGATCCCAAAACCTTCATCCCTATTTTCACGATAGTCTCTATCTTGAAATATCGGGACACAACATTTACCATTCGAAATTCGTAAATGCTTTACAAATTTAAAAGAACAAAATTCGTTCTTGTCGAAATACGTTGTAGCTGAATAAAGAGTTTCTCATGGGTTTGTCAATTGAAGACAGTGACCTCATAGCTATACGCAGTGTATTGAATGAATCAATCGCAATGAATATGGCTAATATACCCGTTTATGCTATAGCCAGAGTAGATGGAAATACTTATTCATCTGCATCGTAGGGTATCTATTTTACAGTTTATTTTCAAAAGAATTGGGTAAAAAACATGCGAAATTCTTTACTTTTAGGAACTTTTCTTCGATTTTATCGACTGGTATCGCTTCTATACAGTAAGTACGCGTTATCGGTTGGATAAAAGAATCAAAAGTCATTGCGAGTTTTTGATGGATGATTGAATAATCATTGCTATTATCCCGCAAGTATTTTTGGACAATGGCATATACAGATCCGTTAAAATGAATAAAATATTTTACTTCGCCTAGGAATAATCCATTATTCCAAACAATATTATTATTATCTCATTTTTTTTGCTGTTTATAAATTCGGGATGTTAAAACTTCATTTCCTAACTTAACTCTAGCATAAATTTTGATCTGTACACTACTAAGATCAACGCCATTTGATATCACACGTAATGCTCTGAGAACATCGTCTTCGACTGTTATTAGTACTGGAGATCCTAATGGTATCGCTGTTTTAAGGTTGTTAGTATTGGAAGATAAACGAGATGTAGTGCACCGCAATACTTGTAGGGCATATAAGTATTTGAGTGTGTTAAATATCTCGACATCGATTTTGTTCGGACCATGTACAATTCGCATTAAATATCCATTACCATTTTCAAATGGAAAGGCTGACCATGCCCATAGTGGGCCCAATATCGAACGAAACTTGCCAAATGATCAAGTTGATGGATGTTAAAAGAACATTTTTCCAACCCGTATACGGCTTTTATATCCAATACGAATGAATTTAGTAATGTTTCAGCTAGGTCAATTTCAACGTCGTGGATTTTTGACTGGAGTGAAATATGTATCGCTCGAACTAACAGTAAATAATGTTGATAATAAACCATTGGGAGTATTCCTTTCAACAGAATTGGTGAGTAGAAAAGAAGAAATGCTCTTAGTTCCGATGCTTTCCAAAATTTGAAATTTTCTAACTTTCGTGGTGTTCGTGTTATGACATCAGGAGGTTTTATATTTTCCAACGATTCATCGATTTGTCGACGAAATGATTTTTTCAAATGAAAAGGTTTCCCTTTATATCGTCCGTCACACCAACAAGTGATTAGCATGCGCATGACACCCAACAAAACCGCATGTATATAATCTGGTACGAACCCCATCGCTATATCAAAACCTGGGATAGTAGATGCAATTGTCGGACCTTTCACACCTTTAATATGTTTCCCACTATTGATTGCATTTATTCCCTGGGCTAGCATTCGTTCGACACTTCTCGGAGGTGGTTCTTCATCGAGTACAGGATATACGTGGTTGATTCCAGATCCAGTTCGACATGTCTCTCCTGGATGTTCACAAAATGAACATCCAAATTGTCCATTGAACTGGTTGATATTCTGAACAGCAGCTCGCGCTGGGCAATCTAACGTAGCAATGGCGGCTATTACGTTGCTGTGTCGTAGTATACCCGTACTCCGCTGATGCCAATGAATTCCATTTTTCCAAAGATTTTGCATTGTTTTCGCGAAAGGTTTCAGAAAAGTATTCATGTTTGGCTTGCTGACAGTACTGTAATAGAGTCCAATGACAAATTGAAATTGCTGCCTATACCTGGGAGGAATATTAATAATCTGAACTTGAATTGGCCAAAGTTGGCTGTTTGAGCTGTGAGATGTTGGAATACCATCCGTATTCCACATTAGACACACGTCGTACTGTCTAAGTAGATGGTTTTTTTTTAAATCACTGTACTGCAATCCATCAGTTATATCGGTTGTGTATTGTCTGCTATTCTGGCTATTTGATTTATTTTGCATATCGATTAATGCATCGAGATTTCGTACTTCAAAGGCATGAATGAGTAATGATGGTAAATCGTACTCGAAAAACATGCCGTTAACATCGGCATTTTGACATGCATCGCAAACAGAGATATCGTCTGCCGACCAGTCTCCCAAATAGCGCGAACAAACATTACAAATCCGGTGTTTTTTAATCGCTTCAGAATGCGTCAATGAATGGAGTAATTGCGAAAGAAGATATTTTGAATTCGGAAGAGAATTCGGAATAGGAAGGAGACCTGACAGCAATTGCAGTAAATTTTGAAGACTGTTCTTCGTCAGAGCATTCTTTAGATAGAAGTCGAGAATCTTCTCCACTGTCTGCCCTGTAGTGATTTTACTACCAGGGTAGAGTTCTTCGTCAATCCAGTTTGGATTCTGCTTTTCGTCACTGATATTTCCTATGGCGTAATCATCATAATCCCACATCGATGATCCAGCGTCGTCCGTTTCTGAATCCGATGAATACGATTCAGTAGATTCGGAATGGGATTCACATTCGAACTGATTTATCGGTTGTTCAGCCATTTCTTCCTGTATGCTTTATTTATTCTGGATATCGTTATGTTTACCTTATAAGGGCCAAAACTTCGTGTTCCATGATAAAAAAAAAACGTCCACCACTTCTAGGAAAATCGTCGTTTAAGTTCGTTGCTTTTCAAGACAGACACATTTTTTTTCAGGTCGATAACATGTGTTAATTAACTCACGTCATCTACACAAGTTTTTCGTCGAAAAAGCTACAGAAACTCGATCAAATAATCAGAAAATTGCACTCGTGAGAGTTTTGAGCAAAAATACTAAAAAAAAAAATTTTTTTTTTCAATTCTGAAAAAATTCCAGGCGATCCAGTACAAAAATACGAAACTTTTTGCATTTATAGCATTTTCACGTGAACCCATCGTTCTTGGGTTATTTTGAATTTTTTTAAAATTTATCTCTTATGGCGAAAATTGAAATACCTTGACGAAAACAAATCGCAAACATTTTTTAAAAGATGAAGATGGACCGTCTATAAGTTGAAGTGGAATATATTCCATTTCAAAAAAATGGAATATATTCCATTTCAACGTTTCATAGTAAAAAGAAAAAAAAATGCATAAAATGATGTGCCTGATTTGCGATGGTTGAAAAAAAAACATTTAAAAAAACCAAACTGAAACCCGATCTATCCTTTTTAAATGCCCCTTTGGAAATGCGAATATCTCTTTTTTTGGCAGACTTCTCCAACTTTAAGTGCGGCAAGAAATATCGACTGGTGTAGTCAAACTCTTGAACCGTAGTATATATAGAGCCAAAGTCACAGAAAAAATGAAAGTAGAACAATTTTCCAAATTTTTTAGTAAAAAGGCGGTAATTTTGTGAAAATTGATTAGAATTGAAATTGAATATGGAATTGGAATTGAATATGAAATTGGAATTGAATATGAAATTGGAATTGAATATGAAATTGGAATTGAATATGAAATTGGAATTGAATATGAAATTGGAATTGAATATGAAATTGGAATTGAATATGAAATTGGAATTGAATATGAAATTGGAATTGAATATGAAATTGGAATTGAATATGAAATTGGAATTGAATATGAAATTGGAATTGAATATGAAATTGGAATTGAATATGAAATTGGAATTGAATATGAAATTGGAATTGAATATGAAATTGGAATTGAATATGAAATTGGAATTGAATATGAAATTGGAATTGAATATGAAATTGGAATTGAATATGAAATTGAAAAAAGTATCTTAAAGTATGAAGTTTCTAGTCTTGACATCTTTGAATGCAATTTTTTTCCTGCCACGTGCATTATCAAATTAGACAATAATTCACGAGACGAATTTTTTTTATTATTTTCTGTATTTTTCGTAATTGTCTCTGGACCATAAATCTTTTTTCAATAAAATCAAGATCACTGCTACTGGGTTCAATCATTTAGCTTCAGTTTGATTTTATATTGACCTTTTCAGAACGATTTGTTGTCGAGATATTGGCTGCTGAATTAAAATTCACTCTTCTACCGTTGATCATCGATATCTCCTGGACCAATGATCGTACGACAAAAAAAAAGAGGCTTTTGGAAATGCAAATTTATTCTCTAAAACGACCCTAAGTTTTTTCAAGCAAAGTATTTTTTTAAGCCTAAATGATAATTGAAAAAACCCATGAAAATTGGTGATTTTCACAATATGTGTGACGTAGTGCTAGTTCTTTTAAAATGCGATAAAAAATAACTTTTTGTATTTTTTTCACGTGAAAATTTTTTTTCTGCGAGATATTTGATAATCAAAGGCAAAAGATTGAATTTTCATTTAACTGAAATCTGCATCACACCGTCCCATACAGGTCAATATAAAACCAAGTTGATTTTGAATGATTGAGGTTGATGACCATAATCTCGGTTTCAACGACAAACATTTTTGGGCTCAGGGATAATTCTGAAGAACGCATAAAGTTTTCCGATTCTCAAAAGGGAGTTTCTCTACTTCTAATTATCAGACAAATGTGTGAAAGGTAGTTTGGGATTCTTGAAAAGCGCATAAAATTTTATATCGACACTAATTTTTGTCAATTTTCCTTCATGCAAACATATCTTTCTTTCTTTCTTTATTTTTGCGATTTAAAACATCGGGTTTTTTTACCGTGTCACTTTCGCTATCTTCGTAAGCTTGTATTCTTGGCTCTTCCATGTGATTTTCTATTCTTTCGCGCCATCGTTTTAGAGTAGTTCGAGAAACGTTTTCCCCCTGAAATATATTTTTGAATAAATGAAATAGAAAATGTGTAAGCTAAAGGCTCGCAAATTTTTCTTCGAAATTCAGAGAAAAATTGATATTTTGTTTTTTTTTAGTTATTTTCGGAACTGATAAAAATAAAAAATAAATAGAATCGGATGAAAAATGGTCTTGTTTAACAATAACTGTTTTTTATAATTTCACTCTCTTTACAGTATATGTAATGGTTGGCCAATTTTTTTCATTACTATTTATTTCCTCTCCTACACGCATTTAAAACGCCCGAAAAACAAGACCATATAAAAATATTTCACGATTCAATTTTCTTCATCATCATCTTTAAGCAATACTATCATTTCGTACCTCAATTCGTAGAAAATGTTTGTACCTCCGCTTCATTACGTCGTCGAGATTACGTTTTTACATTTTTTAAATGTTTCACTGAATCCAAGTTTTTTTCACTCCACTGCCCTGCCGTTTTTACAAATTCTCTTAATTGAATATGAAATCGTATCAGCTCATATAGGGTTATTGACAGATTGATTTATTCATCTGTATTTTTCAATGCACTGCGATGTATATCGTTCGAAAAAAATCAATCCATCAAAGTAGATATATGGGGTGGGTTCTACTCCAAGGTCTCTGCACCGACATTTACCGACACTTAGTCGAGACACGAACCCCGATTTAGCCCGAACACGAACCCCCCGGAGAGGGGGTATTTTGGCCTGGATGTGAATTCTCGAGAAGGTGGGGGGGGGGGGTGCACGGCGCGTGTCGCCCGATTCCGTCGAACGTTGTATACAGTATGCGGCAATTGAAGTGGGACACTAAGTTTTTTGCGTGTCTCAGCCGGAGTTTTATCGATTTCAAAAATCGAAAAAAAACACTTTCGAGGAAATTTAATAACCTTGCAAATGAGACTAGTTCCAACTGGATCGGTTGATAATTAGCCGATTGCGAGATGATTTTGTGAATCGGTGCAAATCGGGATTTTGTACGACCATCAAAAAAGTACTTTGCCAACACTCGGATCTCTTTTTAATCTACGCCATTCGAAAGGGCATCTCGCGCCGTTGAAAAAACACCCCCTACACGTGGGGATCGGATAATTCCAGGAGGAGTTATACACCCTGGAAGTTATAATCGTTTATGAGCAATAACGCGAGAACGCCTCGACCGATTCGATCGAAATTTTTCGTGGAGTCATAGTTAATGATGCCCTTAATACTGGTATGAGTAATATCTATACGGCTATCCTCGTAGACGAGATCTTGGTGTTTCCCCGGTGCACTTTTTTGCATTTCGATATTCTCCATATCGAACGCCTTTTGTGTCGCAAATGGAGTTGGAAAATGTTAAAGGGGACGTTTTAACGATTAAAACGTGTGGTCGTTCAATTGTGAAATCAGACCCTATTGATAGCAGCAGGTCATCGAAAAAAACCGGTAAAAAAACCGCTGAGCGAAACAAATTTCATTCAAATACGAACGACGATGTTCAACTGTTTCGCTGTGGGAAGGAACGTGTGGACCATGGGAAAATTATTTTTTTACCGGTTTTTTTCGATGACCTGCTGCTATCAATAGGGTCTGATTTCACAATTGAACGACCACACGTTTTAATCGTTAAAACGTCCCCTTTAACATTTTCCAACTCTCATTTGCGACACAAAAGGCGTTCGATATGGAAAATATCGAAATGCAAAAAAGTGCACCGGGGAAACACCAAGATCTCGTCTACGAGGATAGCCGTATAGATATTACTCATACCAGTATTAAGGGCATCATTAACTATGACTCCACGAAAAATTTCGATCGAATCGGTCGAGGCGTTCTCGCGTTATTGCTCATAAACGATTATAACTTCCAGGGTGTATAACTCCTCCTGGAATTATCCGATCCCCACGTGTAGGGGGTGTTTTTTCAACGGCGCGAGATGCCCTTTCGAATGGCGTAGATTAAAAAGAGATCCGAGTGTTGGCAAAGTACTTTTTTGATGGTCGTACAAAATCCCGATTTGCACCGATTCACAAAATCATCTCGCAATCGGCTAATTATCAACCGATCCAGTTGGAACTAGTCTCATTTGCAAGGTTATTAAATTTCCTCGAAAGTGTTTTTTTCGATTTTTGAAATCGATAAAACTCCGGCTGAGACACGCAAAAAACTTAGTGTCCCACTTCAATTGCCGCATACTGTATATCGAGCGCTGATTTATGATAAACTTTTTTGGAGACTCGAAATTCCTCGGAAGTGGTGCGTGTCGTTGCAGGACGGCACTTATCAACGCGTGTCGCCCGATTCCGTCGAACGTTCTATATATCCAAGCGCAAGAGAAAGAGAGAGACAAACAATGCGAGCGCATCATATTTCTCGATGAAAGACTGAAGTACCAGGCGCAAGAGAGAGGGAGCGACAAACGATGCGAGCGTCGAACATTGGAGACCTCTGAAGAGTCGACCGTGCCGAGACACGGAGGAAGAGAGAGAAAACGAATGCCCAGTTTTGATTTTTTCCAAGAGAGACCGAACGACCAACCCGTCAACGAAAGAGCCGAATGATGCGAGTGCAGGAGGAAGAGAGAAAACGAGCGCCAACAGACCGACCGACCGACCGACCACTACGAAAGAATTTTCCGATGAAAGGCCAAACCATGAAGCGTAAGAGAGAGAGAGATGGCCAACGTAAGAGGCCTCTGAAAAGCGGCCCGTACCGGGACACGGCGGAAAGGAGAAAACATTCGAGAAAAACAAAAAGATCAGCGTCTCAATTAATTTTTCTTTTATTATAAAAATAACACGCACACACACACACACACACAGTATAAAATACGAAATACAAAATACAAAATATAAACTACAACACGTACAAAAAATATAAAAATATAGAATTATTATTAAATGCTGCTGCTGCATACATGTGTTTATTCCCTGTAACAAACAAAAAATGTTTTTATATTGTGACGCCTTTTTCGGGGAAAGACGAACAATACCGGGAATGAGCAAACAAAAAAAAAATAAGAAAAACAACTGAAGCGAGTAAAAAGAAAAAACGAAATATATTCTATATTAAAAAAAAAGAGAAAGAGAAAACAACGGTTTGGGCGCCAGCGAGTTTATCGCCGAACTCGCAACGATTTCAATGAAGCAAGAAAACAAAAAAAAGAATAAAGAAAATGTACTATAAACTACGCGACGGGGTGACGGGGGGAAAGGGGGGATCTCAGGGGCTAGGTTCCCGAACGCTATGACGCCTCTTACTCTTTACCGCCGAGTCTACGAATGTGAAAAGAAATAATTACTAAAAGACAAAATACAAAAAAAATCAAGGCTCTCGAACGCGAAATAACGACGGGGGGTGGGAAGGCAGGGAATGGCAAGGTCACGAAGGGGCGAGGGGTAGAATAGGGAACGCAGGGAAATCCGGGAGCGCAGGGAAAGCACCACGCACACGCAAGGGGGAACGCAGGGAAAACGGCAAAGAAAAAAAACGTGGGCCTCGGGGCCACTCGCAACGCAATAACAAAAACTAATAATTTCGGACC
>OY390722.1:17262663-17483020 GCA_959613375.1 Heteropelma amictum
TTGAAATTGTGAAACTGTGTTAGCGATCCTCTAAAGACCAGGTGAGCCTGCTCTTGGTGCATCTACGTGCACGACAGCGGTGTTCCCTCCGACAGAGGACCGTTTAACTCTCCTCCCATTGGAGCGAGGCTGCTCTTGGTGCATCTACATGCACGACAGCGGTCATCCTCCTTGCTGAAGGACCTGTTAACTGTATTACAAACGCAGGATACAGGTCTTTCTTTCGAGTCTTCCTCTCACATGCTCAAATTTTATTATTGAACTTAAAATAATAATACCGGTAAAATTCGTATTTGATCCGGAAATATTCCTGGATCATCGCGTGCTGCAATCATTACCTGAAAATAAAAAGGGAATGGTGTATTAAAATCCTTTAAGAGGAAAAATCAATTAACATCATACTTATCCTTAATCCTTCCCCGGGCATCGACATCGGGACAGTCCACCTGAAAATTAAAAGTCATTTAGAAGCCTGAATAAAAGGGAATTGATTCTGAAAATAAAATAAAATAAAATAAAATAAATTACATTTGAAAATAAAATAAATGGCATCTGAAAATAAAATAAATTGCATTTAAAAATAAAATAAATTGCATTTAAAAATAAAATAAATTGCATTTAAAAATAAAATAAATTGCATTTAAAAATAAAATAAATTACATTTAAAAATAAAATAAATTGCATTCGAAAGTAAAGTAAATTATTTGAATAAATTGGTAAATTGGGTGCGATCCGTTGTTGTATAGGGAAACTCTGCCTTAAACATTGGCGAGTGTATCGGTGCACGTAACATTGCACTGGGCCTCGCTTACAACGGAACAAACCTAATTCCAAAAAACCGATGTATTCGCTTTATCGTGGGTTTTCGGTGTACAATAAATTGTTTTGGCACTGGCAGGAAGTCTGGTGCACGTAACTTTGCACTGGGCCCTGTGTTAAGACCCCGTGAATCGAATCATTCCTAAATTAATTATTATTTGTGATATTTGCAATAATTCATCCATTCTCGGCAAGGAGAGTGCTGGTGCATGTAACTTTGCACTGGTCTCCCTTTTTTGAATGGTGAATTAATTTCTGATAACTTAAAAATATTATTTTTTTTCAGTTAAATAAATATTAAACGAATTACTTGCAAATTTATTTATATTCATTATTGCAAATAATTCAACCATTCTGGACAAGGAGAGTACTGGTGCATGTAACTTTGCACTGGTCCCCCTTTTTGAATGGTAAATTTATCCCCATAAATATTTTATCCAATCAAAATATTTAGCGGAAATTAAAAATATAAATAAATTAATCATTCTTGACAAGGAGAGTACTGGTGCACGTAACTCTGCACTGGTCCCCCTTTTGAATGATTCATCAGTCAATTTTTAAATCAAATAAATAAAAACTTGTCCAAATTTATTTATTTTCTATACCATACAAAATTCAACCATTCGCAGTAAGGAGCGTGCTGGTGCATGTAACACTGTACTGGCCCCCCTTTTGAATGTTGAATTAATAATTTTTAATCAAATAAATAAAACTTGTCCAAATTTATTTATTTTCTATACCATACAAAATTCAACCATTCGCAGTAAGGAGCGTGCTGGTGCATGTAACACTGCACTGGCCCCCCTTTTGAATGTTGAATTAATAATTTTTAATCAAATAAATAAAACTTGTCCCGCTTCCGACGTTATACATACCTTCTCCTATGAACACGTCCGATTCTGACGCCGAAACCGTAGAGGTCCTCTCTTCAGACCCTGAAAATGAATGAAAAATAATATTAAAATAAAATCAAATATATTAAAATTTAACATAAAATTAACATAAAATATATTAAATTTAACATAAAATATATCAAATTTAAAATAAGATATATTAAATTCAAAAATTATATTAAATTCAAAATATATTAAATTCAAATAAGAATTGTCAATTTGAAGGCAAAATATGTAACCTTATAAAATAAATATATTCAAGCGTGTAAAGACCCGCTACGTCTCAACGTTCGTTTTGCTACCAAATAAATAACGTTTATCTCTTTTTACCTCAAGAGCATTACTTATTGTTTTAATTATTTTGCGCGCTAATTTTGGCCTTGCATCCTTGTCCCGGCTGAGCTCCCACTTGGCCAAACAAAGGGTGTTGATCCGTGAGTTTCACCCGTTATCCCGCTCGTCCCTCGACCTGCGACGTAACACTGTGTATGACTTTTCGATTCCTTATGACTTTCCGATTCCTTAGGGATTGCGGTTCTCCCTCATGGATTCGATCATTTTTCCCGGTTTCTGGAAGGTTTCACTGTAAAAAGCGTGTCATTTCTCACCCCCACTCCCAATGCTCTCATCAGAATGTATGATCATCTCTTAAACAGCTAAAAATGGGACAAACAGTTCGAAGCTGTGTAAGACTTTTCTATTCCTTATGACTTTCCGATTCCTTAGGGATTGCGGTTCTTCCTCAGGGATTCAATCATTTTGCCCGATTTCTGGAAGGTTTCACTGTAAAAAACGTGTCATTTCTCACCCCCACTCCCGATGCTGTCATCAAAATGTATTATCCCGTTAAACAGCTAAAAACGGGACAAACAGCTCGAAACTGTGTAAAACTTTTCGATTCCTAATGAATTTTCGATTCCTTAGGGATTGCGGTTCTTCCTCAGGGATTCAATCATTTTTCTCTGTTTCTGGAAGGTTTCGCTGTACAAAGCATGACATTTCTCACCCCCACTCCCAATCCTTAGGCAGTGCTCTTTTTCCTCAGGGATTCAATCATTTTTCCCGGTTTCTGGTAGGTTTCACTGTAAAAAGCATGTCATTTTTCGACCCCACTCCCGATGCTGTCATCAAAATGTATTATCCCGTTAAACAGCTAATAACGGGACAAACAGCACCGAGCTGTGTAAGACTTTTCGATTCCTCATGACTTTCCGATTCCTTAGGGATTGCGGTTCTTCCTCAGGGATTCAATCATTTTTCCCGGTTTCTGGAAGGTTTCACTGTAAAAAGCGTGTCATTTCTCACCCCCACTCCCGATGCTGTCATCGGAATGTATGATCATCTCTTAAGCAGCTAAAAACGGGACAAACAGTTCGAAGCTGTGTAAGACTTGTCGAATCATTATGACTTTGCGATTCCTTAGGGATTGCGGTTCTCTCTCAGGGATGCAACCATTTTTCCCGGTTTCTGGAAGGTTTTACTGTAAAAAGCATGTCATTTTTCACCTCCACTCCCGATGCTAACATCGAAAAAATGTATGATCCCCTGAAACAGCTAAGAACGGGACAAACTGCTCGAAGCTGTGTAAAACTTTCCGATTCCTCATGACTTTCCGATTCCTTAGGGATTGCGGTTCTCCCTCAGGGATTCGATCATTTTTCCCGGATTCTGGAAGGTTTCACTGTAAAAAGCGTGTCATTTCTCTTCCCCACTCCCGATGCTGTCATCAGAATGTATGATCATCTCTTAAACAGCTAAAAACGGGACAAACATTTCGAAGCTGTGTAAGACTTTTCGATTCCTTAGGGATTGCGATTCTCCCTCAGGGATCCGATCATTTTTCCCGGTTTCTGGAAGGTTTCACTGTAAAAAGCGTGTCATTTCTCACCCCCACTCCCAATGCTCTCATCAGAATGTATGATCATCTCTTAAACAGCTAAAAACGGGACAAACAGTTCGAAGCTGTGTAAGACTTTTCCATTCCTTATGACTTTCCGATTCCTTGGGGATTGCGGTTCTTCCTCGGGGATTCAATCATTTTTCCCCGTTTCTGGAAGGTTTCGCTGTACAAAGCATGACATTTCTCACCCCCACTCCCAATCCTTAGGCAGTGCTCTTTTTCGCCAGGGATTCAATCATTTTTCCCGGTTTCTGGTAGGTTTCACTGTAAAAAGCATGTCATTTTTCGACCCCACTCCCGATGCTGTCATCAAAATGTATTATCCCGTTATACAGCTTAAAACGGGACTAACAGCTCGAAACTGTGTAAAACTTTTCGATTCCTGATGAATTTTCGATTCTTTAACGATTGCGGTTCTTCCTCAGGGATTCAATCATTTTTCCAGGTTTCTGGAAGGTTTCGCTGTACAAAGCATGACATTTCTCACCCCCACTCCCAATCCTGTCATCAGAATGTATGATCATCTTAAACAGCTAAAAACGGGACAAACAGTTCGAGCTGTGTAAGACTTTTCGATTCCTAATGAATTTTCGATTCCTTAGGCAGTGCTCTTTTTCCTCAGGGATTCAATCATTTTTCCCGGTTTCTGGAAGGTTTCGCTGTACAAAGCGTGTCATTTCTCACCCCCACTCCCGATGCTGTCATCAAAATGTATGATCATCTCTTAAACAGCTAAAAACGGGACAAACAGTTCGAAGCTGTGTAAGACTTTTCGATTCCTTAGGGATTGCGGTTCTTCCTCAGGGGATCAATCATTTTTCCCGATTTCTGGAAGGTTTCACTGTAAAAAACGTGTCATTTCTCACCCCCACTCCCGATGCAGTCATCAGATTGTATGATCCCTTTAAACAGCTAAAAACGGGACAAAGAGTTCGAAGCTGTGTAAGACTTTTCGATTCCTTATGACTTTTCGATTCCTTAGGGATTGTGGTTTTTCCTCAGGGATTCAATCATTTTTCACGATTTCTGGTAGGTTTTACTGTAAAAAAGCACGTCATTTTTCGACCTCACTCCTGATGCTGTCATCAAAATGTATTATCCCGTTAAACAGCTAAAAACGGGACAAACAGCTCCGAGCTGTGTACGAATTTTCGATTCCTTAGGGATTGCGGTTTTTCCTCAGGGATTCAATCATTTTTCCCGATTTCTGGAAGGTTTCACTGTAAAAAGCGTGTCATTTCTCACCCCCACTCCCGATGCCGTAATCAGAATGTATGATCATCTCTTAAACAGCTACAAATGGGACAAACAGTTCGAGCAGTGTAAGACTTTTCGATTCCTTATGACTTTTCGATTCCTTAGGGATTGCGGTTCTTCCTCAGGGATTCAATCATTTTTCCCGGTTTCTGGAAGGTTTCGCTGTACAAAGCATGACATTTCTCACCCCCACTCCCAATCCTTAGGCAGTGCTCTTTTTCCTCAGGGATTCAATCATTTTTCCCGGTTTCTGGTAGGTTTCACTGTAAAAAGCATGTCATTTTTCGACCCCACTCCCGATGCAGTCATCAAAATGTATTATCCCGTTAAACAGCTAATAGCGGGACAAACAGCACCGAGCTCTGTTAGACTTTTCGATTCCAGATGACTTTCCGATTCCTTAGTGATTGCGGTTCTTCCTCAGGGATTCAATCTTTTTTCCCGGTTTCTGGAAGGTTTCACTGTAAAAAGCGTGTCATTTCTCACCCCCACTCCCGATGCTGTCATCGGAATGTATGATCATCTCTTAAGCAGCTAAAAACGGGACAAACAGTTCGAAGCTGTGTAAGACTTTTCGATTCCTTATGACTTTCCGATTCCTTAGTGATTGCGGTTCTTCCTCAGGGATTCAATCATTTTCCCCGGTTTCTGGAAGGTTTCACTGTACACAGCGTGTCATTTCGCACCCCCACTCCCGATGCTGTCATCAGAATGTATGATCCCCTTAAACAGCTTAAAACGGGACAAACAGCTCGAAACTGTGTAAAACTTTTCAATTCCTAATGAATTTTCGATTCCTGAGGAATTGCGGTTCTTCCTCAGGGATTCATTCATTTTTCCCGGTTTCTGGAAGGTTTCACAGTAAAAAGCATGTCATTTTTCACCTCCACTCCCGATGCTATCATCAAAAAAATGTATGGTACCCTTAAACAGCTGAAAACGGGATCAACAGCTCGGAGATGTGTGAAACTTTTCGATTCCTTAGAGATTGCGGTTCTTCCTCAGGGATTCAATATATTTTCCGGTTTCTGGAAGGTTTCACTGTACACAGCGTGTCATTTCGCACCCCCACTCCCGACGCTGTCATTAGAATGTATGATCATGTCTTAAACAGCTAAAAACGGGACAAACAGTTCGAAGCTGTGTAAGACTTTTCGATTCCTTATGACTATCCGATTCCTCAGGGATTGCGGGTTTTCCTCAGGGATTCAATCATTTTCCCCGATTTCTGGAAGGTTTCACAGTAAAAAGCGTGTCATTTCTCACATCCAGTCCCGATGCTGTCATCAGAATTTATGATCAACTTAAACAGCTAAAAACGGGACAAACAGCTCGAAACTGTGTAAAACTTTTCGATTCCTAATGAATTTTCGATTCCTTAGGCATTGCTCTTTTTCCTCACGGATTGAATCATTTTTCCCGGTTTCTGGTAGGTTTCACTGTAAAAAAGCACGTCATTTTTCGACCCCACTCCCAATGCTGTCATCAAAATGTATTATCCCGTTAAACAGCTAAAAACGGGACAAACAGCTCCGAGCTGTGTAAGAATTTTTGATTCCTTAGGGATTGCGGTTTTTCCTCAGGGATTCAATCATTTTTCCCGATTTCTGGAAGATTTCACTGTAAAAAGCGTGTCATTTCTCACCCCCACTCCCGATGCCGTAATCAGAATGTATGATCATCTCTTGAACAGCTACAAATGGGACAAACAGTTCGAGCAGTGTAAGACTTTTCGATTCCTTATGACTTTTCGATTCCTCAGGGATTGCGGTTTTTCCTCAGGGATTCAATCATTTTTCCCGGTTTTTGGAAGGTTTCACTGTACACAGCGTGTCATTTCGTACCCCCACTCCCGATGCTGTCATCAGAATGTATGATCCCCTTAAACAGCTAAAAACGGGACAAACAGCTCGAAACTGTGTAAAACTTTTCGATTCCTAATGAATTTTCGATTCCTCAGTGATTGCGGTTCTTCCTCAGGGATTCAATCATTTTTCCCGGTTTCTGGAAAGTTTCGCTGTACAAAGCATGACATTTCTCACCCCCACTCCCAATCCTGTCATCAGATTGTATGATCATCTTAAACAGCTAAAAACGGGACAAACAGTTCGAGCTGTGTAAGACTTTTCGATTCCTTATGACTTTCCGATTCCTTAAGGATTGCGGTTTTTCCTCAGGGATTCAATCATTTTTCCGAGTTTCTGGAAGGTTTCGCTGTACAAAGCATGACATTTCTCACCCCCACTCCCAATCCTGTCATCAGAATGTATGATCATCTTGAACAGCTCAAAACGGGACAAACAGCTCGAAACTGTGTAAAACTTTTCGATTCCTAATGAATTTTCGATTCCTTAGGGATTGCCGTTCTTCCTCAGGGATTCAATCATTTTTCCCGGTTTCTGGAAGGTTTCGCTGTACAAAGCATGACATTTCTCACCCCCACTCCCAATCCTTAGGCAGTGCTCTTTTTTCTCAGGGATTCAATCATTTTTCCCGGTTTCTGGTAGGTTTCACTGTAAAAAGCATGTCATTTTTCGACCCCACTCCCGATGCTGTCATCAAAATGTATTGTCCCGTTAAACAGCTAATAACGGGACAAACAGCTCCGAGCTGTGTAAGACTTTTCGATTCCTCATGACTTTCCGATTCCTTAGGGATTGCGGTTCTTCCTCAGGGATTCAATCATTTTTCCTGGTTTCTGGAAGGTTTCACTGTAAAAAGCGTGTCATTTCTCACCCCCACTCCCGATGCTGTCATCGGAATGTATGATCATTTCTTAAGCAGCTAAAAACGGGACAAACAGTTCGAAGCTGTGTAAGACTTTTCGAATCATTATGACTTTGCGATTCCTCAGGGATTGCGGTTCTCTCTCCGGGATGCAACCATTTTTCCCGGTTTCTGGAAGGTTTTACTGTACAAAGCATGACATTTCTCACCCCCCACTCCCAATCCTTAGGCAGTGCTCTTTTTCCTCAGGGATTCAATCATTTTTCCCGGTTTCTGGTAGGTTTCACTGTAAAAAGCATGTCATTTTTCGAACCCACTCCCGATGCTGTCATCAAAATGTATTATCCCGTTAAACAGCTAAAAACGGGACAAACAGCTCGAAACTGTGTAAAACTTTTCGATTCCTAATGAATTTTCGATTCCTTAGGGATTGCGGTTCTTCCTCAGGGATTCAATCATTTTTCCCGGTTTCTGGAACGTTTCGCTGTACAAAGCATGACATTTCTCACCCCCACTCCCAATCCTTAGGCAGTGCTCTTTTTCCTCAGGGATTCAATCATTTTTCCCGGTTTCTGGTAGGTTTCACTGTAAAGAGCATGTCATTTTTCGACCCCACTCGCGGTGCTGTCATCAAAATGTATTATCCCGTTAAACAGCTAAGAACGGGACAAACAGCTCGAAACTGTGTAAAACTTTTCGATTCCTAATGAATTTTCGATTCCTTAGGGATTGCGGTTCTTCCTCAGGGATTCAATCATTTTTCCCGGTTTCTGGAAGGTTTCGCTGTACAAAGCATGTCATTTTTCAACCCCACTCCCCATCCTGTCATCAGAATGTATGATCATCTTTAAACAGCTAAAAACGGGACAAACAGTTCGAGCTGTGTGAGACTTTTCGATTCCTTATGACTTTCCGATTCCTTAGGGATTGCGGTTCTCCCTCAGGGATTCGATCATTTTTCCCGGTTTCTGGAAGGTTTCAGTGTAAAAAGCGTGTCATTTCTCTTCCCCACTCCTGATGCTGTCATCAGAATGTATGATCATCTCTTAAACAGCTAAAAACTGGGCAAACAGTTCGAAGCTGTGTAAGACTTTTCGATTCCTTGGGGATTGCGGTTCTCCCTCAGGGATTCGATCATTTTTCCTGGTTTCTGGAAGGTTTCACTGTAAAAAGCGTGTCATTTCTCACCCCCACTCCCAATGCTCTCATCAGAATGTATGATCATCTCTTAAACAGCTAAAAACGGGACAAACAGTTCGAAGCTGTGTAAGACTTTTCCATTCCTTATGACTTTCCGATTCCTTAGGGATTGCGGTTCTTCCTCAGGGATTCAATCATTTTGCCCGATTTCTGGAAGATTTCACTGTAAAAAACGTGTCATTTCTCACCCCACTCCCGATGCTGTCATCAAAATGTATTATCCCGTTAAACATCTAAAAACGGGACAAACAGCTCGAAACTGTGTAAAACTTTTCGATTCCTAATGAATTTTCGATTCCTTAGGGATTGCGGTTCTTCCTCAGGGATTCAATCATTTTTCCCGGTTTCTGGAAGGTTTCGCTGTACAAAGCATGTCATTTTTCGTCCCCACTCCCCATCCTGTCATCAGAATGTATGATCATCTTAAACAGCTAAAAACGGGACAAACAGTTCGAGCTGTGTAAGACTTTTCGATTCCTTATGACTTTCCGATTCCTTAGGGATTGCGGTTCTCCCTCAGGGATTCGATCATTTTTCCCGGTTTCTGGAAGGTTTCAGTGTAAAAAGCGTGTCATTTCTCTTCTCCACTCCTGATGCTGTCATCAGAATGTATGATCATCTCTTAAACAGCTAAAAACTGGACAAACAGTTCGAAGCTGTGTAAGACTTTTCGATTCCTTGGGGATTGTGGTTCTCCCTCAGGGATTCGATCATTTTTCCCGGTTTCTGGAAGGTTTCACTGTAAAAAGCGTGTCATTTCTCACCCCCACTCCCAATGCTCTCATCAGAATGTATGATCATCTCTTAAACAGCTAAAAACGGGACAAACAGTTCGAGCTGTGTAAGACTTTTCGATTCCTAATGAATTTTCGATTCCTTAGGGATTGCGGTTCTTCCTCAGGGATTCAATCATTTTTCCCGGTTTCTGGAAGGTTTCGCTGTACAAAGCATGTCATTTTTCGACCCCACTCCCCATCCTGTCATCAGAATGTATGCTCAGAATGTAGGCATGAATGTATGATCATCTTAAACAGCTAAAAACGGGACAAACAGTTCGAGCTGTGTATGACTTTTCGATTCCTTATGACTTTCCGATTCCTTAGGGATTGCGGTTCTCCCTCAGGGATTCGATCATTTTTCCCGGTTTCTGGAAGGTTTCAGTGTAAAAAGCGTGTCATTTCTCTTCCCCACTCCTGATGCTGTCATCAGAATGTATGATCATCTCTTAAACAGCTAAAAACTGGACAAACAGTTCGAAGCTGTGTAAGACTTTTCGATTCCTTGGGGATTGCGTTTCTCCCTCAGGGATTCGATCATTTTTCCCGGTTTCTGGAAGGTTTCACTGTAAAAAGCGTGTCATTTCTCACCCCCACTCCCAATGCTCTCATCAGAATGTATGATCATCTCTTAAACAGCTAAAAACGGGACAAACAGTTCGAAGCTGTGTGAGACTTTTCGATTCCTTATGACTTTCCGATTCCTTAGGGATTGCGGTTCTTCCTCAGGGATTCAATCATTTTTCCCGGTTTCTGGAAGGTTCCGCTGTACAAAGCGTGACATTTCTCACCCCCACTCCCAATCCTGTCATCAGAATGCATGATCATCTTAAGCAGCTAAAAACGGGACAAACAGTTCGAGCTGTGTAAGACTTTTCGATTCCTAATGAATTTTCGATTCCTTAGGCAGTGCTCTTTTTCCTCAGGGATTCAATCATTTCTCCCGGTTTCTGGTAGGTTTCACTGTAAAAAGCATGTCATTTTTCGACCCCACTCCGGATGCTGTCATCAAAATGTATTATCCCGTTAAACAGCTAAAAACGGGACAAACAGCTCGAAACTGTGTAAAACTTTTCGATTCCTAATCAATTTTCGATTCCTTAGGGATTGCGGTTCTTCCTCAGGGATTCAATCATTTTTCCCGATTTCTGGAAGGTTTCGCTGTACAAAGCATGACATTTCTCACCCCCACTCCCAATCCTGTCATCACAATGTATGATCATCTTAAACAGCTAAAAACGGGACAAACAGTTCGAGCTGTGTAAGACTTTTCGATTCCTAATGAATTTTCGATTCCTTAGGCAGTGCTCTTTTTCCTCAGGGATTCAATCATTTTTCCCGGTTTCTGGAAGGTTTCGCTGTACAAAGCATGTCATTTTTCGACCCCACTCCCCATCCTGTCATCAGAATGTATGATCATCTTAAACAGCTAAAAACGGGACAAACAGTTCGAGCTGTGTAAGACTTTTCGATTCCTTATGACTTTCCGATTCCTTAGGGATTGCGGTTCTCCCTCAGGGATTCGATCATTTTTCCCGGTTTCTGGAAGGTTTCAGTGTAAAAAGCGTGTCATTTCTCTTCCCCACTCCTGATGCTGTCCTTCCTTTCGATTCCTTTCGATTCCTTATGACTTTCCGATTCCTTAGGGATTGCGGTTCTCCCTCATCAGGGATTCGATCATTTTTCCCGGTTTCTGGAAGGTTTCAGTGTAAAAAGCGTGTCATTTCTCTTCTCCACTCCTGATGCTGTCATCAGAATGTATGATCATCTCTTAAACAGCTAAAAACTGGACAAACAGTTCGAAGCTGTGTAAGACTTTTCGATTCCTTGGGGATTGCGGTTCTCCCTCAGGGATTCGATCATTTTTCCCGGTTTCTGGAAGGTTTCACTGTAAAAAGCGTGTCATTTCTCACCCCCACTCCCAATGCTCTCATCAGAATGTATGATCATCTCTTAAACAGCTAAAAACGGGACAAACAGTTCGAAGCTGTGTAAGACTTTTCCATTCCTTATGACTTTCCGATTCCTTAGGGATTGCGGTTCTTCCTCAGGGATTCAATCATTTTGCCCGATTTCTGGCAGATTTCACTGTAAAAAACGTGTCATTTCTCACCCCCACTCCCGATGCTGTCATCAAAATGTATTATCCCGTTAAACAGCTAAAAACGGGACAAACAGCTCGAAACTGTGTAAAACTTTTCGATTCCTAATGAATTTTCGATTCCTTAGGGATTGCGGTTCTTCCTCAGGGATTCAATCATTTTTCCCGGTTTCTGGAAGGTTTCGCTGTACAAAGCATGTCATTTTTCGACCCCACTCCCCATCCTGTCATCAGAATGTATGCTCAGAATGTAGGCATGAATGTATGATCATCTTAAACAGCTAAAAACGGGACAAACAGTTCGAGCTGTGTATGACTTTTCGATTCCTTATGACTTTCCGATTCCTTAGGGATTGCGGTTCTCCCTCAGGGATTCGATCATTTTTCCCGGTTTCTGGAAGGTTTCAGTGTAAAAAGCGTGTCATTTCTCTTCCCCACTCCTGATGCTGTCATCAGAATGTATGATCATCTCTTAAACAGCTAAAAACTGGACAAACAGTTCGAAGCTGTGTAAGACTTTTCGATTCCTTGGGGATTGCGTTTCTCCCTCAGGGATTCGATCATTTTTCCCGGTTTCTGGAAGGTTTCACTGTAAAAAGCGTGTCATTTCTCACCCCCACTCCCAATGCTCTCATCAGAATGTATGATCACCTTAAACAGCTAAAAACGGGACAAACAGTTCGAGCTGTGTATGACTTTTCGATTCCTTATGACTTTCCGATTCCTTAGGGATTGCGGTTCTCCCTCAGGGATTCGATCATTTTTCCCGGTTTCTGGAAGGTTTCAGTGTAAAAAGCGTGTCATTTTTCGACCCCACTCCGGATGCTGTCATCAAAATGTATTATCCCGTTAAACAGCTAAAAACGGGACAAACAGCTCGAAACTGTGTAAAACTTTTCGATTCCTAATGAATTTTCGATTCCTTAGGGATTGCGGTTCTTCCTCAGGGATTCAATCATTTTTCCCGGTTTCTGGAAGGTTTCGCTGTACAAAGCATGTCATTTTTCGACCCCACTCCCCATCCTGTCATCAGAATGTATGCTCAGAATGTAGGCATGAATGTATGATCATCTTAAACAGCTAAAAACGGGACAAACAGTTCGAGCTGTGTATGACTTTTCGATTCCTTATGACTTTCCGATTTCTTAGGGATTGCGGTTCTCCCTCAGGGATTCGATCATTTTTCCCGGTTTCTGGAAGGTTTCAGCGTAAAAAGCGTGTCATTTCTCTTCCCCACTCCTGATGCTGTCATCAGAATGTATGATCATCTCTTAAACAGCTAAAAACTGGACAAACAGTTCGAAGCTGTGTAAGACTTTTCGATTCCTTGGGGATTGCGTTTCTCCCTCAGGGATTCGATCATTTTTCCCGGTTTCTGGAAGGTTTCACTGTAAAAAGCGTGTCATTTCTCACCCCCACTCCCAATGCTCTCATCAGAATGTATGATCATCTCTTAAACAGCTAAAAACGGGACAAACAGTTCGAAGCTGTGTGAGACTTTTCGATTCCTTATGACTTTCCGATTCCTTAGGGATTGCGGTTCTTCCTCAGGGATTCAATCATTTTTCCCGGTTTCTGGAAGGTTCCGCTGTACAAAGCGTGACATTTCTCACCCCCACTCCCAATCCTGTCATCAGAATGTATGATCATCTTAAGCAGCTAAAAACGGGACAAACAGTTCGAGCTGTGTAAGACTTTTCGATTCCTAATGAATTTTCGATTCCTTAGGCAGTGCTCTTTTTCCTCAGGGATTCAATCATTTCTCCCGGTTTCTGGTAGGTTTCACTGTAAAAAGCATGTCATTTTTCGACCCCACTCCGGATGCTGTCATCAAAATGTATTATCCCGTTAAACAGCTAAAAACGGGACAAACAGCTCGAAACTGTGTAAAACTTTTCGATTCCTAATCAATATTCGATTCCTTAGGGATTGCGGTTCTTCCTCAGGGATTCAATCATTTTTCCCGATTTCTGGAAGGTTTCGCTGTACAAAGCATGACATTTCTCACCCCCACTCCCAATCCTGTCATCACAATGTATGATCATCTTAAACAGCTAAAAACGGGACAAACAGTTCGAGCTGTGTAAGACTTTTCGATTCCTAATGAATTTTCGATTCCTTAGGCAGTGCTCTTTTTCCTCAGGGATTCAATCATTTTTCCCGGTTTCTGGAAGGTTTCGCTGTACAAAGCATGTCATTTTTCGACCCCACTCCCCATCCTGTCATCAGAATGTATGATCATCTTAAACAGCTAAAAACGGGACAAACAGTTCGAGCTGTGTAAGACTTTTCGATTCCTTATGACTTTCCGATTCCTTAGGGATTGCGGTTCTCCCTCAGGGATTCGATCATTTTTCCCGGTTTCTGGAAGGTTTCAGTGTAAAAAGCGTGTCATTTCTCTTCCCCACTCCTGATGCTGTCCTTCCTTTCGATTCCTTTCGATTCCTTATGACTTTCCGATTCCTTAGGGATTGCGGTTCTCCCTCATCAGGGATTCGATCATTTTTCCCGGTTTCTGGAAGGTTTCAGTGTAAAAAGCGTGTCATTTCTCTTCTCCACTCCTGATGCTGTCATCAGAATGTATGATCATCTCTTAAACAGCTAAAAACTGGACAAACAGTTCGAAGCTGTGTATGACTTTTCGATTCCTTATGACTTTCCGATTCCTTAGGGATTGCGGTTCTCCCTCAGGGATTCGATCATTTTTCCCGGTTTCTGGAAGGTTTCAGTGTAAAAAGCGTGTCATTTCTCTTCCCCACTCCTGATGCTGTCATCAGAATGTATGATCATCTCTTAAACAGCTAAAAACTGGACAAACAGTTCGAAGCTGTGTAAGACTTTTCGATTCCTTGGGGATTGCGTTTCTCCCTCAGGGATTCGATCATTTTTCCCGGTTTCTGGAAGGTTTCACTGTAAAAAGCGTGTCATTTCTCACCCCCACTCCCAATGCTCTCATCAGAATGTATGATCACCTTAAACAGCTAAAAACGGGACAAACAGTTCGAGCTGTGTATGACTTTTCGATTCCTTATGACTTTCCGATTCCCTAGGGATTGCGGTTCTCCCTCAGGGATTCGATCATTTTTCCCGGTTTCTGGAAGGTTTCAGTGTAAAAAGCGTGTCATTTTTCGACCCCACTCCGGATGCTGTCATCAAAATGTATTATCCCGTTAAACAGCTAAAAACGGGACAAACAGCTCGAAACTGTGTAAAACTTTTCGATTCCTAATGAATTTTCGATTCCTTAGGGATTGCGGTTCTTCCTCAGGGATTCAATCATTTTTCCCGGTTTCTGGAAGGTTTCGCTGTACAAAGCATGTCATTTTTCGACCCCACTCCCCATCCTGTCATCAGAATGTATGCTCAGAATGTAGGCATGAATGTATGATCATCTTAAACAGCTAAAAACGGGACAAACAGTTCGAGCTGTGTATGACTTTTCGATTCCTTATGACTTTCCGATTTCTTAGGGATTGCGGTTCTCCCTCAGGGATTCGATCATTTTTCCCGGTTTCTGGAAGGTTTCAGCGTAAAAAGCGTGTCATTTCTCTTCCCCACTCCTGATGCTGTCATCAGAATGTATGATCATCTCTTAAACAGCTAAAAACTGGACAAACAGTTCGAAGCTGTGTAAGACTTTTCGATTCCTTGGGGATTGCGTTTCTCCCTCAGGGATTCGATCATTTTTCCCGGTTTCTGGAAGGTTTCACTGTAAAAAGCGTGTCATTTCTCACCCCCACTCCCAATGCTCTCATCAGAATGTATGATCATCTCTTAAACAGCTAAAAACGGGACAAACAGTTCGAAGCTGTGTGAGACTTTTCGATTCCTTATGACTTTCCGATTCCTTAGGGATTGCGGTTCTTCCTCAGGGATTCAATCATTTTTCCCGGTTTCTGGAAGGTTCCGCTGTACAAAGCGTGACATTTCTCACCCCCACTCCCAATCCTGTCATCAGAATGTATGATCATCTTAAGCAGCTAAAAACGGGACAAACAGTTCGAGCTGTGTAAGACTTTTCGATTCCTAATGAATTTTCGATTCCTTAGGCAGTGCTCTTTTTCCTCAGGGATTCAATCATTTCTCCCGGTTTCTGGTAGGTTTCACTGTAAAAAGCATGTCATTTTTCGACCCCACTCCGGATGCTGTCATCAAAATGTATTATCCCGTTAAACAGCTAAAAATGGGACAAACAGCTCGAAACTGTGTAAAACTTTTCGATTCCTAATCAATTTTCGATTCCTTAGGGATTGCGGTTCTTCCTCAGGGATTCAATCATTTTTCCCGGTTTCTGGAAGGTTTCGCTGTACAAAGCATGACATTTCTCACCCCCACTCCCAATCCTGTCATCACAATGTATGATCATCTTAAACAGCTAAAAACGGGACAAACAGTTCGAGCTGTGTAAGACTTTTCGATTCCTAATGAATTTTCGATTCCTTAGGCAGTGCTCTTTTTCCTCAGCGATTCAATCATTTTTCCCGGTTTCTGGTAGGTTTCACTGTAAAAAGCATGTCATTTTTCGACCCCACTCCCGATGCTGTCATCAAAATGTATTATCCCGTTAAACAGCTAAAAACGGGACAAACAGTTCGAGCTGTGTATGACTTTTCGATTCCTTATGACTTTCCGATTCCTTAGGGATTGCGGTTCTCCCTCAGGGATTCGATCATTTTTCCCGGTTTCTGGAAGGTTTCAGTGTAAAAAGCGTGTCATTTCTCTTCCCCACTCCTGATGCTGTCATCAGAATGTATGATCATCTCTTAAACAGCTAAAAACTGGACAAACAGTTCGAAGCTGTGTAAGACTTTTCGATTCCTTGGGGATTGCGTTTCTCCCTCAGGGATTCGATCATTTTTCCCGGTTTCTGGAAGGTTTCACTGTAAAAAGCGTGTCATTTCTCACCCCCACTC
Organism: Heteropelma amictum; assembly: GCA_959613375.1. Classification (NCBI taxonomy): domain Eukaryota; kingdom Metazoa; phylum Arthropoda; class Insecta; order Hymenoptera; family Ichneumonidae; genus Heteropelma; species Heteropelma amictum. Next base: position 17,279,250 of record OY390722.1, read on the forward strand.
CCAATGCTCTCATCAGAATGTATGATCATCTCTTAAACAGCTAAAAATGGGACAAACAGTTCGAAGCTGTGTAAGACTTTTCTATTCCTTATGACTTTCCGATTCCTTAGGGATTGCGGTTCTTCCTCAGGGATTCAATCATTTTGCCCGATTTCTGGAAGGTTTCACTGTAAAAAACGTGTCATTTCTCACCCCCACTCCCGATGCTGTCATCAAAATGTATTATCCCGTTAAACAGCTAAAAACGGGACAAACAGCTCGAAACTGTGTAAAACTTTTCGATTCCTAATGAATTTTCGATTCCTTAGGGATTGCGGTTCTTCCCCAGGGATTCAATCATTTTTCCCCGTTTCTGGAAGGTTTCGCTGTACAAAGCATGACATTTCTCACCCCCACTCCCAATCCTTAGGCAGTGCTCTTTTTCCTCAGGGATTCAATCATTTTTCCCGGTTTCTGGTAGGTTTCACTGTAAAAAGCATGTCATTTTTCGACCCCACTCCCGATGCTGTCATCAAAATGTATTATCCCGTTAAACAGCTAATAACGGGACAAACAGCACCGAGCTGTGTAAGACTTTTCGATTCCTCATGACTTTCCGATTCCTTAGGGATTGCGGTTCTTCCTCAGGGATTCAATCATTTTTCCCGGTTTCTGGAAGGTTTCACTGTAAAAAGCGTGTCATTTCTCACCCCCACTCCCGATGCTGTCATCGGAATGTATGATCATCTCTTAAGCAGCTAAAAACGGGACAAACAGGTCGAAGCTGTGTAAGACTTGTCGAATCATTATGACTTTGCGATTCCTTAGGGATTGCGGTTCTCTCTCAGGGATGCAACCATTTTTCCCGGTTTCTGGAAGGTTTTACTGTAAAAAGCATGTCATTTTTCACCTCCACTCCCGATGCTAACATCAAAAAAATGTATGATCCCCTGAAACAGCTAAGAACGGGACAAACTGCTCGAAGCTGTGTAAAACTTTCCGATTCCTCATGACTTTCCGATTCCTTAGGGATTGCGGTTCTCCCTCACGGATTCGATCATTTTTCCCGGTTTCTGGAAGGTTTCACTGTAAAAAGCGTGTCATTTCTCTTCCCCACTCCCGATGCTGTCATCAGAATGTATGATCATCTCTTAAACAGCTAAAAACGGGACAAACATTTCGAAGCTGTGTAAGACTTTTCGATTCCTCAGGGATTGCGATTCTCCCTCAGGGATCCGATCATTTTTCCCGGTTTCTGGAAGGTTTCACTGTAAAAAGCGTGTCATTTCTCACCCCCACTCCCAATGCTCTCATCAGAATGTATGATCATCTCTTAAACAGCTAAAAACGGGACAAACAGTTCGAAGCTGTGTAAGACTTTTCCATTCCTTATGACTTTCCGATTCCTTAGGGATTGCGGTTCTTCCTCGGGGATTCAATCATTTTTCCCCGTTTCTGGAAGGTTTCGCTGTACAAAGCATGACATTTCTCACCCCCACTCCCAATCCTTAGGCAGTGCTCTTTTTCGCCAGGGATTCAATCATTTTTCCCGGTTTCTGGTAGGTTTCACTGTAAAAAGCATGTCATTTTTCGACCCCACTCCCGATGCTGTCATCAAAATGTATTATCCCGTTATACAGCTAAAAACGGGACTAACAGCTCGAAACTGTGTAAAACTTTTCGATTCCTGATGAATTTTCGATTCTTTAACGATTGCGGTTCTTCCTCAGGGATTCAATCATTTTTCCAGGTTTCTGGAAGGTTTCGCTGTACAAAGCATGACATTTCTCACCCCCACTCCCAATCCTGTCATCAGAATGTATGATCATCTTAAACAGCTAAAAACGGGACAAACAGTTCGAGCTGTGTAAGACTTTTCGATTCCTAATGAATTTTCGATTCCTTAGGCAGTGCTCTATTTCCTCAGGGATTCAATCATTTTTCCCGGTTTCTGGAAGGTTTCGCTGTACAAAGCGTGTCATTTCTCACCCCCACTCCCGATGCTGTCATCAAAATGTATGATCATCTCTTAAACAGCTAAAAACGGGACAAACAGTTCGAAGCTGTGTAAGACTTTTCGATTCCTTATGGATTGCGGTTCTTCCTCAGGGGATCAATCATTTTTCCCGGTTTCTGGAAGGTTTCACTGTAAAAAACGTGTCATTTCTCACCCCCACTCCCGATGCTGTCATCAGATTGTATGATCCCTTTAAACAGCTAAAAACGGGACAAAGAGTTCGAAGCTGTGTAAGACTTTTCGATTCCTTATGACTTTTCGATTCCTTAGGGATTGTGGTTTTTCCTCAGGGATTAAATCATTTTTCACGATTTCTGGTAGGTTTTACTGTAAAAAAGCACGTCATTTTTCGACCTCACTCCCGATGCTGTCATCAAAATGTATTATCCCGTTAAACAGCTAAAAACGGGACAAACAGCTCCGAGCTGTGTACGAATTTTCGATTCCTTAGGGATTGCGGTTTTTCCTCAGGGATTCAATCATTTTTCCCGATTTCTGGAAGGTTTCACTGTAAAAAGCGTGTCATTTCTCACCCCCACTCCCGATGCCGTAATCAGAATGTATGATCATCTCTTAAACAGCTACAAATGGGACAAACAGTTCGAGCAGTGTAAGACTTTTCGATTCCTTATGACTTTTCGATTCCTTAGGGATTGCGGTTTTTCCTCAGGGATTCAATCATTTTTCCCGGTTTCTGGAAGGTTTCACTGTACACAGCGTGTCATTTCGTACCCCCACTCCCGATGCTGTCATCAGAATGTATGATCCCCTTAAACAGCTAAAAACGGGACAAACAGCTCCGAGCTGTGTAAGAATTTTCCATTCCTTATGACTTTCCGATTCGTTAGGGATTGTGGTTTTTCCTCAGGGATTCAATCATTTTTCACGATTTCTGGTAGGTTTTACTGTAAAAAAGCACGTCATTTTTCGACCTCACTCCCGATGCTGTCATCAGATTGCATGATCCCCTTAAACAGCTAAAAACGGGACAAACAGTTCGAAGTTGTGTAAGACTTTTCGATTCATTATGACTTTGCAATTCCTTAGGGATTGCGGTTCTCCCTCATGGATGCAACCATTTTTCCCGGTTTCTGGAAGGTTTGACTGTAAAAAGCATGTCATTTTTCACCTGTCATCAGAATGTATTATCATCTTAAACAGTTAAAAACGGGACAAACAGTTCGAGCTGTGTAAGACTTTGTGATTCCTTATGACTTTCCGATTCCTTAGGGATTGCGGTTTTTCCTCAGGGAGTCAATCATTTTCCCCGATTTCTGGAAGGTTTCACTGTAAAAAGCGTGTCATTTCTCACCCCCACTCCCGATGCTGTCATCAAAATGTATGATCATCTCTTAAACAGCTAAAAACGGGACAAAGAGTTCGAAGCTGTGTAAGACTTTTCGATTCCTTATGACTTTTCGATTCCTTAGGGTTTGTGGTTTTTCCTCAGGGATTCAATCATTTTTCACCATTTCTGGTAGGTTTTACTGTAAAAAAGCACGTCATTTTTCGACCTCACTCCCGATGCTGTCATCAAAATGTATTATCCCGTTAAACAGCTAAAAACGGGACAAACAGCTCCGAGCTGTGTAAGAATTTTTGATTCCTTAGGGATTGCGGTTTTTCCTCAGGGATTCAATCATTTTTCCCGATTTCTGGAAGATTTCACTGTAAAAAGCGTGTCATTTCTCACCCCCACTCCCGATGCCGTAATCAGAATGTAGGATCATCTCTTGAACAGCTACAAATGGGACAAACAGTTCGAGCAGTGTAAGACTTTTCGATTCCTTATGACTTTTCGATTCCTCAGGGATTGCGGTTTTTCCTCAGGGATTCAATCATTTTTCCCGGTTTTTGGAAGGTTTCACTGTACACAGCATGTCATTTCGTACCCCCACTCCCGATGCTGTCATCAGAATGTATGATCCCCTTAAACAGCTAAGAACGGGACAAACAGCTCGAAACTGTGTAAAACTTTTCGATTCCTAATGAATTTTCGATTCCTCAGTGATTGCGGTTCTTCCTCAGGGATTCAATCATTTTTCCCGGTTTCTGGAAAGTTTCGCTGTACAAAGCATGACATTTCTCACCCCCACTCCCAATCCTGTCATCAGATTGTATGATCATCTTAAACAGCTAAAAACGGGACAAACAGTTCGAGCTGTGTAAGACTTTTCGATTCCTTATGACTTTCCGATTCCTTAAGGATTGCGGTTTTTCCTCAGGGATTCAATCATTTTTCCGAGTTTCTGGAAGGTTTCGCTGTACAAAGCATGACATTTCTCACCCCCACTCCCAATCCTGTCATCAGAATGTATGATCATCTTGAACAGCTCAAAACGGGACAAACAGCTCGAAACTGTGTAAAACTTTTCGATTCCTAATGAATTTTCGATTCCTTAGGGATTGCCGTTCTTCCTCAGGGATTCAATCATTTTTCCCGGTTTCTGGAAGGTTTCGCTGTACAAAGCATGACATTTCTCACCCCCACTCCCAATCCTTAGGCAGTGCTCTTTTTTCTCAGGGATTCAATCATTTTTCCCGGTTTCTGGTAGGTTTCACTGTAAAAAGCATGTCATTTTTCGACCCCACTCCCGATGCTGTCATCAAAATGTATTGTCCCGTTAAACAGCTAATAACGGGACAAACAGCTCCGAGCTGTGTAAGACTTTTCGATTCCTCATGACTTTCCGATTCCTTAGGGATTGCGGTTCTTCCTCAGGGATTCAATCATTTTTCCTGGTTTCTGGAAGGTTTCACTGTAAAAAGCGTGTCATTTCTCACCCCCACTCCCGATGCTGTCATCGGAATGTATGATCATTTCTTAAGCAGCTAAAAACGGGACAAACAGTTCGAAGCTGTGTAAGACTTTTCGAATCATTATGACTTTGCGATTCCTCAGGGATTGCGGTTCTCTCTCAGGGATGCAACCATTTTTCCCGGTTTCTGGAAGGTTTTACTGTACAAAGCATGACATTTCTCACCCCCCACTCCCAATCCTTAGGCAGTGCTCTTTTTCCTCAGGGATTCAATCATTTTTCCCGGTTTCTGGTAGGTTTCACTGTAAAAAGCATGTCATTTTTCGAACCCACTCCCGATGCTGTCATCAAAATGTATTATCCCGTTAAACAGCTAAAAACGGGACAAACAGCTCGAAACTGTGTAAAACTTTTCGATTCCTAATGAATTTTCGATTCCTTAGGGATTGCGGTTCTTCCTCAGGGATTCAATCATTTTTCCCGGTTTCTGGAACGTTTCGCTGTACAAAGCATGACATTTCTCACCCCCACTCCCAATCCTTAGGCAGTGCTCTTTTTCCTCAGGGATTCAATCATTTTTCCCGGTTTCTGGTAGGTTTCACTGTAAAGAGCATGTCATTTTTCGACCCCACTCCCGGTGCTGTCATCAAAATGTATTATCCCGTTAAACAGCTAAGAACGGGACAAACAGCTCGAAACTGTGTAAAACTTTCCGATTCCTAATGAATTTTCGATTCCTTAGGGATTGCGGTTCTTCCTCAGGGATTCAATCATTATTCCCGGTTTCTGGAAGGTTTCGTTGTACAAAGCATGTCATTTTTCAACCCCACTCCCCATCCTGTCATCAGAATGTATGATCATCTTTAAACAGCTAAAAACGGGACAAACAGTTCGAGCTGTGTAAGACTTTTCGATTCCTTATGACTTTCCGATTCCTTAGGGATTGCAGTTCTCCCTCAGGGATTCGATCATTTTTCCCGGTTTCTGGAAGGTTTCAGTGTAAAAAGCGTGTCATTTCTCTTCCCCACTCCTGATGCTGTCATCAGAATGTATGATCATCTCTTAAACAGCTAAAAACTGGGCAAACAGTTCGAAGCTGTGTAAGACTTTTCGATTCCTTGGGGATTGCGGTTCTCCCTCAGGGATTCGATCATTTTTCCTGGTTTCTGGAAGGTTTCACTGTAAAAAGCGTGTCATTTCTCACCCCCACTCCCAATGCTCTCATCAGAATGTATGATCATCTCTTAAACAGCTAAAAACGGGACAAACAGTTCGAAGCTGTGTAAGACTTTTCCATTCCTTATGACTTTCCGATTCCTTAGGGATTGCGGTTCTTCCTCAGGGATTCAATCATTTTGCCCGATTTCTGGAAGATTTCACTGTAAAAAACGTGTCATTTCTCACCCCACTCCCGATGCTGTCATCAAAATGTATTATCCCGTTAAACATCTAAAAACGGGACAAACAGCTCGAAACTGTGTAAAACTTTTCGATTCCTAATGAATTTTCGATTCCTTAGGGATTGCGGTTCTTCCTCAGGGATTCAATCATTTTTCCCGGTTTCTGGAAGGTTTCGCTGTACAAAGCATGTCATTTTTCGTCCCCACTCCCCATCCTGTCATCAGAATGTATGATCATCTTAAACAGCTAAAAACGGGACAAACAGTTCGAGCTGTGTAAGACTTTTCGATTCCTTATGACTTTCCGATTCCTTAGGGATTGCGGTTCTCCCTCAGGGATTCGATCATTTTTCCCGGTTTCTGGAAGGTTTCAGCGTAAAAAGCGTGTCATTTCTCTTCTCCACTCCTGATGCTGTCATCAGAATGTATGATCATCTCTTAAACAGCTAAAAACTGGACAAACAGTTCGAAGCTGTGTAAGACTTTTCGATTCCTTGGGGATTGCGGTTCTCCCTCAGGGATTCGATCATTTTTCCCGGTTTCTGGAAGGTTTCACTGTAAAAAGCGTGTCATTTCTCACCCCCACTCCCAATGCTCTCATCAGAATGTATGATCATCTCTTAAACAGCTAAAAACGGGACAAACAGTTCGAAGCTGTGTAAGACTTTTCCATTCCTAATGACTTTCCGATTCCTTAGGGATTGCGGTTCTTCCTCAGGGATTCAATCATTTTGCCCGATTTCTGGAAGATTTCACTGTAAAAAACGTGTCATTTCTCACCCCCACTCCCGATGCTGTCATCAAAATGTATTATCCCGTTAAACAGCTAAAAACGGGACAAACAGCTCGAAACTGTGTAAAACTTTTCGATTCCTAATGAATTTTCGATTCCTTAGGGATTGCGGTTCTTCCTCAGGGATTCAATCATTTTTCCCGGTTTCTGGAAGGTTTCGCTGTACAAAGCATGTCATTTTTCGACCCCACTCCCCATCCTGTCATCAGAATGTATGCTCAGAATGTAGGCATGAATGTATGATCATCTTAAACAGCTAAAAACGGGACAAACAGTTCGAGCTGTGTATGACTTTTCGATTCCTTATGACTTTCCGATTCCTTAGGGATTGCGGTTCTCCCTCAGGGATTCGATCATTTTTCCCGGTTTCTGGAAGGTTTCACTGTAAAAAGCGTGTCATTTCGTACCCCCACTCCCGATGCTGTCATCAGAATGTATGATCCCCTTAAACAGCTAAAAACGGGACAAACAGCTCGAAACTGTGTGAAACTTTTCGATTCCTTGGGGATTGCGGTTCTCCCTCAGGGATTCGATCATTTTTCCCGGTTTCTGGAAGGTTTCACTGTAAAAAGCGTGTCATTTCTCACTCCCACTCCCAATGCTCTCATCAGAATGTATGATCATCTCTTAAACAGCTAAAAACGGGACAAACAGTTCGAAGCTGTGTAAGACTTTTCCATTCCTTATGACTTTCCGATTCCTTAGGGATTGCGGTTCTTCCTCGGGGATTCAATCATTTTTCCCCGTTTCTGGAAGGTTTCGCTGTACAAAGCATGACATTTCTCACCCCCACTCCCAATCCTTAGGCAGTGCTCTTTTTCGCCAGGGATTCAATCATTTTTCCCGGTTTCTGGTAGGTTTCACTGTAAAAAGCATGTCATTTTTCGACCCCACTCCCGATGCTGTCATCAAAATGTATTATCCCGTTATACAGCTAAAAACGGGACTAACAGCTCGAAACTGTGTAAAACTTTTCGATTCCTGATGAATTTTCGATTCTTTAACGATTGCGGTTCTTCCTCAGGGATTCAATCATTTTTCCAGGTTTCTGGAAGGTTTCGCTGTACAAAGCATGACATTTCTCACCCCCACTCCCAATCCTGTCATCAGAATGTATGATCATCTTAAACAGCTAAAAACGGGACAAACAGTTCGAGCTGTGTAAGACTTTTCGATTCCTAATGAATTTTCGATTCCTTAGGCAGTGCTCTATTTCCTCAGGGATTCAATCATTTTTCCCGGTTTCTGGAAGGTTTCGCTGTACAAAGCGTGTCATTTCTCACCCCCACTCCCGATGCTGTCATCAAAATGTATGATCATCTCTTAAACAGCTAAAAACGGGACAAACAGTTCGAAGCTGTGTAAGACTTTTCGATTCCTTATGGATTGCGGTTCTTCCTCAGGGGATCAATCATTTTTCCCGGTTTCTGGAAGGTTTCACTGTAAAAAACGTGTAATTTCTCACCCCCACTCCCGATGCTGTCATCAGATTGTATGATCCCTTTAAACAGCTAAAAACGGGACAAAGAGTTCGAAGCTGTGTAAGACTTTTCGATTCCTTATGACTTTTCGATTCCTTAGGGATTGTGGTTTTTCCTCAGGGATTCAATCATTTTTCACGATTTCTGGTAGGTTTTACTGTAAAAAAGCACGTCATTTTTCGACCTCACTCCCGATGCTGTCATCAAAATGTATTATCCCGTTAAACAGCTAAAAACGGGACAAACAGTTCGAGCTGTGTATGACTTTTCGATTCCTTATGACTTTCCGATTCCTTAGGGATTGCGGTTCTCCCTCAGGGATTCGATCATTTTTCCCGGTTTCTGGAAGGTTTCAGTGTAAAAAGCGTGTCATTTCTCTTCCCCACTCCTGATGCTGTCATCAGAATGTATGATCATCTCTTAAACAGCTAAAAACTGGACAAACAGTTCGAAGCTGTGTAAGACTTTTCGATTCCTTGGGGATTGCGTTTCTCCCTCATGGATTCGATCATTTTTCCCGGTTTCTGGAAGGTTTCACTGTAAAAAGCGTGTCATTTCTCACCCCCACTCCCAATGCTCTCATCAGAATGTATGATCATCTCTTAAACAGCTAAAAATGGGACAAACAGTTCGAAGCTGTGTAAGACTTTTCTATTCCTTATGACTTTCCGATTCCTTAGGGATTGCGGTTCTTCCTCAGGGATTCAATCATTTTGCCCGATTTCTGGAAGGTTTCACTGTAAAAAACGTGTCATTTCTCACCCCCACTCCCGATGCTGTCATCAAAATGTATTATCCCGTTAAACAGCTAAAAACGGGACAAACAGCTCGAAACTGTGTAAAACTTTTCGATTCCTAATGAATTTTCGATTCCTTAGGGATTGCGGTTCTTCCTCAGGGATTCAATCATTTTTCCCTGTTTCTGGAAGGTTTCGCTGTACAAAGCATGACATTTCTCACCCCCACTCCCAATCCTTAGGCAGTGCTCTTTTTCCTCAGGGATTCAATCATTTTTCCCGGTTTCTGGTAGGTTTCACTGTAAAAAGCATGTCATTTTTCGACCCCACTCCCGATGCTGTCATCAAAATGTATTATCCCGTTAAACAGCTAATAACGGGACAAACAGCACCGAGCTGTGTAAGACTTTTCGATTCCTCATGACTTTCCGATTCCTTAGGGATTGCGGTTCTTCCTCAGGGATTCAATCATTTTTCCCGGTTTCTGGAAGGTTTCACTGTAAAAAGCGTGTCATTTCTCACCCCCACTCCCGATGCTGTCATCGGAATGTATGATCATCTCTTAAGCAGCTAAAAACGGGACAAACAGTTCGAAGCTGTGTAAGACTTGTCGAATCATTATGACTTTGCGATTCCTTAGTGATTGCGGTTCTCTCTCAGGGATGCAACCATTTTTCCCGGTTTCTGGAAGGTTTTACTGTAAAAAGCATGTCATTTTTCACCTCCACTCCCGATGCTAACATCGAAAAAATGTATGATCCCCTGAAACAGCTAAGAACGGGACAAACTGCTCGAAGCTGTGTAAAACTTTCCGATTCCTCATGACTTTCCGATTCCTTAGGGATTGCGGTTCTCCCTCAGGGATTCGATCATTTTTCCCGGTTTCTGGAAGGTTTCACTGTAAAAAGCGTGTCATTTCTCTTCTTCCCCACTCCCGATGCTGTCATCAGAATGTATGATCATCTCTTAAACAGCTAAAAACGGGACAAACATTTCGAAGCTGTGTAAGACTTTTCGATTCCTTAGGGATTGCGATTCTCCCTCAGGGATCCGATCATTTTTCCCGGTTTCTGGAAGGTTTCACTGTAAAAAACGTGTCATTTCTCACCCCCACTCCCGATGCTGTCATCAGATTGTATGATCCCTTTAAACAGCTAAAAACGGGACAAAGAGTTCGAAGCTGTGTAAGACTTTTCGATTCCTTATGACTTTTCGATTCCTTAGGGATTGTGGTTTTTCCTCAGGGATTCAATCATTTTTCACGATTTCTGGTAGGTTTTACTGTAAAAAAGCACGTCATTTTTCGACCTCACTCCTGATGCTGTCATCAAAATGTATTATCCCGTTAAACAGCTAAAAACGGGACAAACAGCTCCGAGCTGTGTACGAATTTTCGATTCCTTAGGGATTGCGGTTTTTCCTCAGGAATTCAATCATTTTTCCCGATTTCTGGAAGGTTTCACTGTAAAAAGCGTGTCATTTCTCACCCCCACTCCCGATGCCGTAATCAGAATGTATGATCATCTCTTAAACAGCTACAAATGGGACAAACAGTTCGAGCAGTGTAAGACTTTTCGATTCCTTATGACTTTTCGATTCCTTAGGGATTGCGGTTTTTCCTCAGGGATTCAATCATTTTTCCCGGTTTCTGGAAGGTTTCACTGTACACAGCGTGTCATTTCGTACCCCCACTCCCGATGCTGTCATCAGAATGTATGATCCCCTTAAACAGCTAAAAACGGGACAAACAGCTCGAAACTGTGTGAAACTTTTCGATTCCTAATGAATTTTCGATTCCTCAGTGATTGCGGTTCTTCCTCAGGGATTCAATCATTTTTCCCGGTTTCTGGAAGGTTTCGCTGTACAAAGCATGACATTTCTCACCCCCACTCCCAATCCTTAGGCAGTGCTCTTTTTCCTCAGGGATTCAATCATTTTTCCCGGTTTCTGGTAGGTTTCACTGTAAAAAGCATGTCATTTTTCGACCCCACTCCCGATGCAGTCATCAAAATGTATTATCCCGTTAAACAGCTAATAGCGGGACAAACAGCACCGAGCTCTGTTAGACTTTTCGATTCCAGATGACTTTCCGATTCCTTAGTGATTGCGGTTCTTCCTCAGGGATTCAATCTTTTTTCCCGGTTTCTGGAAGGTTTCACTGTACACAGCGTGTCATTTCGCACCCCCACTCCCGATGCTGTCATCAGAATGTATGATCCCCTTAAACAGCTTAAAACGGGACAAACAGCTCGAAACTGTGTAAAACTTTTCAATTCCTAATGAATTTTCGATTCCTGAGGAATTGCGGTTCTTCCTCAGGGATTCATTCATTTTTCCCGGTTTCTGGAAGGTTTCACAGTAAAAAGCATGTCATTTTTCACCTCCACTCCCGATGCTATCATCAAAAAAATGTATGGTACCCTTAAACAGCTGAAAACGGGATCAACAGCTCGGAGATGTGTGAAACTTTTCGATTCCTTAGAGATTGCGGTTCTTCCTCAGGGATTCAATATATTTTGCGGTTTCTGGAAGGTTTCACTGTACACAGCGTGTCATTTCGCACCCCCACTCCCGACGCTGTCATTAGAATGTATGATCATGTCTTAAACAGCTAAACACGGGACAAACAGTTCGAAGCTGTGTAAGACTTTTCGATTCCTTATGACTATCCGATTCCTCAGGGATTGCGGGTTTTCCTCAGGGATTCAATCATTTTTCCCGATTTCTGGAAGGTTTCACAGTAAAAAGCGTGTCATTTCTCACATCCAGTCCCGATGCTGTCATCAGAATGTATGATCAACTTAAACAGCTAAAAACGGGACAAACAGCTCGAAACTGTGTAAAACTTTTCGATTCCTAATGAATTTTCGATTCCTTAGGCATTGCTCTTTTTCCTCACGGATTGAATCATTTTTCCCGGTTTCTGGTAGGTTTCACTGTAAAAAAGCACGTCATTTTTCGACCCCACTCCCAATGCTGTCATCAAAATGTATTATCCCGTAAAACAGCTAAAAACGGGACAAACAGCTCCGAGCTGTGTAAGAATTTTCCATTCCTTATGACTTTCCGATTCGTTAGGGATTGTGGTTTTTCCTCAGGGATTCAATCATTTTTCACGATTTCTGGTAGGTTTTACTGTAAAAAAGCACGTCATTTTTCGACCTCACTCCCGATGCTGTCATCAGATTGCATGATCCCCTTAAACAGCTAAAAACGGGACAAACAGTTCGAAGTTGTGTAAGACTTTTCGATTCATTATGACTTTGCGATTCCTTAGGGATTGCGGTTCTCCCTCATGGATGCAACCATTTTTCCCGGTTTCTGGAAGGTTTGACTGTAAAAAGCATGTCATTTTTCACCTGTCATCAGAATGTATTATCATCTTAAACAGTTAAAAACGGGACAAACAGTTCGAGCTGTGTAAGACTTTTCGATTCCTTATGACTTTCCGATTCCTTAGGGATTGCGGTTTTTCCTCAGGGAGTCAATCATTTTCCCCGATTTCTGGAAGGTTTCACTGTAAAAAGCGTGTCATTTCTCACCCCCACTCCCGATTCTGTCATCAAAATGTATGATCATCTCTTAAACAGCTAAAAACGGGACAAACAGTTCGAAGCTGTGTAAGACTTTTCGATTCCTTAGGGATTGCGGTTCTTCCTCAGGGGATCAATCATTTTTCCCGATTTCTGGAAGGTTACACTGTAAAAAACGTGTCATTTCTCACCCCCACTCCCGATGCCGTAATCAGAATGTATGATCATCTCTTAAACAGCTACAAATGGGACAAACAGTTCGAGCAGTGTAAGACTTTTCGATTCCTTATGACTTTTCGATTCCTTAGGGATTGCGGTTTTTCCTCAGGGATTCAATCATTTTTCCCGGTTTCTGGAAGGTTTTACTGTACACAGCGTGTCATTTCGTACCCCCACTCCCGATGCTGTCATCAGAATGTATGATCCCCTTAAACAGCTAAAAACGGGACAAACAGCTCGAAACTGTGTGAAACTTTTCGATTCCTTGGGGATTGCGGTTCTCCCTCAGGGATTCGATCATTTTTCCCGGTTTCTGGAAGGTTTCACTGTAAAAAGCGTGTCATTTCTCACCCCCACTCCCAATGCTCTCATCAGAATGTATGATCATCTCTTAAACAGCTAAAAACGGGACAAACAGTTCGAAGCTGTGTAAGACTTTTCCATTCCTTATGACTTTCCGATTCCTTAGGGATTGCGGTTCTTCCTCGGGGATTCAATCATTTTTCCCCGTTTCTGGAAGGTTTCGCTGTACAAAGCATGACATTTCTCACCCCCACTCCCAATCCTTAGGCAGTGCTCTTTTTCGCCAGGGATTCAATCATTTTTCCCGGTTTCTGGTAGGTTTCACTGTAAAAAGCATGTCATTTTTCGACCCCACTCCCGATGCTGTCATCAAAATGTATTATCCCGTTATACAGCTAAAAACGGGACTAACAGCTCGAAACTGTGTAAAACTTTTCGATTCCTGATGAATTTTCGATTCTTTAACGATTGCGGTTCTTCCTCAGGGATTCAATCATTTTTCCAGGTTTCTGGAAGGTTTCGCTGTACAAAGCATGACATTTCTCACCCCCACTCCCAATCCTGTCATCAGAATGTATGATCATCTTAAACAGCTAAAAACGGGACAAACAGGTCGAGCTGTGTAAGACTTTTCGATTCCTAATGAATTTTCGATTCCTTAGGCAGTGCTCTATTTCCTCAGGGATTCAATCATTTTTCCCGGTTTCTGGAAGGTTTCGCTGTACAAAGCGTGTCATTTCTCACCCCCACTCCCGATGCTGTCATCAAAATGTATGATCATCTCTTAAACAGCTAAAAACGGGACAAACAGTTCGAAGCTGTGTAAGACTTTTCGATTCCTTATGGATTGCGGTTCTTCCTCAGGGGATCAATCATTTTTCCCGGTTTCTGGAAGGTTTCACTGTAAAAAACGTGTCATTTCTCACCCCCACTCCCGATGCTGTCATCAGATTGTATGATCCCTTTAAACAGCTAAAAACGGGACAAAGAGTTCGAAGCTGTGTAAGACTTTTCGATTCCTTATGACTTTTCGATTCCTTAGGGATTGTGGTTTTTCCTCAGGGATTCAATCATTTTTCACGATTTCTGGTAGGTTTTACTGTAAAAAAGCACGTCATTTTTCGACCTCACTCCCGATGCTGTCATCAAAATGTATTATCCCGTTAAACAGCGAAAAACGGGACAAACAGCTCCGAGCTGTGTACGAATTTTCGATTCCTTAGGGATTGCGGTTTTTCCTCAGGGATTCAATCATTTTTCCCGATTTCTGGAAGGTTTCACTGTAAAAAGCGTGTCATTTCTCACCCCCACTCCCGATGCCGTAATCAGAATGTATGATCATCTCTTAAACAGCTACAAATGGGACAAACAGTTCGAGCAGTGTAAGACTTTTCGATTCCTTATGACTTTTCGATTCCTTAGGGATTGCGGTTTTTCCTCAGGGATTCAATCATTTTTCCCGGTTTCTGGAAGGTTTCACTGTACACAGCGTGTCATTTCTCACCCCCACTCCCGATGCTGTCATCAAAATGTATTATCCCGTTAAACAGCTAAAAACGGGACAAACAGTTCGAGCTGTGTATGACTTTTCGATTCCTTATGACTTTCCGATTCCTTAGGGATTGCGGTTCTCCCTCAGGGATTCGATCATTTTTCCCGGTTTCTGGAAGGTTTCAGTGTAAAAAGCGTGTCATTTCTCTTCCCCACTCCTGATGCTGTCATCAGAATGTATGATCATCTCTTAAACAGCTAAAAACTGGACAAACAGTTCGAAGCTGTGTAAGACTTTTCGATTCCTTGGGGATTGCGTTTCTCCCTCATGGATTCGATCATTTTTCCCGGTTTCTGGAAGGTTTCACTGTAAAAAGCGTGTCATTTCTCACCCCCACTCCCAATGCTCTCATCAGAATGTATGATCATCTCTTAAACAGCTAAAAATGGGACAAACAGTTCGAAGCTGTGTAAGACTTTTCTATTCCTTATGACTTTCCGATTCCTTAGGGATTGCGGTTCTTCCTCAGGGATTCAATCATTTTGCCCGATTTCTGGAAGGTTTCACTGTAAAAAACGTGTCATTTCTCACCCCCACTCCCGATGCTGTCATCAAAATGTATTATCCCGTTAAACAGCTAAAAACGGGACAAACAGCTCGAAACTGTGTAAAACTTTTCGATTCCTAATGAATTTTCGATTCCTTAGGGATTGCGGTTCTTCCTCAGGGATTCAATCATTTTTCCCTGTTTCTGGAAGGTTTCGCTGTACAAAGCATGACATTTCTCACCCCCACTCCCAATCCTTAGGCAGTGCTCTTTTTCCTCAGGGATTCAATCATTTTTCCCGGTTTCTGGTAGGTTTCACTGTAAAAAGCATGTCATTTTTCGACCCCACTCCCGATGCTGTCATCAAAATGTATTATCCCGTTAAACAGCTAATAACGGGACAAACAGCACCGAGCTGTGTAAGACTTTTCGATTCCTCATGACTTTCCGATTCCTTAGGGATTGCGGTTCTTCCTCAGGGATTCAATCATTTTTCCCGGTTTCTGGAAGGTTTCACTGTAAAAAGCGTGTCATTTCTCACCCCCACTCCCGATGCTGTCATCGGAATGTATGATCATCTCTTAAGCAGCTAAAAACGGGACAAACAGTTCGAAGCTGTGTAAGACTTGTCGAATCATTATGACTTTGCGATTCCTTAGGGATTGCGGTTCTCTCTCAGGGATGCAACCATTTTTCCCGGTTTCTGGAAGGTTTTACTGTAAAAAGCATGTCATTTTTCACCTCCACTCCCGATGCTAACATCGAAAAAATGTATGATCCCCTGAAACAGCTAAGAACGGGACAAACTGCTCGAAGCTGTGTAAAACTTTCCGATTCCTCATGACTTTCCGATTCCTTAGGGATTGCGGTTCTCCCTCAGGGATTCGATCATTTTTCCCGGTTTCTGGAAGGTTTCACTGTAAAAAGCGTGTCATTTCTCTTCTTCCCCACTCCCGATGCTGTCATCAGAATGTATGATCATCTCTTAAACAGCTAAAAACGGGACAAACATTTCGAAGCTGTGTAAGACTTTTCGATTCCTTAGGGATTGCGATTCTCCCTCAGGGATCCGATCATTTTTCCCGGTTTCTGGAAGGTTTCACTGTAAAAAGCGTGTCATTTCTCACCCCCACTCCCAATGCTCTCATCAGAATGTATGATCATCACTTAAACAGCTAAAAACGGGACAAACAGTTCGAAGCTGTGTAAGACTTTTCCATTCCTTATGACTTTCCGATTCCTTAGGGATTGCGGTTCTTCCTCGGGGATTCAATCATTTTTCCCCGTTTCTGGAAGGTTTCGCTGTACAAAGCATGACATTTCTCACCCCCACTCCCAATCCTTAGGCAGTGCTCTTTTTCGCCAGGGATTCAATCATTTTTCCCGGTTTCTGGTAGGTTTCACTGTAAAAAGCATGTCATTTTTCGACCCCACTCCCGATGCTGTCATCAAAATGTATTATCCCGTTATACAGCTTAAAACGGGACTAACAGCTCGAAACTGTGTAAAACTTTTCGATTCCTGATGAATTTTCGATTCTTTAACGATTGCGGTTCTTCCTCAGGGATTCAATCATTTTTCCAGGTTTCTGGAAGGTTTCGCTGTACAAAGCATGACATTTCTCACCCCCACTCCCAATCCTGTCATCAGAATGTATGATCATCTTAAACAGCTAAAAACGGGACAAACAGTTCGAGCTGTGTAAGACTTTTCGATTCCTAATGAATTTTCGATTCCTTAGGCAGTGCTCTTTTTCCTCAGGGATTCAATCATTTTTCCCGGTTTCTGGAAGGTTTCGCTGTACAAAGCGTGTCATTTCTCACCCCCACTCCCGATGCTGTCATCAAAATGTATGATCATCTCTTAAACAGCTAAAAACGGGACAAACAGTTCGAAGCTGTGTAAGACTTTTCGATTCCTTAGGGATTGCGGTTCTTCCTCAGGGGATCAATCATTTTTCCCGATTTCTGGAAGGTTTCACTGTAAAAAACGTGTCATTTCTCACCCCCACTCCCGATGCTGTCATCAGATTGTATGATCCCTTTAAACAGCTAAAAACGGGACAAAGAGTTCGAAGCTGTGTAAGACTTTTCGATTCCTTATGACTTTTCGATTCCTCAGGGATTGTGGTTTTTCCTCAGGGATTCAATCATTTTTCACGATTTCTGGTAGGTTTTACTGTAAAAAAGCACGTCATTTTTCGACCTCACTCCTGATGCTGTCATCAAAATGTATTATCCCGTTAAACAGCTAAAAACGGGACAAACAGCTCCGAGCTGTGTACGAATTTTCGATTCCTTAGGGATTGCGGTTTTTCCTCAGGGATTCAATCATTTTTCCCGATTTCTGGAAGGTTTCACTGTAAAAAGCGTGTCATTTCTCACCCCCACTCCCGATGCCGTAATCAGAATGTATGATCATCTCTTAAACAGCTACAAATGGGACAAACAGTTCGAGCAGTGTAAGACTTTTCGATTCCTTATGACTTTTCGATTCCTTAGGGATTGCGGTTTTTCCTCAGGGATTCAATCATTTTTCCCGGTTTCTGGAAGGTTTCACTGTACACAGCGTGTCATTTCGTACCCCCACTCCCGATGCTGTCATCAGAATGTATGATCCCCTTAAACAGCTAAAAACGGGACAAACAGCTCGAAACTGTGTGAAACTTTTCGATTCCTAATGAATTTTCGATTCCTCAGTGATTGCGGTTCTTCCTCAGGGATTCAATCATTTTTCCCGGTTTCTGGAAGGTTTCGCTGTACAAAGCATGACATTTCTCACCCCCACTCCCAATCCTTAGGCAGTGCTCTTTTTCCTCAGGGATTCAATCATTTTTCCCGGTTTCTGGTAGGTTTCACTGTAAAAAGCATGTCATTTTTCGACCCCACTCCCGATGCAGTCATCAAAATGTATTATCCCGTTAAACAGCTAATAGCGGGACAAACAGCACCGAGCTCTGTTAGACTTTTCGATTCCAGATGACTTTCCGATTCCTTAGTGATTGCGGTTCTTCCTCAGGGATTCAATCTTTTTTCCCGGTTTCTGGAAGGTTTCACTGTACACAGCGTGTCATTTCGCACCCCCACTCCCGATGCTGTCATCAGAATGTATGATCCCCTTAAACAGCTTAAAACGGGACAAACAGCTCGAAACTGTGTAAAACTTTTCAATTCCTAATGAATTTTCGATTCCTGAGGAATTGCGGTTCTTCCTCAGGGATTCATTCATTTTTCCCGGTTTCTGGAAGGTTTCACAGTAAAAAGCATGTCATTTTTCACCTCCACTCCCGATGCTATCATCAAAAAAATGTATGGTACCCTTAAACAGCTGAAAACGGGATCAACAGCTCGGAGATGTGTGAAACTTTTCGATTCCTTAGAGATTGCGGTTCTTCCTCAGGGATTCAATATATTTTGCGGTTTCTGGAAGGTTTCACTGTACACAGCGTGTCATTTCGCACCCCCACTCCCGACGCTGTCATTAGAATGTATGATCATGTCTTAAACAGCTAAACACGGGACAAACAGTTCGAAGCTGTGTAAGACTTTTCGATTCCTTATGACTATCCGATTCCTCAGGGATTGCGGGTTTTCCTCAGGGATTCAACCATTTTTCCCGATTTCTGGAAGGTTTCACAGTAAAAAGCGTGTCATTTCTCACATCCAGTCCCGATGCTGTCATCAGAATGTATGATCAACTTAAACAGCTAAAAACGGGACAAACAGCTCGAAACTGTGTAAAACTTTTCGATTCCTAATGAATTTTCGATTCCTTAGGGATTGCGGTTCTTCCTCAGGGATTCAATCATTTTTCCCGGTTTCTGGAAGGTTCCGCTGTACAAAGCGTGACATTTCTCACCCCCACTCCCAATCCTGTCATCAGAATGTATGATCATCTTAAGCAGCTAAAAACGGGACAAACAGTTCGAGCTGTGTAAGACTTTTCGATTCCTAATGAATTTTCGATTCCTTAGGCAGTGCTCTTTTTCCTCAGGGATTCAATCATTTCTCCCGGTTTCTGGTAGGTTTCACTGTAAAAAGCATGTCATTTTTCGACCCCACTCCGGATGCTGTCATCAAAATGTATTATCCCGTTAAACAGCTAAAAATGGGACAAACAGCTCGAAACTGTGTAAAACTTTTCGATTCCTAATCAATTTTCGATTCCTTAGGGATTGCGGTTCTTCCTCAGGGATTCAATCATTTTTCCCGGTTTCTGGAAGGTTTCGCTGTACAAAGCATGACATTTCTCACCCCCACTCCCAATCCTGTCATCACAATGTATGATCATCTTAAACAGCTAAAAACGGGACAAACAGTTCGAGCTGTGTAAGACTTTTCGATTCCTAATGAATTTTCGATTCCTTAGGCAGTGCTCTTTTTCCTCAGCGATTCAATCATTTTTCCCGGTTTCTGGTAGGTTTCACTGTAAAAAGCATGTCATTTTTCGACCCCACTCCCGATGCTGTCATCAAAATGTATTATCCCGTTAAACAGCTAAAAACGGGACAAACAGTTCGAGCTGTGTATGACTTTTCGATTCCTTATGACTTTCCGATTCCTTAGGGATTGCGGTTCTCCCTCAGGGATTCGATCATTTTTCCCGGTTTCTGGAAGGTTTCAGTGTAAAAAGCGTGTCATTTCTCTTCCCCACTCCTGATGCTGTCATCAGAATGTATGATCATCTCTTAAACAGCTAAAAACTGGACAAACAGTTCGAAGCTGTGTAAGACTTTTCGATTCCTTGGGGATTGCGTTTCTCCCTCAGGGATTCGATCATTTTTCCCGGTTTCTGGAAGGTTTCACTGTAAAAAGCGTGTCATTTCTCACCCCCACTCCCAATGCTCTCATCAGAATGTATGATCATCTCTTAAACAGCTAAAAATGGGACAAACAGTTCGAAGCTGTGTAAGACTTTTCTATTCCTTATGACTTTCCGATTCCTTAGGGATTGCGGTTCTTCCTCAGGGATTCAATCATTTTGCCCGATTTCTGGAAGGTTTCACTGTAAAAAACGTGTCATTTCTCACCCCCACTCCCGATGCTGTCATCAAAATGTATTATCCCGTTAAACAGCTAAAAACGGGACAAACAGCTCGAAACTGTGTAAAACTTTTCGATTCCTAATGAATTTTCGATTCCTTAGGGATTGCGGTTCTTCCCCAGGGATTCAATCATTTTTCCCCGTTTCTGGAAGGTTTCGCTGTACAAAGCATGACATTTCTCACCCCCACTCCCAATCCTTAGGCAGTGCTCTTTTTCCTCAGGGATTCAATCATTTTTCCCGGTTTCTGGTAGGTTTCACTGTAAAAAGCATGTCATTTTTCGACCCCACTCCCGATGCTGTCATCAAAATGTATTATCCCGTTAAACAGCTAATAACGGGACAAACAGCACCGAGCTGTGTAAGACTTTTCGATTCCTCATGACTTTCCGATTCCTTAGGGATTGCGGTTCTTCCTCAGGGATTCAATCATTTTTCCCGGTTTCTGGAAGGTTTCACTGTAAAAAGCGTGTCATTTCTCACCCCCACTCCCGATGCTGTCATCGGAATGTATGATCATCTCTTAAGCAGCTAAAAACGGGACAAACAGGTCGAAGCTGTGTAAGACTTGTCGAATCATTATGACTTTGCGATTCCTTAGGGATTGCGGTTCTCTCTCAGGGATGCAACCATTTTTCCCGGTTTCTGGAAGGTTTTACTGTAAAAAGCATGTCATTTTTCACCTCCACTCCCGATGCTAACATCAAAAAAATGTATGATCCCCTGAAACAGCTAAGAACGGGACAAACTGCTCGAAGCTGTGTAAAACTTTCCGATTCCTCATGACTTTCCGATTCCTTAGGGATTGCGGTTCTCCCTCACGGATTCGATCATTTTTCCCGGTTTCTGGAAGGTTTCACTGTAAAAAGCGTGTCATTTCTCTTCCCCACTCCCGATGCTGTCATCAGAATGTATGATCATCTCTTAAACAGCTAAAAACGGGACAAACATTTCGAAGCTGTGTAAGACTTTTCGATTCCTCAGGGATTGCGATTCTCCCTCAGGGATCCGATCATTTTTCCCGGTTTCTGGAAGGTTTCACTGTAAAAAGCGTGTCATTTCTCACCCCCACTCCCAATGCTCTCATCAGAATGTATGATCATCTCTTAAACAGCTAAAAACGGGACAAACAGTTCGAAGCTGTGTAAGACTTTTCCATTCCTTATGACTTTCCGATTCCTTAGGGATTGCGGTTCTTCCTCGGGGATTCAATCATTTTTCCCCGTTTCTGGAAGGTTTCGCTGTACAAAG
Organism: Heteropelma amictum; assembly: GCA_959613375.1. Classification (NCBI taxonomy): domain Eukaryota; kingdom Metazoa; phylum Arthropoda; class Insecta; order Hymenoptera; family Ichneumonidae; genus Heteropelma; species Heteropelma amictum. The sequence goes on from OY390722.1 coordinate 17,300,804, forward strand.
CATGACATTTCTCACCCCCACTCCCAATCCTTAGGCAGTGCTCTTTTTCGCCAGGGATTCAATCATTTTTCCCGGTTTCTGGTAGGTTTCACTGTAAAAAGCATGTCATTTTTCGACCCCACTCCCGATGCTGTCATCAAAATGTATTATCCCGTTATACAGCTAAAAACGGGACTAACAGCTCGAAACTGTGTAAAACTTTTCGATTCCTGATGAATTTTCGATTCTTTAACGATTGCGGTTCTTCCTCAGGGATTCAATCATTTTTCCAGGTTTCTGGAAGGTTTCGCTGTACAAAGCATGACATTTCTCACCCCCACTCCCAATCCTGTCATCAGAATGTATGATCATCTTAAACAGCTAAAAACGGGACAAACAGTTCGAGCTGTGTAAGACTTTTCGATTCCTAATGAATTTTCGATTCCTTAGGCAGTGCTCTATTTCCTCAGGGATTCAATCATTTTTCCCGGTTTCTGGAAGGTTTCGCTGTACAAAGCGTGTCATTTCTCACCCCCACTCCCGATGCTGTCATCAAAATGTATGATCATCTCTTAAACAGCTAAAAACGGGACAAACAGTTCGAAGCTGTGTAAGACTTTTCGATTCCTTATGGATTGCGGTTCTTCCTCAGGGGATCAATCATTTTTCCCGGTTTCTGGAAGGTTTCACTGTAAAAAACGTGTCATTTCTCACCCCCACTCCCGATGCTGTCATCAGATTGTATGATCCCTTTAAACAGCTAAAAACGGGACAAAGAGTTCGAAGCTGTGTAAGACTTTTCGATTCCTTATGACTTTTCGATTCCTTAGGGATTGTGGTTTTTCCTCAGGGATTAAATCATTTTTCACGATTTCTGGTAGGTTTTACTGTAAAAAAGCACGTCATTTTTCGACCTCACTCCCGATGCTGTCATCAAAATGTATTATCCCGTTAAACAGCTAAAAACGGGACAAACAGCTCCGAGCTGTGTACGAATTTTCGATTCCTTAGGGATTGCGGTTTTTCCTCAGGGAGTCAATCATTTTCCCCGATTTCTGGAAGGTTTCACTGTAAAAAGCGTGTCATTTCTCACCCCCACTCCCGATGCTGTCATCAAAATGTATGATCATCTCTTAAACAGCTAAAAACGGGACAAAGAGTTCGAAGCTGTGTAAGACTTTTCGATTCCTTATGACTTTTCGATTCCTTAGGGTTTGTGGTTTTTCCTCAGGGATTCAATCATTTTTCACCATTTCTGGTAGGTTTTACTGTAAAAAAGCACGTCATTTTTCGACCTCACTCCCGATGCTGTCATCAAAATGTATTATCCCGTTAAACAGCTAAAAACGGGACAAACAGCTCCGAGCTGTGTAAGAATTTTTGATTCCTTAGGGATTGCGGTTTTTCCTCAGGGATTCAATCATTTTTCCCGATTTCTGGAAGATTTCACTGTAAAAAGCGTGTCATTTCTCACCCCCACTCCCGATGCCGTAATCAGAATGTAGGATCATCTCTTGAACAGCTACAAATGGGACAAACAGTTCGAGCAGTGTAAGACTTTTCGATTCCTTATGACTTTTCGATTCCTCAGGGATTGCGGTTTTTCCTCAGGGATTCAATCATTTTTCCCGGTTTTTGGAAGGTTTCACTGTACACAGCATGTCATTTCGTACCCCCACTCCCGATGCTGTCATCAGAATGTATGATCCCCTTAAACAGCTAAGAACGGGACAAACAGCTCGAAACTGTGTAAAACTTTTCGATTCCTAATGAATTTTCGATTCCTCAGTGATTGCGGTTCTTCCTCAGGGATTCAATCATTTTTCCCGGTTTCTGGAAAGTTTCGCTGTACAAAGCATGACATTTCTCACCCCCACTCCCAATCCTGTCATCAGATTGTATGATCATCTTAAACAGCTAAAAACGGGACAAACAGTTCGAGCTGTGTAAGACTTTTCGATTCCTTATGACTTTCCGATTCCTTAAGGATTGCGGTTTTTCCTCAGGGATTCAATCATTTTTCCGAGTTTCTGGAAGGTTTCGCTGTACAAAGCATGACATTTCTCACCCCCACTCCCAATCCTGTCATCAGAATGTATGATTATCTTGAACAGCTCAAAACGGGACAAACAGCTCGAAACTGTGTAAAACTTTTCGATTCCTAATGAATTTTCGATTCCTTAGGGATTGCCGTTCTTCCTCAGGGATTCAATCATTTTTCCCGGTTTCTGGAAGGTTTCGCTGTACAAAGCATGACATTTCTCACCCCCACTCCCAATCCTTAGGCAGTGCTCTTTTTTCTCAGGGATTCAATCATTTTTCCCGGTTTCTGGTAGGTTTCACTGTAAAAAGCATGTCATTTTTCGACCCCACTCCCGATGCTGTCATCAAAATGTATTGTCCCGTTAAACAGCTAATAACGGGACAAACAGCTCCGAGCTGTGTAAGACTTTTCGATTCCTCATGACTTTCCGATTCCTTAGGGATTGCGGTTCTTCCTCAGGGATTCAATCATTTTTCCTGGTTTCTGGAAGGTTTCACTGTAAAAAGCGTGTCATTTCTCACCCCCACTCCCGATGCTGTCATCGGAATGTATGATCATTTCTTAAGCAGCTAAAAACGGGACAAACAGTTCGAAGCTGTGTAAGACTTTTCGAATCATTATGACTTTGCGATTCCTCAGGGATTGCGGTTCTCTCTCAGGGATGCAACCATTTTTCCCGGTTTCTGGAAGGTTTTACTGTACAAAGCATGACATTTCTCACCCCCCACTCCCAATCCTTAGGCAGTGCTCTTTTTCCTCAGGGATTCAATCATTTTTCCCGGTTTCTGGTAGGTTTCACTGTAAAAAGCATGTCATTTTTCGAACCCACTCCCGATGCTGTCATCAAAATGTATTATCCCGTTAAACAGCTAAAAACGGGACAAACAGCTCGAAACTGTGTAAAACTTTTCGATTCCTAATGAATTTTCGATTCCTTAGGGATTGCGGTTCTTCCTCAGGGATTCAATCATTTTTCCCGGTTTCTGGAACGTTTCGCTGTACAAAGCATGACATTTCTCACCCCCACTCCCAATCCTTAGGCAGTGCTCTTTTTCCTCAGGGATTCAATCATTTTTCCCGGTTTCTGGTAGGTTTCACTGTAAAGAGCATGTCATTTTTCGACCCCACTCCCGGTGCTGTCATCAAAATGTATTATCCCGTTAAACAGCTAAGAACGGGACAAACAGCTCGAAACTGTGTAAAACTTTCCGATTCCTAATGAATTTTCGATTCCTTAGGGATTGCGGTTCTTCCTCAGGGATTCAATCATTATTCCCGGTTTCTGGAAGGTTTCGTTGTACAAAGCATGTCATTTTTCAACCCCACTCCCCATCCTGTCATCAGAATGTATGATCATCTTTAAACAGCTAAAAACGGGACAAACAGTTCGAGCTGTGTAAGACTTTTCGATTCCTTATGACTTTCCGATTCCTTAGGGATTGCAGTTCTCCCTCAGGGATTCGATCATTTTTCCCGGTTTCTGGAAGGTTTCAGTGTAAAAAGCGTGTCATTTCTCTTCCCCACTCCTGATGCTGTCATCAGAATGTATGATCATCTCTTAAACAGCTAAAAACTGGGCAAACAGTTCGAAGCTGTGTAAGACTTTTCGATTCCTTGGGGATTGCGGTTCTCCCTCAGGGATTCGATCATTTTTCCTGGTTTCTGGAAGGTTTCACTGTAAAAAGCGTGTCATTTCTCACCCCCACTCCCAATGCTCTCATCAGAATGTATGATCATCTCTTAAACAGCTAAAAACGGGACAAACAGTTCGAAGCTGTGTAAGACTTTTCCATTCCTTATGACTTTCCGATTCCTTAGGGATTGCGGTTCTTCCTCAGGGATTCAATCATTTTGCCCGATTTCTGGAAGATTTCACTGTAAAAAACGTGTCATTTCTCACCCCACTCCCGATGCTGTCATCAAAATGTATTATCCCGTTAAACATCTAAAAACGGGACAAACAGCTCGAAACTGTGTAAAACTTTTCGATTCCTAATGAATTTTCGATTCCTTAGGGATTGCGGTTCTTCCTCAGGGATTCAATCATTTTTCCCGGTTTCTGGAAGGTTTCGCTGTACAAAGCATGTCATTTTTCGTCCCCACTCCCCATCCTGTCATCAGAATGTATGATCATCTTAAACAGCTAAAAACGGGACAAACAGTTCGAGCTGTGTAAGACTTTTCGATTCCTTATGACTTTCCGATTCCTTAGGGATTGCGGTTCTCCCTCAGGGATTCGATCATTTTTCCCGGTTTCTGGAAGGTTTCAGTGTAAAAAGCGTGTCATTTCTCTTCTCCACTCCTGATGCTGTCATCAGAATGTATGATCATCTCTTAAACAGCTAAAAACTGGACAAACAGTTCGAAGCTGTGTAAGACTTTTCGATTCCTTGGGGATTGCGGTTCTCCCTCAGGGATTCGATCATTTTTCCCGGTTTCTGGAAGGTTTCACTGTAAAAAGCGTGTCATTTCTCACCCCCACTCCCAATGCTCTCATCAGAATGTATGATCATCTCTTAAACAGCTAAAAACGGGACAAACAGTTCGAAGCTGTGTAAGACTTTTCCATTCCTAATGACTTTCCGATTCCTTAGGGATTGCGGTTCTTCCTCAGGGATTCAATCATTTTGCCCGATTTCTGGAAGATTTCACTGTAAAAAACGTGTCATTTCTCACCCCCACTCCCGATGCTGTCATCAAAATGTATTATCCCGTTAAACAGCTAAAAACGGGACAAACAGCTCGAAACTGTGTAAAACTTTTCGATTCCTAATGAATTTTCGATTCCTTAGGGATTGCGGTTCTTCCTCAGGGATTCAATCATTTTTCCCGGTTTCTGGAAGGTTTCGCTGTACAAAGCATGTCATTTTTCGACCCCACTCCCCATCCTGTCATCAGAATGTATGCTCAGAATGTAGGCATGAATGTATGATCATCTTAAACAGCTAAAAACGGGACAAACAGTTCGAGCTGTGTATGACTTTTCGATTCCTTATGACTTTCCGATTCCTTAGGGATTGCGGTTCTCCCTCAGGGATTCGATCATTTTTCCCGGTTTCTGGAAGGTTTCACTGTAAAAAGCGTGTCATTTCGTACCCCCACTCCCGATGCTGTCATCAGAATGTATGATCCCCTTAAACAGCTAAAAACGGGACAAACAGCTCGAAACTGTGTGAAACTTTTCGATTCCTTGGGGATTGCGGTTCTCCCTCAGGGATTCGATCATTTTTCCCGGTTTCTGGAAGGTTTCACTGTAAAAAGCGTGTCATTTCTCACTCCCACTCCCAATGCTCTCATCAGAATGTATGATCATCTCTTAAACAGCTAAAAACGGGACAAACAGTTCGAAGCTGTGTAAGACTTTTCCATTCCTTATGACTTTCCGATTCCTTAGGGATTGCGGTTCTTCCTCGGGGATTCAATCATTTTTCCCCGTTTCTGGAAGGTTTCGCTGTACAAAGCATGACATTTCTCACCCCCACTCCCAATCCTTAGGCAGTGCTCTTTTTCGCCAGGGATTCAATCATTTTTCCCGGTTTCTGGTAGGTTTCACTGTAAAAAGCATGTCATTTTTCGACCCCACTCCCGATGCTGTCATCAAAATGTATTATCCCGTTATACAGCTAAAAACGGGACTAACAGCTCGAAACTGTGTAAAACTTTTCGATTCCTGATGAATTTTCGATTCTTTAACGATTGCGGTTCTTCCTCAGGGATTCAATCATTTTTCCAGGTTTCTGGAAGGTTTCGCTGTACAAAGCATGACATTTCTCACCCCCACTCCCAATCCTGTCATCAGAATGTATGATCATCTTAAACAGCTAAAAACGGGACAAACAGTTCGAGCTGTGTAAGACTTTTCGATTCCTAATGAATTTTCGATTCCTTAGGCAGTGCTCTATTTCCTCAGGGATTCAATCATTTTTCCCGGTTTCTGGAAGGTTTCGCTGTACAAAGCGTGTCATTTCTCACCCCCACTCCCGATGCTGTCATCAAAATGTATGATCATCTCTTAAACAGCTAAAAACGGGACAAACAGTTCGAAGCTGTGTAAGACTTTTCGATTCCTTATGGATTGCGGTTCTTCCTCAGGGGATCAATCATTTTTCCCGGTTTCTGGAAGGTTTCACTGTAAAAAACGTGTAATTTCTCACCCCCACTCCCGATGCTGTCATCAGATTGTATGATCCCTTTAAACAGCTAAAAACGGGACAAAGAGTTCGAAGCTGTGTAAGACTTTTCGATTCCTTATGACTTTTCGATTCCTTAGGGATTGTGGTTTTTCCTCAGGGATTCAATCATTTTTCACGATTTCTGGTAGGTTTTACTGTAAAAAAGCACGTCATTTTTCGACCTCACTCCCGATGCTGTCATCAAAATGTATTATCCCGTTAAACAGCTAAAAACGGGACAAACAGTTCGAGCTGTGTATGACTTTTCGATTCCTTATGACTTTCCGATTCCTTAGGGATTGCGGTTCTCCCTCAGGGATTCGATCATTTTTCCCGGTTTCTGGAAGGTTTCAGTGTAAAAAGCGTGTCATTTCTCTTCCCCACTCCTGATGCTGTCATCAGAATGTATGATCATCTCTTAAACAGCTAAAAACTGGACAAACAGTTCGAAGCTGTGTAAGACTTTTCGATTCCTTGGGGATTGCGTTTCTCCCTCATGGATTCGATCATTTTTCCCGGTTTCTGGAAGGTTTCACTGTAAAAAGCGTGTCATTTCTCACCCCCACTCCCAATGCTCTCATCAGAATGTATGATCATCTCTTAAACAGCTAAAAATGGGACAAACAGTTCGAAGCTGTGTAAGACTTTTCTATTCCTTATGACTTTCCGATTCCTTAGGGATTGCGGTTCTTCCTCAGGGATTCAATCATTTTGCCCGATTTCTGGAAGGTTTCACTGTAAAAAACGTGTCATTTCTCACCCCCACTCCCGATGCTGTCATCAAAATGTATTATCCCGTTAAACAGCTAAAAACGGGACAAACAGCTCGAAACTGTGTAAAACTTTTCGATTCCTAATGAATTTTCGATTCCTTAGGGATTGCGGTTCTTCCTCAGGGATTCAATCATTTTTCCCTGTTTCTGGAAGGTTTCGCTGTACAAAGCATGACATTTCTCACCCCCACTCCCAATCCTTAGGCAGTGCTCTTTTTCCTCAGGGATTCAATCATTTTTCCCGGTTTCTGGTAGGTTTCACTGTAAAAAGCATGTCATTTTTCGACCCCACTCCCGATGCTGTCATCAAAATGTATTATCCCGTTAAACAGCTAATAACGGGACAAACAGCACCGAGCTGTGTAAGACTTTTCGATTCCTCATGACTTTCCGATTCCTTAGGGATTGCGGTTCTTCCTCAGGGATTCAATCATTTTTCCCGGTTTCTGGAAGGTTTCACTGTAAAAAGCGTGTCATTTCTCACCCCCACTCCCGATGCTGTCATCGGAATGTATGATCATCTCTTAAGCAGCTAAAAACGGGACAAACAGTTCGAAGCTGTGTAAGACTTGTCGAATCATTATGACTTTGCGATTCCTTAGTGATTGCGGTTCTCTCTCAGGGATGCAACCATTTTTCCCGGTTTCTGGAAGGTTTTACTGTAAAAAGCATGTCATTTTTCACCTCCACTCCCGATGCTAACATCGAAAAAATGTATGATCCCCTGAAACAGCTAAGAACGGGACAAACTGCTCGAAGCTGTGTAAAACTTTCCGATTCCTCATGACTTTCCGATTCCTTAGGGATTGCGGTTCTCCCTCAGGGATTCGATCATTTTTCCCGGTTTCTGGAAGGTTTCACTGTAAAAAGCGTGTCATTTCTCTTCTTCCCCACTCCCGATGCTGTCATCAGAATGTATGATCATCTCTTAAACAGCTAAAAACGGGACAAACATTTCGAAGCTGTGTAAGACTTTTCGATTCCTTAGGGATTGCGATTCTCCCTCAGGGATCCGATCATTTTTCCCGGTTTCTGGAAGGTTTCACTGTAAAAAACGTGTCATTTCTCACCCCCACTCCCGATGCTGTCATCAGATTGTATGATCCCTTTAAACAGCTAAAAACGGGACAAAGAGTTCGAAGCTGTGTAAGACTTTTCGATTCCTTATGACTTTTCGATTCCTTAGGGATTGTGGTTTTTCCTCAGGGATTCAATCATTTTTCACGATTTCTGGTAGGTTTTACTGTAAAAAAGCACGTCATTTTTCGACCTCACTCCTGATGCTGTCATCAAAATGTATTATCCCGTTAAACAGCTAAAAACGGGACAAACAGCTCCGAGCTGTGTACGAATTTTCGATTCCTTAGGGATTGCGGTTTTTCCTCAGGAATTCAATCATTTTTCCCGATTTCTGGAAGGTTTCACTGTAAAAAGCGTGTCATTTCTCACCCCCACTCCCGATGCCGTAATCAGAATGTATGATCATCTCTTAAACAGCTACAAATGGGACAAACAGTTCGAGCAGTGTAAGACTTTTCGATTCCTTATGACTTTTCGATTCCTTAGGGATTGCGGTTTTTCCTCAGGGATTCAATCATTTTTCCCGGTTTCTGGAAGGTTTCACTGTACACAGCGTGTCATTTCGTACCCCCACTCCCGATGCTGTCATCAGAATGTATGATCCCCTTAAACAGCTAAAAACGGGACAAACAGCTCGAAACTGTGTGAAACTTTTCGATTCCTAATGAATTTTCGATTCCTCAGTGATTGCGGTTCTTCCTCAGGGATTCAATCATTTTTCCCGGTTTCTGGAAGGTTTCGCTGTACAAAGCATGACATTTCTCACCCCCACTCCCAATCCTTAGGCAGTGCTCTTTTTCCTCAGGGATTCAATCATTTTTCCCGGTTTCTGGTAGGTTTCACTGTAAAAAGCATGTCATTTTTCGACCCCACTCCCGATGCAGTCATCAAAATGTATTATCCCGTTAAACAGCTAATAGCGGGACAAACAGCACCGAGCTCTGTTAGACTTTTCGATTCCAGATGACTTTCCGATTCCTTAGTGATTGCGGTTCTTCCTCAGGGATTCAATCTTTTTTCCCGGTTTCTGGAAGGTTTCACTGTACACAGCGTGTCATTTCGCACCCCCACTCCCGATGCTGTCATCAGAATGTATGATCCCCTTAAACAGCTTAAAACGGGACAAACAGCTCGAAACTGTGTAAAACTTTTCAATTCCTAATGAATTTTCGATTCCTGAGGAATTGCGGTTCTTCCTCAGGGATTCATTCATTTTTCCCGGTTTCTGGAAGGTTTCACAGTAAAAAGCATGTCATTTTTCACCTCCACTCCCGATGCTATCATCAAAAAAATGTATGGTACCCTTAAACAGCTGAAAACGGGATCAACAGCTCGGAGATGTGTGAAACTTTTCGATTCCTTAGAGATTGCGGTTCTTCCTCAGGGATTCAATATATTTTGCGGTTTCTGGAAGGTTTCACTGTACACAGCGTGTCATTTCGCACCCCCACTCCCGACGCTGTCATTAGAATGTATGATCATGTCTTAAACAGCTAAACACGGGACAAACAGTTCGAAGCTGTGTAAGACTTTTCGATTCCTTATGACTATCCGATTCCTCAGGGATTGCGGGTTTTCCTCAGGGATTCAATCATTTTTCCCGATTTCTGGAAGGTTTCACAGTAAAAAGCGTGTCATTTCTCACATCCAGTCCCGATGCTGTCATCAGAATGTATGATCAACTTAAACAGCTAAAAACGGGACAAACAGCTCGAAACTGTGTAAAACTTTTCGATTCCTAATGAATTTTCGATTCCTTAGGCATTGCTCTTTTTCCTCACGGATTGAATCATTTTTCCCGGTTTCTGGTAGGTTTCACTGTAAAAAAGCACGTCATTTTTCGACCCCACTCCCAATGCTGTCATCAAAATGTATTATCCCGTAAAACAGCTAAAAACGGGACAAACAGCTCCGAGCTGTGTAAGAATTTTCCATTCCTTATGACTTTCCGATTCGTTAGGGATTGTGGTTTTTCCTCAGGGATTCAATCATTTTTCACGATTTCTGGTAGGTTTTACTGTAAAAAAGCACGTCATTTTTCGACCTCACTCCCGATGCTGTCATCAGATTGCATGATCCCCTTAAACAGCTAAAAACGGGACAAACAGTTCGAAGTTGTGTAAGACTTTTCGATTCATTATGACTTTGCGATTCCTTAGGGATTGCGGTTCTCCCTCATGGATGCAACCATTTTTCCCGGTTTCTGGAAGGTTTGACTGTAAAAAGCATGTCATTTTTCACCTGTCATCAGAATGTATTATCATCTTAAACAGTTAAAAACGGGACAAACAGTTCGAGCTGTGTAAGACTTTTCGATTCCTTATGACTTTCCGATTCCTTAGGGATTGCGGTTTTTCCTCAGGGAGTCAATCATTTTCCCCGATTTCTGGAAGGTTTCACTGTAAAAAGCGTGTCATTTCTCACCCCCACTCCCGATTCTGTCATCAAAATGTATGATCATCTCTTAAACAGCTAAAAACGGGACAAACAGTTCGAAGCTGTGTAAGACTTTTCGATTCCTTAGGGATTGCGGTTCTTCCTCAGGGGATCAATCATTTTTCCCGATTTCTGGAAGGTTACACTGTAAAAAACGTGTCATTTCTCACCCCCACTCCCGATGCCGTAATCAGAATGTATGATCATCTCTTAAACAGCTACAAATGGGACAAACAGTTCGAGCAGTGTAAGACTTTTCGATTCCTTATGACTTTTCGATTCCTTAGGGATTGCGGTTTTTCCTCAGGGATTCAATCATTTTTCCCGGTTTCTGGAAGGTTTTACTGTACACAGCGTGTCATTTCGTACCCCCACTCCCGATGCTGTCATCAGAATGTATGATCCCCTTAAACAGCTAAAAACGGGACAAACAGCTCGAAACTGTGTGAAACTTTTCGATTCCTTGGGGATTGCGGTTCTCCCTCAGGGATTCGATCATTTTTCCCGGTTTCTGGAAGGTTTCACTGTAAAAAGCGTGTCATTTCTCACCCCCACTCCCAATGCTCTCATCAGAATGTATGATCATCTCTTAAACAGCTAAAAACGGGACAAACAGTTCGAAGCTGTGTAAGACTTTTCCATTCCTTATGACTTTCCGATTCCTTAGGGATTGCGGTTCTTCCTCGGGGATTCAATCATTTTTCCCCGTTTCTGGAAGGTTTCGCTGTACAAAGCATGACATTTCTCACCCCCACTCCCAATCCTTAGGCAGTGCTCTTTTTCGCCAGGGATTCAATCATTTTTCCCGGTTTCTGGTAGGTTTCACTGTAAAAAGCATGTCATTTTTCGACCCCACTCCCGATGCTGTCATCAAAATGTATTATCCCGTTATACAGCTAAAAACGGGACTAACAGCTCGAAACTGTGTAAAACTTTTCGATTCCTGATGAATTTTCGATTCTTTAACGATTGCGGTTCTTCCTCAGGGATTCAATCATTTTTCCAGGTTTCTGGAAGGTTTCGCTGTACAAAGCATGACATTTCTCACCCCCACTCCCAATCCTGTCATCAGAATGTATGATCATCTTAAACAGCTAAAAACGGGACAAACAGGTCGAGCTGTGTAAGACTTTTCGATTCCTAATGAATTTTCGATTCCTTAGGCAGTGCTCTATTTCCTCAGGGATTCAATCATTTTTCCCGGTTTCTGGAAGGTTTCGCTGTACAAAGCGTGTCATTTCTCACCCCCACTCCCGATGCTGTCATCAAAATGTATGATCATCTCTTAAACAGCTAAAAACGGGACAAACAGTTCGAAGCTGTGTAAGACTTTTCGATTCCTTATGGATTGCGGTTCTTCCTCAGGGGATCAATCATTTTTCCCGGTTTCTGGAAGGTTTCACTGTAAAAAACGTGTCATTTCTCACCCCCACTCCCGATGCTGTCATCAGATTGTATGATCCCTTTAAACAGCTAAAAACGGGACAAAGAGTTCGAAGCTGTGTAAGACTTTTCGATTCCTTATGACTTTTCGATTCCTTAGGGATTGTGGTTTTTCCTCAGGGATTCAATCATTTTTCACGATTTCTGGTAGGTTTTACTGTAAAAAAGCACGTCATTTTTCGACCTCACTCCCGATGCTGTCATCAAAATGTATTATCCCGTTAAACAGCGAAAAACGGGACAAACAGCTCCGAGCTGTGTACGAATTTTCGATTCCTTAGGGATTGCGGTTTTTCCTCAGGGATTCAATCATTTTTCCCGATTTCTGGAAGGTTTCACTGTAAAAAGCGTGTCATTTCTCACCCCCACTCCCGATGCCGTAATCAGAATGTATGATCATCTCTTAAACAGCTACAAATGGGACAAACAGTTCGAGCAGTGTAAGACTTTTCGATTCCTTATGACTTTTCGATTCCTTAGGGATTGCGGTTTTTCCTCAGGGATTCAATCATTTTTCCCGGTTTCTGGAAGGTTTCACTGTACACAGCGTGTCATTTCTCACCCCCACTCCCGATGCTGTCATCAAAATGTATTATCCCGTTAAACAGCTAAAAACGGGACAAACAGTTCGAGCTGTGTATGACTTTTCGATTCCTTATGACTTTCCGATTCCTTAGGGATTGCGGTTCTCCCTCAGGGATTCGATCATTTTTCCCGGTTTCTGGAAGGTTTCAGTGTAAAAAGCGTGTCATTTCTCTTCCCCACTCCTGATGCTGTCATCAGAATGTATGATCATCTCTTAAACAGCTAAAAACTGGACAAACAGTTCGAAGCTGTGTAAGACTTTTCGATTCCTTGGGGATTGCGTTTCTCCCTCATGGATTCGATCATTTTTCCCGGTTTCTGGAAGGTTTCACTGTAAAAAGCGTGTCATTTCTCACCCCCACTCCCAATGCTCTCATCAGAATGTATGATCATCTCTTAAACAGCTAAAAATGGGACAAACAGTTCGAAGCTGTGTAAGACTTTTCTATTCCTTATGACTTTCCGATTCCTTAGGGATTGCGGTTCTTCCTCAGGGATTCAATCATTTTGCCCGATTTCTGGAAGGTTTCACTGTAAAAAACGTGTCATTTCTCACCCCCACTCCCGATGCTGTCATCAAAATGTATTATCCCGTTAAACAGCTAAAAACGGGACAAACAGCTCGAAACTGTGTAAAACTTTTCGATTCCTAATGAATTTTCGATTCCTTAGGGATTGCGGTTCTTCCTCAGGGATTCAATCATTTTTCCCTGTTTCTGGAAGGTTTCGCTGTACAAAGCATGACATTTCTCACCCCCACTCCCAATCCTTAGGCAGTGCTCTTTTTCCTCAGGGATTCAATCATTTTTCCCGGTTTCTGGTAGGTTTCACTGTAAAAAGCATGTCATTTTTCGACCCCACTCCCGATGCTGTCATCAAAATGTATTATCCCGTTAAACAGCTAATAACGGGACAAACAGCACCGAGCTGTGTAAGACTTTTCGATTCCTCATGACTTTCCGATTCCTTAGGGATTGCGGTTCTTCCTCAGGGATTCAATCATTTTTCCCGGTTTCTGGAAGGTTTCACTGTAAAAAGCGTGTCATTTCTCACCCCCACTCCCGATGCTGTCATCGGAATGTATGATCATCTCTTAAGCAGCTAAAAACGGGACAAACAGTTCGAAGCTGTGTAAGACTTGTCGAATCATTATGACTTTGCGATTCCTTAGGGATTGCGGTTCTCTCTCAGGGATGCAACCATTTTTCCCGGTTTCTGGAAGGTTTTACTGTAAAAAGCATGTCATTTTTCACCTCCACTCCCGATGCTAACATCGAAAAAATGTATGATCCCCTGAAACAGCTAAGAACGGGACAAACTGCTCGAAGCTGTGTAAAACTTTCCGATTCCTCATGACTTTCCGATTCCTTAGGGATTGCGGTTCTCCCTCAGGGATTCGATCATTTTTCCCGGTTTCTGGAAGGTTTCACTGTAAAAAGCGTGTCATTTCTCTTCTTCCCCACTCCCGATGCTGTCATCAGAATGTATGATCATCTCTTAAACAGCTAAAAACGGGACAAACATTTCGAAGCTGTGTAAGACTTTTCGATTCCTTAGGGATTGCGATTCTCCCTCAGGGATCCGATCATTTTTCCCGGTTTCTGGAAGGTTTCACTGTAAAAAGCGTGTCATTTCTCACCCCCACTCCCAATGCTCTCATCAGAATGTATGATCATCACTTAAACAGCTAAAAACGGGACAAACAGTTCGAAGCTGTGTAAGACTTTTCCATTCCTTATGACTTTCCGATTCCTTAGGGATTGCGGTTCTTCCTCGGGGATTCAATCATTTTTCCCCGTTTCTGGAAGGTTTCGCTGTACAAAGCATGACATTTCTCACCCCCACTCCCAATCCTTAGGCAGTGCTCTTTTTCGCCAGGGATTCAATCATTTATCCCGGTTTCTGGTAGGTTTCACTGTAAAAAGCATGTCATTTTTCGACCCCACTCCCGATGCTGTCATCAAAATGTATTATCCCGTTATACAGCTTAAAACGGGACTAACAGCTCGAAACTGTGTAAAACTTTTCGATTCCTGATGAATTTTCGATTCTTTAACGATTGCGGTTCTTCCTCAGGGATTCAATCATTTTTCCAGGTTTCTGGAAGGTTTCGCTGTACAAAGCATGACATTTCTCACCCCCACTCCCAATCCTGTCATCAGAATGTATGATCATCTTAAACAGCTAAAAACGGGACAAACAGTTCGAGCTGTGTAAGACTTTTCGATTCCTAATGAATTTTCGATTCCTTAGGCAGTGCTCTTTTTCCTCAGGGATTCAATCATTTTTCCCGGTTTCTGGAAGGTTTCGCTGTACAAAGCGTGTCATTTCTCACCCCCACTCCCGATGCTGTCATCAAAATGTATGATCATCTCTTAAACAGCTAAAAACGGGACAAACAGTTCGAAGCTGTGTAAGACTTTTCGATTCCTTAGGGATTGCGGTTCTTCCTCAGGGGATCAATCATTTTTCCCGATTTCTGGAAGGTTTCACTGTAAAAAACGTGTCATTTCTCACCCCCACTCCCGATGCTGTCATCAGATTGTATGATCCCTTTAAACAGCTAAAAACGGGACAAAGAGTTCGAAGCTGTGTAAGACTTTTCGATTCCTTATGACTTTTCGATTCCTCAGGGATTGTGGTTTTTCCTCAGGGATTCAATCATTTTTCACGATTTCTGGTAGGTTTTACTGTAAAAAAGCACGTCATTTTTCGACCTCACTCCTGATGCTGTCATCAAAATGTATTATCCCGTTAAACAGCTAAAAACGGGACAAACAGCTCCGAGCTGTGTACGAATTTTCGATTCCTTAGGGATTGCGGTTTTTCCTCAGGGATTCAATCATTTTTCCCGATTTCTGGAAGGTTTCACTGTAAAAAGCGTGTCATTTCTCACCCCCACTCCCGATGCCGTAATCAGAATGTATGATCATCTCTTAAACAGCTACAAATGGGACAAACAGTTCGAGCAGTGTAAGACTTTTCGATTCCTTATGACTTTTCGATTCCTTAGGGATTGCGGTTTTTCCTCAGGGATTCAATCATTTTTCCCGGTTTCTGGAAGGTTTCACTGTACACAGCGTGTCATTTCGTACCCCCACTCCCGATGCTGTCATCAGAATGTATGATCCCCTTAAACAGCTAAAAACGGGACAAACAGCTCGAAACTGTGTGAAACTTTTCGATTCCTAATGAATTTTCGATTCCTCAGTGATTGCGGTTCTTCCTCAGGGATTCAATCATTTTTCCCGGTTTCTGGAAGGTTTCGCTGTACAAAGCATGACATTTCTCACCCCCACTCCCAATCCTTAGGCAGTGCTCTTTTTCCTCAGGGATTCAATCATTTTTCCCGGTTTCTGGTAGGTTTCACTGTAAAAAGCATGTCATTTTTCGACCCCACTCCCGATGCAGTCATCAAAATGTATTATCCCGTTAAACAGCTAATAGCGGGACAAACAGCACCGAGCTCTGTTAGACTTTTCGATTCCAGATGACTTTCCGATTCCTTAGTGATTGCGGTTCTTCCTCAGGGATTCAATCTTTTTTCCCGGTTTCTGGAAGGTTTCACTGTACACAGCGTGTCATTTCGCACCCCCACTCCCGATGCTGTCATCAGAATGTATGATCCCCTTAAACAGCTTAAAACGGGACAAACAGCTCGAAACTGTGTAAAACTTTTCAATTCCTAATGAATTTTCGATTCCTGAGGAATTGCGGTTCTTCCTCAGGGATTCATTCATTTTTCCCGGTTTCTGGAAGGTTTCACAGTAAAAAGCATGTCATTTTTCACCTCCACTCCCGATGCTATCATCAAAAAAATGTATGGTACCCTTAAACAGCTGAAAACGGGATCAACAGCTCGGAGATGTGTGAAACTTTTCGATTCCTTAGAGATTGCGGTTCTTCCTCAGGGATTCAATATATTTTGCGGTTTCTGGAAGGTTTCACTGTACACAGCGTGTCATTTCGCACCCCCACTCCCGACGCTGTCATTAGAATGTATGATCATGTCTTAAACAGCTAAACACGGGACAAACAGTTCGAAGCTGTGTAAGACTTTTCGATTCCTTATGACTATCCGATTCCTCAGGGATTGCGGGTTTTCCTCAGGGATTCAATCATTTTTCCCGATTTCTGGAAGGTTTCACAGTAAAAAGCGTGTCATTTCTCACATCCAGTCCCGATGCTGTCATCAGAATGTATGATCAACTTAAACAGCTAAAAACGGGACAAACAGCTCGAAACTGTGTAAAACTTTTCGATTCCTAATGAATTTTCGATTCCTTAGGCATTGCTCTTTTTCCTCACGGATTGAATCATTTTTCCCGGTTTCTGGTAGGTTTCACTGTAAAAAAGCACGTCATTTTTCGACCCCACTCCCAATGCTGTCATCAAAATGTATTATCCCGTAAAACAGCTAAAAACGGGACAAACAGCTCCGAGCTGTGTAAGAATTTTCCATTCCTTATGACTTTCCGATTCGTTAGGGATTGTGGTTTTTCCTCAGGGATTCAATCATTTTTCACGATTTCTGGTAGGTTTTACTGTAAAAAAGCACGTCATTTTTCGACCTCACTCCCGATGCTGTCATCAGATTGCATGATCCCCTTAAACAGCTAAAAACGGGACAAACAGTTCGAAGTTGTGTAAGACTTTTCGATTCATTATGACTTTGCGATTCCTTAGGGATTGCGGTTCTCCCTCATGGATGCAACCATTTTTCCCGGTTTCTGGAAGGTTTGACTGTAAAAAGCATGTCATTTTTCACCTGTCATCAGAATGTATTATCATCTTAAACAGTTAAAAACGGGACAAACAGTTCGAGCTGTGTAAGACTTTTCGATTCCTTATGACTTTCCGATTCCTTAGGGATTGCGGTTTTTCCTCAGGGAGTCAATCATTTTCCCCGATTTCTGGAAGGTTTCACTGTAAAAAGCGTGTCATTTCTCACCCCCACTCCCGATTCTGTCATCAAAATGTATGATCATCTCTTAAACAGCTAAAAACGGGACAAACAGTTCGAAGCTGTGTAAGACTTTTCGATTCCTTAGGGATTGCGGTTCTTCCTCAGGGGATCAATCATTTTTCCCGATTTCTGGAAGGTTACACTGTAAAAAACGTGTCATTTCTCACCCCCACCCCCGATGCTGTCATCAGATTGTATGATCCCTTTAAACAGCTAAAAACGGGACAAAGAGTTCGAAGCTGTGTAAGACTTTTCGATTCCTTATGACTTTTCGATTCCTTAGGGTTTGTGGTTTTTCCTCAGGGATTCAATCATTTTTCACCATTTCTGGTAGGTTTTACTGTAAAAAAGCACGTCATTTTTCGACCTCACTCCCGATGCTGTCATCAAAATGTATTATCCCGTTAAACAGCTAAAAACGGGACAAACAGCTCCGAGCTGTGTAAGAATTTTTGATTCCTTAGGGATTGCGGTTTTTCCTCAGGGATTCAATCATTTTTCCCGATTTCTGGAAGATTTCACTGTAAAAAGCGTGTCATTTCTCACCCCCACCCCCGATGCTGTCATCAGATTGTATGATCCCTTTAAACAGCTAAAAACGGGACAAAGAGTTCGAAGCTGTGTAAGACTTTTCGATTCCTTATGACTTTTCGATTCCTCAGGGATTGCGGTTTTTCCTCAGGGATTCAATCATTTTTCCCGGTTTTTGGAAGGTTTCACTGTACACAGCGTGTCATTTCGTACCCCCACTCCCGATGCTGTCATTAGAATGTATGATCATGTCTTAAACAGCTAAAAACGGGACAAACAGTTCGAAGCTGTGTAAGACTTTTCGATTCCTTATGACTATCCGATTCCTCAGGGATTGCGGGTTTTCCTCAGGGATTCAATCATTTTTCCCAATTTCTGGAAGGTTTCACAGTAAAAAGCGTGTCATTTCTCACATGCAGTCCCGATGCTGTCATCAGAATGTATGATCAACTTAAACAGCTAAAAACGGGACAAACAGCTCGAAACTGTGTAAAACTTTTCGATTCCTAATGAATTTTCGATTCCTTAGGCATTGCTCTTTTTCCTCACGGATTGAATCATTTTTCCCGGTTTCTGGTAGGTTTCACTGTAAAAAAGCACGTCATTTTTCGACCCCACTCCCAATGCTGTCATCAAAATGTATTATCCCGTAAAACAGCTAAAAACGGGACAAACAGCTCCGAGCTGTGTAAGAATTTTCCATTCCTTATGACTTTCCGATTCGTTAGGGATTGTGGTTTTTCCTCAGGCATTCAATCATTTTTCACGATTTCTGGTAGGTTTTACTGTAAAAAAGCACGTCATTTTTCGACCTCACTCCCGATGCTGTCATCAGATTGCATGATCCCCTTAAACAGCTAAAAACGGGACAAACAGTTCGAAGTTGTGTAAGACTTTTCGATTCATTATGACTTTGCGATTCCTTAGGGATTGCGGTTCTCCCTCATGGATGCAACCATTTTTCCCGGTTTCTGGAAGGTTTGACTGTAAAAAGCATGTCATTTTTCACCTGTCATCAGAATGTATTATCAGTTAAAAACGGGACAAACAGTTCGAGCTGTGTAAGACTTTTCGATTCCTTATGACTTTCCGATTCCTTAGGGATTACGGTTTTTCCTCAGGGAGTCAATCATTTTCCCCGATTTCTGGAAGGTTTCACTGTAAAAAGCGTGTCATTTCTCACCCCCACTCCCGATGCTGTCATCGAAATGTATGATCATCTCTTAAACAGCTAAAAACGGGACAAACAGTTCGAAGCTGTGTAAGACTTTTCGATTCCTTAGGGATTGCGGTTCTTCCTCAGGGATTCAATCATTTTTCCCGATTTCTGGAAGGTTTCACTGTAAAAAGCGTGTCATTTCTCACCACCACCCCCGATGCTGTCATCAGATTGTATGATCCCTTTAAACAGCTAAAAACGGGACAAAGAGTTCGAAGCTGTGTAAGACTTTTCGATTCCTTATGACTTTTCGATTCCTTAGGGTTTGTGGTTTTTCCTCAGAGATTCAATCATTTTTCACGATTTCTGGTAGGTTTTACTGTAAAAAAGCACGTCATTTTTCGACCTCACTCCCGATGCTGTCATCAAAATGTATTATCCCGTTAAACAGCTAAAAACGGGACAAACAGCTCCGAGCTGTGTAAGAATTTTTGATTCCTTAGGGATTGCGGTTTTTCCTCAGGGATTCAATCATTTTTCCCGATTTCTGGAAGGTTTCACTGTAAATAGCGTGTCATTTCTCACCCCCACTCCCGATGCCGTAATCAGAATGTATGATCATCTCTTAAACAGCTACAAATGGGACAAACAGTTCGAGCAGTGTAAGACTTTTCGATTCCTTATGACTTTTCGATTCCTTAGGGATTGCGGTTTTTCCTCAGGGATTCAATCATTTTTCCCGGTTTCTGGAAGGTTTCACTGTACACAGCCCGTCATTTCGCACCCCCACTCCCGATGCTGTCATCAGAATGTATGATCCCCTTAAACACCTAAAAACGGGACAAACAGCTCGAAACTGTGTAAAACTTTTCGATTCCTAATGAATTTTCGATTGCTCAGTGATTGCGGTTCTTCCTCAGGGATTCAATCATTTTTCCCGGTTTTTGGAAGGTTTCGCTGTACAAAGCATGACATTTCTCACCCCCACTCCCAATCCTTAGGCAGTGCTCTTTTTCCTCAGGGATTCAATCATTTTTCCCGGTTTCTGGAAGGTTTCACTGTAAAAAGCGTGTCATTTCTCACCCCCACTCCCGATGCTGTCATCGGAATGTATGATCATCTCTTAAGCAGCTAAAAACGGGACAAACAGTTCGAAGCTGTGTAAGACTTTTCGATTCCTTAGAGATTGCGGTTCTTCCTCAGGGATTCAATATATTTCCCGGTTTCTGGAAGGTTTCACTGTACACAGCGTGTCATTTCGCACCCCCACTCCCGACGCTGTCATTAGAATGTATGATCATGTCTTAAACAGCTAAAAACGGGACAAACAGTTCGAAGCTGTGTAAGACTTTTCGATTCCTTGTGACTTTCGACTCCTCAGGGATTGCGGGTTTTCCTCAGGGATTCAATCATTTTTCCCGATTTCTGGAAGGTTTCACAGTAAAAAGCGTGTCATTTCTCACATCCAGTCCCGATGCTGTCATCAGAATGTATGATCAACTTAAACAGCTAAAAACGGGACAAACAGCTCGAAACTGTGTAAAACTTTTCGATTCCTAATGAATTTTCGATTCCTTAGGCATTGCTCTTTTTCCTCACGGATTGAATCATTTTTCCCGGTTTCTGGTAGGTTTCACTGTAAAAAAGCACGTCATTTTTCGACCCCACTCCCAATGCTGTCATCAAAATGTATTATCCCGTAAAACAGCTAAAAACGGGACAAACAGCTCCGAGCTGTGTAAGAATTTTCCATTCCTTATGACTTTCCGATTCGTTAGGGATTGCGGTTCTTCCTCAGGGATTAAATCATTTTTCCCGATTTCTGTAAGTTTTCACTGTAAAAAACGTGTTATTTCTCACCCCCACTCCCGATGCTGTCATCAGATTGCATGATCCCCTTAAACAGCTAAAAACGGGACAAACAGTTCGAAGTTGTGTAAGACTTTTCGATTCATTATGACTTTGCGATTCCTTAGGGATTGCGGTTCTCCCTCATGGATGCAACCATTTTTCCCGGTTTCTGGAAGGTTTGACTGTAAAAAGCATGTCATTTTTCACCTGTCATCGGAATGTATTATCATCTTAAACAGTTCAAAACGGGACAAACAGTTCGAGCTGTGTAAGACTTTTCGATTCCTTATGACTTTCCGATTCCTTAGGGATTGCGGTTTTTCCTCAGGGAGTCAATCATTTTCCCCGATTTCTGGAAGGTTTCACCGTAAAAAGCGTGTCATTTCTCACCCCCACTCCCGATGCTGTCATCAAAATGTATGATCATCTCTTAAACAGCTAAAAACGGGACAAACAGTTCGAAGCTGTGTAAGACTTTTCGATTCCTTAGGGATTGCGGTTCTTCCTCAGGGGATCAATAATTTTTCCCGATTTCTGGAAGGTTTCACTGTAAAAAACGTGTCATTTCTCACCCCCACCCCCGATGCTGTCATCAGATTGTATGATCCCTTTAAACAGCTAAAAACGGGACAAAGAGTTCGAAGCTGTGTAAGACTTTTCGATTCCTTATGACTTTTCGATTCCTTAGGGTTTGTGGTTTTTCCTCAGGGATTCAATCATTTTTCACGATTTCTGGTAGGTTTTACTGTAAAAAAGCACGTCATTTTTCGACCTCACTCCCGATGCTGTCATCAAAATGTATTATCCCGTTAAACAGCTAAAAACGGGACAAACAGCTCCGAGCTGTGTAAGAATTTTTGATTCCTTAGGGATTGCGGTTTTTCCTCAGGGATTCAATCATTTTTCCCGATTTCTGGAAGGTTTCACTGTAAAAAGCGTGTCATTTCTCACCCCCACTCCCGATGCCGTAATCAGAATGTATGATCATCTCTTAAACAGCTACAAATGGGACAAACAGTTCGAGCAGTGTAAGACTTTTCGATTCCTTATGACTTTTCGATTCCTTAGGGATTGCGGTTTTTCCTCAGGGATTCAATCATTTTTCCCGGTTTCTGGAAGGTTTCACTGTACACAGCGTGTCATTTCGCACCCCCACTCCCGATGCTGTCATCAGAATGTATGATCCCCTTAAACAGCTAAAAATGGGACAAACAGCTCGAAACTGTGTAAAACTTTTCGATTCCTAATGAATTTTCGATTCCTTAGGGATTGCGGTTCTTCCTCAGGGATTCAATCATTTTCCCCAGTTTCTGGAAGGTTTCGCTGTACAAAGCATGACATTTCTCACCCCCACTCACTCCCAATCCTTAGGCACTTGTTACGTCCTGAGCACTCCACCTATACATACTTATAACTCAGTCTGAGCTCTATAATTTTTTTTTCTCTATTTTATTTCTTTTCAAATAATTATTTCAATACCCTAAGGTCTGAGGGACCCCCTAAACATTTAAAAACGCTTGATTTCTCAAGCATGTATTTTTACTATCAAAAAATATCGGTAAAAAGCATAATTCCCCGTAAATTTACAACATAACATTGTTAATAACAATGCTACAGGTTTGCAAAAATTACCTAAAAATTCAGCGTCAAAAACCAAGTCGAAAAGGTTCACGACTTTTTTCTGTAGCTCTGCAAACAAGCGAGATATCAGCTTTCCAGATTTCTTCAAAATTTTACTTTGTTTGATTGTACTTCGTTAATAATTGGGATAGCCCCATAGTGTGACCTGTCTAACGAAAGGGCGTAAAAAGTTGAGACGTTATGGTTTGCAACATTCCCGATATTGTTAACGATAACCGAGATAAATAACAATTTTTGATTTTAACGTTGTAAAGGCCTCCCGGGACACCAGGAGCCTCCCTAAAATAATCTTAGGCCTGCTAAAACATTTTTTGAGCACCTAAGCACCATATTATTATATAATAATCACCCTACGGCATTGTAAAGCCATATTTCTACATCATAACCACCCTAAAGGCACTGTGATGCTATACAATACATATTTAAACCACCCCAAGGCACCGCAAGCCATATAATACATATTTAAACCACCCTAAGGTATTGCGATGCCAAGTATTACATTATATAACCACCCTAAGTATCATTATATATCTATATATACTCTCTTATAGTACCATAAGACATTGTAAAGCCATGCAACAGGCTACAAGCCAAAAGGCGTATGTACAAATAATCTTATTCTTATTACTCTTAAGATCCCAAAGAGGACTTGAAGAATTTTTCTCATAGCATATAATTCTGTAAGAAGAACAGAGAGGTGCAGACACACGCGCCGATTATTCCTATCTGTCCCATGAGAAAGAAGAGGACAGCTAACAACGCGTGATAACGAACGGTCACCAAAAGCTAAGCGTTAGATATCTCCAGAATATACATCCTGAAGTCCAGACTAAACATCCTGACAGAGGACCGAGATGGAAACGCGAGCCGCTGGCCATCCTCACGTAGCCACGCGCCTCGGACCATCCCTACCAGTCAGCATAATCCGACGCGAGCATCAGTCCCCACTCGCGAAGTTTCAACCATATATTCGGGGACAGAGGCATCGAATCTTCAGTTCTTGTCCGGTCTCTCCAACAGCGCGATCTGTAAAACCGACTATCTTACAAAACGGGCCAAGTCCCAGTCTTCATATATTATAGTACGGCGAATAAAAGCCTTTATTAAAATATAATAAAAAATTCTACAATATCCATAAATCAAAACTTCGAAAACTGCGAAGAATACAAGGTACATCCTTCTACTATATCCTACAAGTACTTCCCAAGTGTCACTTTATTTCCTTTAAATACATTTCGAATTGCGAAACGTGAAATATATAGAGTTTTGTGGGGCAAATGTGTTAATTACCCCGTTCAATTAAAATAATAAAATACAGTGGAATTGTGAATTTGCGAAATTAAGTGAGCGACCTTCTAAAGACCAGGCGAGCCTGCTCTTGGTGCATCTACGTGCACGACAGCGGTGTTCCCTCCGACAGAAGGGCGTGTAACTTCCCTCCCATAAGAGCGAGGCTGCTCTTGGTGCATCTACGTGCACGACAGCGGTCATCCTCTTTGCGGAAGGTCTTGTTAACCGTACTGCAAACGCGGGATACAGGACTTTCTTTCGAATCATCCCCTCGCATATTCGCATATTCCACCATTTTATTATATTTTAAATATTGTGTTTTTTTTGTGTTACAATAATAAGGTTTGAAATTGTGAAACTGTGTTAGCGATCCTCTAAAGACCAGGTGAGCCTGCTCTTGGTGCATCTACGTGCACGACAGCGGTGTTCCCTCCGACAGAGGACCGTTTAACTCTCCTCCCATTGGAGCGAGGCTGCTCTTGGTGCATCTACGTGCACGACAGCGGTCATCCTCCTTGCAGAAGGACCTGTTAACTGTATTACAAACACAGGATACAGGCCTTTCTTTCGAATCTTCCTCTCACATGCTCAAATTTTATTATTGAACTTAAAATAATAATACCGGTAAAATTCGTATTTGATCCGGAAATATTCCTGGATCATCGCGTGCTGCAATCATTACCTGAAAATAAAAAGGGAATGGTGTATTAAAATCCTTTAAGGGAACCGTATGGTCTAGAGCACGAAAATTTCACCTATTTTCACGATTTTTTTTTTGCCATAAAAAATTAAAAAATCGATGTTTTAACTTTTCGGGTTTATTACTACCTTTATTAAGTATACAAAAAATTTTTTTTTTAATTTTAAAAACAGTGTTTATTATCATATAATTGGCATTGAAGACGACCCTCTCGAAAAATCCGACCCGGACGGTGAAGATCGATCCGAGACTTCTACTCATCTGAAACACAAAATTCAAGAAGATTCTTAATCAGAAAGAGTGCAGTTATGGTCGGGGCTGGAACAAATCGAAAAAATTAAAAATTGACAAAATGGCGCGCTTTTGAAAAAAAAATTCGTAAAATCGGGTTTTTTTCACTAGTTTTTTAGTATAAACAATAAGAAATTATTTAAATAAAATTATGATTGCAGCCCCGACGATAGCCATACATGTTGTGAACAACATATCCAAATTTCAAGTGATTCGGTTGAATAGTTTTTTTGTTTTCACCTGCGCGGTGCCGAAAAAAGTCGTTTCGAGATAAATGAGTTTAAAGTTTGAGGTACAGATATTTTCAAAAATTGAGCAAATTTTGAATACTTACAGTTAATCCGCGATTCCGGCACCATATAGGATTCCTTCGGAACGTTCATAATTCAAGATTTCCTCACTCCTTTCATTTCTTCGAGCTGTCCGAGCCTCTTTGGAGTTGTCCGTGCTCCTACGGTTGGCGCTCGATACTCGCAGCTCGTCTCGGTTTTGCGCTAGTTGCTCCGCTTGTGGCCCGATTGTTATGCCCATGGTCTCCATTATTTTCAATAGGGATGCGAATCCTTCCTTGAATATGCAAGCGGAAATGTGAGTGGCAATATCAATGATTTTTTTTCCGGCAAACAGATGTTTCGGCGCAAGGTGCCACACGCAAGCATTGAAACTTTCGTTATTGTTCTGCGTATTACTGCCAATACACCTTTCCAATAAAGTCTCTGCTGTCAATTCTTCATAAATTGGTTTTAATATCTCTTGTGCTTCATCGCACAGAGCAGGTGGGTGCTCGTAGGTGTCTAAAGTACCTGCAGCCTCACTTTGACGCCACTTGCACCACGATTCGGAACCTGGAGGACAGTACGAGTGTTGCGGATTTTCATCTGTTGAAATTTTGTGATAATATGCTGCCCATATTTCACTTCTCATCCCTTCAGTCGAATCTGAATTACGTCTAATTGCTAGACCGTAATAAGTTGACAGCTCTTGCAATAATTTATTCGTCAATTGTTGACGCTTCGGTGTTTTATTTATCGATTTCCGCTGTGTCTTTTTTCCCTCTTCTTTTTCTGTCAATTTCTTTGTTGCTTTCTTTATTTGTGCATGTTTTTTTTTCGCATCAACAGCACGTTTGTACAAACGTTTTTTAACATGCAAAACACATTCTTTTTTGCAAACTAAAAAATCATCCCCGTAAGGCTTTGTGTCCAATAAGGCTTTGAACGTTTTCGTGTCGCCGTCTCCGATATAGTTCGCGTATTTTACGTTGTACAACTCTTCCGATCTCTTGAACATTTCCACGATGCCGTCTACCTCCATTTTGCCAGCACTTCCGGTATGATTTGCGTCACAGTGATCTTCATGCTCTCGATACCACGCTTCATATTCAATCGTATCCTCTTGGCCTTTCCATTGAGAGCAGGCTTGACATATACTGCATTTGACGACAACATCTAAAATTTTATTACTGTATTTCCCTATTAACGAGGCAATACCGAGAAGCGATGAGAATCCACGTTTCGCCCACGATCCATCACCAGACACAGAAAGTTCATCCGCGGGACGCCCAGCTTTTACATTCAACTCGACTTCTTCTTTCAATGCTCTTTGGAAAACGATTTTCGCGACGGCTTCAGCTGCAATTTTTATATTGTCCACGATGCCGTAATATGTACTCTTACAAATTCCTTGTCCAAGATCCATGAGACCGCACAAATTTTTCAAGCCTTCAAATCCTACTCCAAGCATTCTCAGGGCGAGAACAAGTCGACGGTTGATTTCAAATGCCTTATCAATTAACGGCGAAGACAAAATAAAAGTTTCTTTACACTCACACTTCACAGAGAGTTTGAATCCTAGACCACGTTGTCCGTTTTTGCTAAAAGTGACCGCACCGTTACAATCTTTACACTTCAACAACTGTTGCAACGTTAAAAATATCATGCTGAATTCGATGATGCAATAATTGAAAGTAGGATTAACGTTTACTTCCAATTCCTCATTGCCTTTTAATTTTTCCGCAGACGTGCTCGTAAAATCAGTAGTATTTTCGATAGTGAATCGATTGCCCTTGAAATATCTTTTGCGACCTACAGAAGATGGTCGTCTAGAAGAGTTACGGCCTTGCTTTCTATCCATATTTTCTGATATTTTATTTCAAAATTTTCGATGTTGGTTCGTCAAAACGTAACGTTGTACTGATCAAGTCAGGGGAAAGCGAAATGACCGTTTCCCTCACAAATGTTCGACAATAGGTATATTTCGGGGAAGGGAAAAGTATATATAGGTATATAGTATGTACTATATACAGGTATATATTTTCGGAGAAGGATTGGGACAGCTGCTGTGCTCCGATTAGGTTACCGGTTAGCGCTAGACCCGTTAGGAGCGCGCGGACCGCTCTCTACCTGCGTTATGGGCTGTAGAAGCTGTAATATTGAGAATTTCTGCATGAAAATTTCACAGTATATCCTTGAGATACTATACTTTCGACATATCGAAAAAAAAAAAATCGATTTTTTCAAATTTCTAGACCATACGGTTCCCTTAAGAGGAAAAATCAATTAACATCATACTTATCCTTAATCCTTCCCCGAGCATCGACATCGGGACAATCCGCCTGAAAATTAAAAATCATTTAGAAGCCTGAATAAAAGGGAATTGACTCTGAAAATAGAATAAAATAAAATAACATAAATTGCATTTGAAAATAAAATAAATTGCTCTTGAAATTAAAATAAATTGCATTGCATTTGAAATAAAATAAATTGCATTTGTAAGTAAAATAAATTATTCAAATAAATCGGTAAATTGGGTGCGATCTGCTGTTGTATGTGGAAACTCTGCCACATACATTAGCGAGTGTATCGGTGCACGTAACTTTGCACTGGGCCTCGTTTACAGTAGAACAAACCTAATTCCAAAAAACGGATGTATTCGCTTTATCGTGGGATTTCGGTGTACAATAAATTGTTTTGGCACTGGCAGGAAGTCTGGTGCACGTAACTTTGCACTGGGCCCTGTGTTAAGGCCCCGTGAATCGAATCATTCCCAAATTAATTATTATTTGTGATATTTGCAATAATTCATCCATTCTCGGCAAGGAGAGTGCTGGTGCATGTAACTTTGCACTGGTCTCCCTTTTTTGAATAGTGAATTAATTTCTGATAACTTAAAAATATTATTTTTTTTTTCTAGTTAAATAAATATTAAACGAATTACTCGCAAATTTATTTATTTTCATTATTGCAAATAATTCAACCATTCTGGACAAGGAGAGTACTGGTGCATGTAACTTTGCACTGGTCCCCCTTTTTGAATGGTAAATTTATCCCCATAAATATTTTATCCAATCAAAATATTTAGCGGAAATTAAAAATATAAATAAATTAACCATTCTGGACAAGGAGAGTACTGGTGCATGTAACTTTGCACTGGTCCCCCTTTTTGAATGGTAAATTTTATCCCCATAAATATTTTATCCAATCAAAATATTGAGCGGAAATTAAAAATATAAATAAATTAATCATTCTTGACAAGGAGAGTACTGGTGCACGTAACTCTGCACTGGTCCCCCTTTTGAATGATTCATCAGTCAATTTTTAAATCAAATAAATAAAAACTTGTCCAAATTTATTTATTTTCTATACCATACAAAATTCAACCATTCGCAGTAAGGAGCGTGCTGGTGCATGTAACACTGCACTGGCCCCCCCTTTTTTTGAATGTTGAATTAATAATTTTTAATCAAATAAATAAAACTTGTCCAAATTTATTTATTTTCTATAAATTCAATCATTCACGACAAGGAGCGTGCTGGTGCATGTAACACTGCACTTGGTCCCCCTTTCGAATGTTGAATTAAATATTTTTATCAAATAAATAAAATTTGTCCAGAAATTTATTATTTCTTTTCTTTCATTTTTATTACAAATTTAACCACTCTCAATAGGGAGAGTGCTGGTGTGCCTAACGTCGCATCGTTATTCCCCTTTCTCTTTTCATGGTGAATTAATTCCTAATAATCTTAAATATTTTTTTTGAGAAAAATAAAATTTTATTTTAAATTCGTGTTACCCTATTATAGAGGGCAGCCGACCGTCCATTTCGGAACCCAGTTAGCGGTGCTATAATCCTGCACTGGGCAGGGAGTCCACCGGAGGTTTCCATCAAGGACAGAGGGTTGGTTGATGTGCATTCATTTCCTGCACGACTTTATCTCGCTGGTTGAGGAAATTTTCTCATTGACACGAAATGTATGGGAACGGTTGTTTTCTTAAATAGATGCCGCGAAGGAGGGCCGGCCAAAAGTTTAAACTAAGGCGCGAAGCCGCCATTGCTGAGGGGATTGTCCGGGTCGAGCCGCGCGGGAATAACACCCCCTCCCGGAAGGTCAACCTCGACCCCCCTCCTCCTCGCCCGGTTAACGCGGTCACTCCCTTCCGGCCAACCCACTACTCGGTGGTAACGGCGGAGGAGCTTCAACCTCAACCCCCGCCTGCACCATCAACATCGTCCGCGGATCAACAACCGCCGTACCGTCGCCCCATCCCGACCCCTCAGGAAATTCCACCTGAGCTACGCGGTGTCCCGCTTCCGACGTTATACATACCTTCTCCTATGCACACGTCCGATTCTGACGCCGAAATCGTAGAGGTCCTCTCTTCAGACCCTGAAAATGAATGAAAAATAATATTAAAATAACATAAAATATATTAAATTTAACATAAAATATATCAAATTTAAAATAAGATATATTAAATTCAAAAATTATATTAAATTCAAAATATATTAAATTCAAATAAGAATTGTCAATTTGAAGGCAAAATATGTAACCTTATAAAATAAATATATTCAAGCGTGTAAAGACCCGCTACGTCTCAACGTTCGTTCGCTACCAAATAAATAACGTTAATTTCTTTTTACCTCAAAAGGGTTTTACTCACTGTCTTAATTATTTTGCGCGCTAATTTTGGCCTTGCATCCTTGTCCCGGCTGAGCTCCCACTTGGCCAAACAAAGGGTGTTGATCCGTGCGTTTCACCCGTTATCCCGCTCGTCCCTCGACCTGCGACGTAACAGGATATAACGTAACGCAAAACGGATAATAATATAAATAAAAATTTTTTCTGTTGGCAGCGGTGGGATACTGCCAAATTTTCGCGCATGTTTTTTTTTTTTTTTTTTTTTTTAATTTTTATTACAACGTAAAAACCAAAAATGGAAAGTCGAAAAGGACTCAGTGAAGCCGAAGCAATGGCAATTATGGAGCAAGTTAATCGACAAAAACAACGCATTGCTGCACAGGAAGCGGCATTAGCTGAAAAACAACAAATGCTCGAAGAGCAAGCCCAACAACTGGATAACCAGCGTGCCGAAAGGGATAATAATGTTCCAATGGAGGACCAAAATCTCGCATCAAGTATGCAACGTACTTTCGAAACAATACTCGCAGAATTCGGTAACATGAGGCACGAGCTTCAGGTGTTACAATCTCGTCAAACTGCACCCAGTGATCGCGGTTCAGTGGACCGATCGGTCATCGTGGAAAATCGCGAAACCAGTGATCGTGCTCAAATACCAACAATCAAATACAAAGACGGTCTTGAAACAGTGCCATTATTCGACGGGTACAATATCCCGGTGCTTAGATTTGTTAGGGCGTGCAAACGTGCGCGTGATTTATTTCCTGCCTCCCATGAGGCTACAATTACTCAGCTCCTGCGCAACAAACTGAGAGGTCATGCCATGACGGCACTTGAGGACGATACGTACCTCACATTTTCCAACTTTATCGAAAAATTAAAAACATTGTTCGGTCAATCAAAATCCCTGAATCAATACAGAGGTGAATTAGGGAATATCACCAAAAACAAATCCGAACACATAATCGATTACATTAGCCGCATCAAGGATCTGCATGCAACTATAACCGAATTGGAATCCGAAACCTACGGTGAATTAACGTCCAGGGCACGTGCCAGCCTAGAGAACGATGCCGTGGAATGTTTTGTCGAGGGTTTACCACCTACCTTCCGCCTACGTTTAAAAGTGGAAGGATATAATGGCCTCCAGGAGGCATTTGCAAAAGCCATTAAGGTAGAAAAGGAACTGGAACGTGATAAAATACAGTTCAGGGTGCCAGATACCCGCAACAGCAACGTAAACAAGGTCGTTTCGTCAAACTCACCAGGTGCAAATAATAAAATACAGTGTGTACATTGTAACAAATCGCATCCTTCCGATCAGTGTTGGAAACATTTTCCTGAAAAAAGGCCACAGATCAAAACAACAGATGTGACCACAACATTAAAAATCGGTGACGCACCTCGAGCTGGTGCCAGTAATTCCACCTGCACCTATTGCAATAAAATAGGTCATACCGAAACAATGTGTTACAAAAAACAGAACGACGAAAAACGTTCAAAAAACGGAGTACCTCGTGCCCCGATGACGGCGCAAGGGCAGACCGAGGCAAACAAGAACTCCGTCAAATTCATCGAGTGCGAACCATCAACATCCGGTTAACCGCTTACACAAACGCGCCAACAATTAAAATTAGCACACCTGAAACTTCAGGTATCTGTGAATTTTTGATTGACTCAGGTTCCGAGGCAAATCTCGTGAAAGCGGACGCCTTAAACTTGTCCGCCAGTATTGACACTTCAAGGATATTCCGCCTCAAGGGCATATCTGAAGTACCGGTTCTCACCATGGGAACAACCGTTATTAAATTAAAAGGTACGCTCACGGAATTTCTCGTCGTTGACAACGCTTTCCCTATCAATCAGTCAGCACTAATAGGCTCAGCCTTTTGTTCGGGCAACAAAGCCGTGCTAGATTGGGAAAAAGAGGAATTTCGTTGGGGCAACGTCGGCATACCGTTCGCTGACAAATCGTGTGTTTTTCTCCCGAAACGTTCAAAAACAGTGATGTTCGTGCGAGTCGAAAACAATTGGATATTGGACGAAGGTTACTTACCGCGTATTAAATGCAGCGACCCTAAAATTTACCTTGGTGAATGCCTAGTGCGAGTTGAGGACGGCATCGCTCGTGTAATTGTATACAATACATTGGACGAAAACTGCAAAATAAAAATACCAACCGTAAAATTATTCGAATTTAATACCCTATCAAAAGAACCGGAAGACGACGGTTTTGAAATTCTGCAACAAACGGAAAACATTGCGGAAAAAACAGTGCTCACCACCCAGGTGGAAAATATTTTCGAATTACTCCGTTTAGAACACTTGAACGACGAAGAACGTCGAAGTGTGAATAAAATTATCAGCGAAAACAAGGACTTATTCCACATCCCAGGAGATAAATTGGGATTTACCAACGCCATCACCCATCGAATTACCACAACAGACGAACAACCAGTGTTCACCCGTCAATACCGATTTCCCCCTTTGCATAAGGACGAGATCACAAAACAGGTATCCGAGCTAATAAATGGCGATGTGATCGAGCCATCGGTCTCACCGTATAGTTCACCATTGTGGATCGTCCCTAAAAAGGCGGACTCTCAGGGTAACCCTCGCTGGAGAATGGTAATAGATTACAGAAATTTAAACGAAAAAACAATCGGAGATGCTTATCCGTTGCCGCAAATAAACGAAATCTTGGATCAACTCGGTAATGCCAAATATTTTTCAGTATTTGATTTAGCCAGTGGATTTCACCAAATACCTGTACATAATGTTGACAAACACAAAACCGCTTTCTCTACTCCTTTTGGACACTACCAGTTCAATCGAATGCCGTTTGGACTTAAAAACGCCCCGGCAACTTTCCAGAGACTAATGGATCGTGTTCTTACAGGGTTGCAGGGAATCGAGCTATTCGTCTATCTCGACGACATCGTAATCTACGCCAAATCCCTCGCGGAACACGAACAAAAATTCAACAAATTGGCATCACGTTTGCGCATGGCAAACCTCAAATTACAGCCGGATAAATGTGAATTTCTTCGCCATGAGGTGAATTACTTGGGGCATGTCGTCAGTGAAAATGGAGTAAAACCGGACCCGAAAAAATTGGAGTCCATACGTGAATATCCACGGCCAACAACACAGAAAAAAATAAAACAGTTCCTCGGACTAGCCGGATATTATCGACGGTTTATTGAAAATTTTTCTGGCATCGCCAAACCGATAACAAACCTCCTGAAAAAGGAAGTACCATTCAAGTGGACGGATTTACAGGAGAAGGCCTTCCAAACTTTGAAGGAATGCCTGTGCCGTGAACCCATATTACAATACCCGGACTTTACAAAGCCATTTATTATCACCGCGGACGCATCCAGCCTGGCGGTTGGTGGCGTATTAAGTCAAGGCGAAATAGGGAAAGATCGTCCTGTCGCCTATACATCGCGCACATTAAACAAACACGAAGTCAACTACTCGACAATAGAAAAGGAACTTTTAGCCATCGTTTACGCAGTAAACTACTTCCGACCGTACGTTTACGGACGGGAATTCACACTGGTAACCGATCACCGACCCCTCGTTTGGTTAAACTCGGTCAAGGACCCCGCAAGTAGATTGGTACACTGGAGATTGAGTCTAGCAAATTACCAATATAAAATAATTTACAAACCAGGACGGATAAACGGGAATGCGGACGCGTTATCGCGAAACCCACCCGAAAAAGTAAAAACAATCCTCGCATTTAAACACAAGCCCAGCGACGCAACATCATCTGAGGACGAAAGGATGTTTAGTCCTCCCAAAAAACGACCAAGGATCTTGGAACCACCCGAGTTATCAGCCGACTCTAGTCCCGACAATGAGCGTGACACGGATTGGGCTGAAACCTTCGAGATTGACGATCGACGTGAACAAATTTCGGTGTTGGAGGAAACCGATGACTATACGGAAACGAATCCACGCCCAATTTCTTACCCAGGTACATCTTCAGAAGCTGACAATGAGCAGACAGATGAAGGCACCATTGTGGAACAAATCCCGGAAGGGGATAACCAAAATTTGTTACTCGGAGATCAGTCAGATTCCGACACATCCGACGAGGATGAAACAGAAAATACCGATCAGGAAAACGATCAAATATTTGATAGCCAAAATCCTGAATGCGAAGCCATTAGGACGGGCGCAAAATTACAAATAAAAATAACTAGGGATCGCTTGACGATGAGCAAGGACCCTGGCCTAATCTTCATTTCTCAACGGGGAGAACCTTTGGATAACGGAGCCGTCGACCTTGCCGAACAAGGAAAATTGCCGAATTTCTCGGACGTCACCTTCAATCGGGTAAAGGTTACTAAAATAAGTGGTAGGATTATAATATCCTTACCAATTGTTTACCGGAAAAACGAAAATTTGGACATTAGCGAGATCCAGGACGGAATGGAATCAATACGTGACGCCGTCAGAGAACTCCAACTGTCAAAATTATCGGTAGCCAAAACCGAAAAACTGTGTAACGTACCTTGGACCGATTTTTTACCATTCTTAACCAGGACACTTCAGGACGAAGATATGTCATTAACCATCTGTAAACAATTAATTAGAATACCAACGGCCGAAGAGCGACCAGAAATTATACACGAGAAACACGCATCACTCGTAGGTGGACACAAAGGTGTAACAAAAACGTACAAACGAATTCGCGAAAATTACTTCTGGGAAAACATGAAGTCTGAAATACAACAATATATACAAACGTGCCGAAATTGCCAAATCAAAAAACTCGTTAGAGTAAAAACCAAACAGCCAATGCTAATTACCGACACGCCCAGAGAGGCATTCGACAAAATCGCCATGGACATCATGGGTCCTCTTCCCACCACACCAAAGGGAAATTCCTACATTTTGACAATTCAGGACCTACTTACAAAATATTCGGTTGCCGTACCTCTAAATCGAACTTCAGCTATGGACGTTTGCAACGCGTTCATCAAACATTTTATCACACGTTTCGGCGCCCCCAGGGCATTATTAACAGATCAAGGGACTAATTTCAACAGTAGCCTAAACAAGGAAATTGCGCGAAAATTTCGTATCAAAACTCACATTACCACTGCGTATTATCCACAATCGAACGGCTCTGTTGAACGCTCTCACCACGTATTAATGGAATACCTTAAACAATACACCGACACTAACAACAACTGGGATGAATATTTGGAACTAGCAATATTCTCTTATAATACTAGTCAGCATGAGGGTACGGGTTACACACCACACGAGCTGGTTTTTGGAACCCCTGCAAGGCAGCCCACTGCTCACACCTTCAACGAGGAAAATTTAGACATAACATACGCGTTATATCTCACTAATTTGTATAATAAAATTCGCGACATTCAGGAATTAGCCGCACTCAAACTCATTCAATCAAAAAACAAATCGAAGGAATATTACGACAAACGAATTAACCCGCAGACCTTCAAGGTCGGGGACCGTGTCTTATTACTTCTTGAGCCCTCAAAGGGAAAATTAGGGGATCAATATTCCGATCCATGTGAAATAATCGAAATTCTTTCCAAGGGAAATGTAAAAATAAATTACAAAGGGAAACCAAAATTAGTCCACGCGAATAAATTACGTGGAACAAAACTTTAAAATTATTTTATTTTATCATTTGCAGAAAAACATGGGACCACTGTGGGCCTCTTTCCTCTTCATCGGGCAAACGCTTGCCTTATTGGGTTACGATTGCGGAGGGCAATCTTTCAATGTTACAACATTCGCTTTGAACCAAATTGGAACATGTCAACTACCTACCGAGGAACCTACACCCGTCAGCACCCGCATACAATTACTGCAAATAGCGGACTACACCACGACGGAAATTACCCAATGCAAGGTCGAAGTAGATCGGACCATTTATTATTGCGGAATGCATTCCCATAATTCGATTGTGCACAATGGAAGGCAAGCCTACCTCGTTGAGCTGGACATCCGAGCTTGCACCAGACTTCAGGAGACTGGGATTCTACCGTTGAGCGCATCATCACAAATAATCGGCATAAAACAAAATTCCACCTCGACGCGAGGAATTACTCTCGCAGGTTCTATAACTAACGAAGGACGCTGCGTTGGTACACAATATTCGGACCCTTTTGGGAATTGGGACAACGTGATCGTCCAAGCCACAGTCAAAATAACTATATCCAATTACATGGGAGATATAAACCTCAAGGCGGGACAAATTATACTCCGCTCAGGTACGCATTGTACGCTTGCGGAAGGTTCATGCACCGACATCGAAGGCAACACTGCCCATTGGAAAACCGAGCCAACGGACTCATGTATGTTCGATCGTTATGACATCCTGTACGAAGGGATAGCTACTAAACTGATCGACAAAAGTAGCAGTTCAACAAACCCCAATGTGTACACATTAACCACGCAAGAGACGACATTTGCCTTGGCAACAAGGGCCGAATCACATATCTGTGGCTACACGCTAATTAAAACAGAACACCCGAAAATATTCATTCTCGAGACTCAACAAGGACAATCTTTCGCGGCAAAACGAAGGGTGTCCGTCAATAATCTCGATATATTTTCTTACATGAACTCAAAATTTATCTATGTGGAAAAACATCTACGGACGCAAATGAACAACCTTTATCTGGACGTCCTGAAACAAAGGTGCGATCTGGAAAGGCAAGTCCTGCAAAACGCTTTAACCACAGCAACAATATTACCAGAACAATTCGCCAGAGCGGTAATGAAAACTCCAGGTTACATGGCAGTAATCGCCGGTGAAGTGGCACATGTTATCAAATGTATTCCTGTGGAGTGTGCACTACGACGCGTCGCGGAATGCTACAGCGAATTACCAGTTTCGTACAAAAATACATCGTTTTTTCTGACTCCTAACACACGGACACTTATTAAAAGCGGAACGCAAATCGAATGCAATCTACTGCTTCCTTCACAATATTTAATTGAAGGAACCTGGTACAGGTTTGAGCCAAACCCCATGCCAGTGCCAAACCCTCAATTACTGACACCCATGGACCAGCCAACATGGAAATACAACCCAATCGGAAATTTAGCCACCAGCGGAATATATACAACAAATGAAATTGAAAATCTCCGGGACCGAATCATGTTCCCAGCCGAAAAACCAGCGCTCTTGAATAATATCGCAAGGGGCTCTGCTGGATACGCCATACCACTTGGAAGCGTATCCCTTAAAAATCTTTTCGATGCAGAAACATTGGACCATTTAGCGGAAAGTACCATGAAACGCCTGTGGAATGGATTTGAAAAATTCGGAATGATCAGTGCCGGCCTTTTCGCTATTCTCACAATTTACTCCATACTGAAATCAATCGTGGACACCTGCATTCACGGCTACACACTCCACTCCCTTTATGGATGGAGTTTTGCGCTGATTGGCGCCATATGGTCATCAATCACCAACCTCCTTATTACTCGAGCACACAGGAAGAATAAGGATAACAGTGACAACGTCATAGAAAGGACATTCAACATGGAGAGCAACCCAAGGGAATTAATCCCACAACCAGCACCAAGACGTTTTCCAGCACTCGACCCTGATTTAGCGGCTCGACTTGAACAAACGCGAAGCTAGGCATAGCGTTTGTCTTCCGCGGGGAGGTGTTACGTCCTGAGCACTCCACCTATACTAACAACATATACATACTAATAGCTCAGCACGAGCTCTAAAAATTTTTTTTTTTTTACTTATTTTAATTTTTTTTAAATAATTATTTCTAACCACCCTAAGGTCTGAGGGACCCCCTAAGTATTCAAAATCGCTTGATTTCTCAAGCGTGTATTATTACTATCAAAAAATATCGGTAAAAAGCATAATTTCCCGTAAACTTACAACATAACATTGTTAATAACAATGCTACAGGTTTGCAAAAAAATATCAAAAAATCTAGCATCAAAAACCAAGTCGAAAAGGTTCCTAACTTTTTTCTGTAGCTCTGCAAACAAGCGAGATATCAGCTTTCCAGATTTCTTCAAAATTTTACTTTGTTTGATTACACTTCGTTAATAATTGGGATAGCCCCATAGTGTGACCTGTCTAACGAAAGGGCTTAAAAAGTTGAGACGTTATGGTTTGCAACATTCCCGATATTGTTAACGATAACCGAGATAAATAACAATTTTTGATTTTAACGTTGTAAAGGCCTTCCGGGACACCAGGGGCCTCTCTAAAATAATCTCCGACCTGTAAAAACATTTTTTTTAGCATCTAGGCATCATATTATTACATAATAATCGCCCTAAAGGCATTGCGAGCCATATAATACATAATAATAATCACCCTAAAGGCACTGCGATGCCAAATATTACATCATAACCACCCTAAAGGCACTGTGATGCTATACAATACATATATAACCACCCTAAATATCATTTTATATCTATATATACTCTCTTATAGTACCATAAGACATTGTAAAGCCATGCAACAGGCTACAAGCCGAAAGGCGTATGTACAAATGATTTTATTCTTTTTATTCTTTTAATTCTTAAGACCCCAGAGAGGACTTAAAGAATTTTTCTCTTAGCATATAACTCTGTAAGAAGAACAGAGAGGTGCAGACACACGCGCCGATTATTCCTATCTGTCCCATAAGAAAGAAAAGGACAGCTAGTAACGCTTGATAACGGACGGTCACCAAAAACTAAGCGTTAGATATCTCCAGAATATACATCCTGAAGTCCAGACTAAACATCCTGACAGAGGACCGAGATGGAAACGCGAGCCGCTGGCCATCCTCACGTAGCCACGCGCCTCGGACCATCCCTACCAGTCAGCATAATCCGACGCGAGCATCAGTCCCCACTCGCGAAGTTTCAACCATATATTCGGGGACAGAGGCATCGAGTCTTCAGTTCTTGTCCGGTCTCTCCAACAGCGCGATCTGTAAAACCGACTATCTTACAAAACGGGCCAAGTCCCAGTCTTCATATATTATAGTACGGCGAATAAAAGCCTTTATTAAAATATAATAAAAAATTCTACAATATCCATAAATCAAAACTTCGAAAACTGCGAAGAATACAAGGTACATCCTTCTACTATATCCTACAAGTACTTCCCAAGTGTCACTTTATTTCCTTTAAATACATTTCGAATTGCGAAACGTGAAATATATAGAGTTTTGTGGGGCAAATGTGTTAATTACCCCGTTCAATTAAAATAATAAAATACAGTGGAATTGTGAATTTGCGAAATTAAGTGAGCGACCTTCTAAAGACCAGGCGAGCCTGCTCTTGGTGCATCTACGTGCACGACAGCGGTGTTCCCTCCGACAGAAGGGCGTGTAACTTCCCTCCCATAAGAGCGAGGCTGCTCTTGGTGCATCTACGTGCACGACAGCGGTCATCCTCTTTGCGGAAGGTCTTGTTAACCGTACTGCAAACGCGGGATACAGGACTTTCTTTCGAATCATCCCCTCGCATATTCGCATATTCCACCATTTTATTATATTTTAAATATTGTGTTTTTTTGTGTTACAATAATAAGGTTTGAAATTGTGAAACTGTGTTAGCGATCCTCTAAAGACCAGGTGAGCCTGCTCTTGGTGCATCTACGTGCACGACAGCGGTGTTCCCTCCGACAGAGGACCGTTTAACTCTCCTCCCATTGGAGCGAGGCTGCTCTTGGTGCATCTACATGCACGACAGCGGTCATCCTCCTTGCTGAAGGACCTGTTAACTGTACTACAAACGCAGGATACAGGTCTTTCTTTCGAGTCTTCCTCTCACATGCTCAAATTTTATTATTGAACTTAAAATAATAATACCGGTAAAATTCGTATTTGATCCGGAAATATTCCTGGATCATCGCGTGCTGCAATCATTACCTGAAAATAAAAAAGGGAATGGTGTATTAAAATCCTTTAAGAGGAAAAATCCATTGAAATCATACTTATCCTTAATCCTTCCCCGAGCATCGACATCGGGACAATCCGCCTGAAAATTAAAAGTCGTTTAGAAGCCTGAATAAAAAGGGAATTGATTCTGAAAATAAAATAAAATAAAATAAAATAAAATAAAATAAAGTACATAAATTGCATTTGAAAATAAAATAAATTGCATTTAAAAATAAAATAAATTGCATTTAAAAGTAAAGTAAATTATTTGAATAAATTGGTAAATTGGGTGCGATCCGTTGTTGTATAGGGAAACTCTGCCTTATACATTGGCGAGTGTATCGGTGCACGTAACATTGCACTGGGCCTCGCTTACAACGGAACAAACCTAATTCCAAAAAACGGATGTATTCGCTTTATCGTGGGTTTTCGGTGTACAATAAATTGTTTTGGCACTGGCAGGAAGTCTGGTGCACGTAACTTTGCACTGGGCCCTGTGTTAAGGCCCCGTGAATCGAATCATTCCCAAATTAATTATTATTTGTGATATTTGCAATAATTCATCCATTCTCGGCAAGGAGAGTGCTGGTGCATGTAACTTTGCACTGGTCTCCCTTTTTTGAATAGTGAATTAATTTCTGATAACTTAAAAATATTATTTTTTTTTTCTAGTTAAATAAATATTAAACGAATTACTCGCAAATTTATTTATTTTCATTATTGCAAATAATTCAACCATTCTGGACAAGGAGAGTACTGGTGCATGTAACTTTGCACTGGTCCCCCTTTTTGAATGGTAAATTTATCCCCATAAATATTTTATCCAATCAAAATATTTAGCGGAAATTAAAAATATAAATAAATTAACCATTCTGGACAAGGAGAGTACTGGTGCATGTAACTTTGCACTGGTCCCCCTTTTTGAATGGTAAATTTTATCCCCATAAATATTTTATCCAATCAAAATATTGAGCGGAAATTAAAAATATAAATAAATTAATCATTCTTGACAAGGAGAGTACTGGTGCACGTAACTCTGCACTGGTCCCCCTTTTGAATGATTCATCAGTCAATTTTTAAATCAAATAAATAAAAACTTGTCCAAATTTATTTATTTTCTATACCATACAAAATTCAACCATTCGCAGTAAGGAGCGTGCTGGTGCATGTAACACTGCACTGGCCCCCCCTTTTTTGAATGTTGAATTAATAATTTTTAATCAAATAAATAAAACTTGTCCAAATTTATTTATTTTCTATAAATTCAATCATTCACGACAAGGAGCGTGCTGGTGCATGTAACACTGCACTGGTCCCCCTTTCGAATGTTGAATTAAATATTTTTATCAAATAAATAAAATTTGTCCAGAAATTTATTATTTCTTTTCTTTCATTTTTATTACAAATTTAACCACTCTCAATAGGGAGAGTGCTGGTGTGCCTAACGTCGCATCGTTATTCCCCTTTCTCTTTTCATGGTGAATTAATTCCTAATAATCTTAAATATTTTTTTTGAGAAAAATAAAATTTTATTTTAAATTCGTGTTACCCTATTATAGAGGGCAGCCGACCGTCCATTTCGGAACCCAGTTAGCGGTGCTATAATCCTGCACTGGGCAGGGAGTCCACCGGAGGTTTCCATCAAGGACAGAGGGTTGGTTGATGTGCATCCATTTCCTGCACGACTTTATCTCGCTGGTTGAGGAAATTTTCTCATTGACACGAAATGTATGGGAACGGTTGTTTTCTTAAATAGATGCCGCGAAGGAGGGCCGGCCAAAAGTTTAAACTAAGGCGCGAAGCCGCCATTGCTGAGGGGATTGTCCGGGTCGAGCCGCGCGGGAATAACACCCCCTCCCGGAAGGTCAACCTCGACCCCCCTCCTCCTCGCCCGGTTAACGCGGTCACTCCCTTCCGGCCAACCCACTACTCGGTGGTAACGGCGGAGGAGCTTCAACCTCAACCCCCGCCTGCACCATCAACATCGTCCGCGGATCAACAACCGCCGTACCGTCGCCCCATCCCGACCCCTCAGGAAATTCCACCTGAGCTACGCGGTGTCCCGCTTCCGACGTTATACATACCTTCTCCTATGCACACGTCCGATTCTGACGCCGAAACCGTAGAGGTCCTCTCTTCAGACCCTGAAAATGAATGAAAAATAATATTAAAATAAAATCAAATATATTAAAATTTAACATAAAATTAACATAAAATATATTAAATTTAACATAAAATATATCAAATTTAAAATAAGATATATTAAATTCAAAAATTATATTAAATTCAAAATATATTAAATTCAAATAAGAATTGTCAATTTGAAGGCAAAATATGTAACCTTATAAAATAAATATATTCAAGCGTGTAAAGACCCGCTACGTCTCAACGTTCGTTCGCTACCAAATAAATAACGTTAATTTCTTTTTACCTCAAAAGGGTTTTACTCACTGTCTTAATTATTTTGCGCGCTAATTTTGGCCTTGCATCCTTGTCCCGGCTGAGCTCCCACTTGGCCAAACAAAGGGTGTTGATCCGTGCGTTTCACCCGTTATCCCGCTCGTCCCTCGACCTGCGACGTAACACATGCAACAGGCTACAAGCCGAAAGGCGTATGTACAAATGATTTTATTCTTTTTATTCTTAAGATCCCAGAGAGGACTTAAAGAATTTTTCTCTTAGCATATAATTCTGTAAGAAGAACAGAGAGGTGCAGACACACGCGCCGATTATTCCTATCTGTCCCATGAGAAAGAAAAGGACAGCTAACAACGCGTGATAACGAACGGTCACCAAAAGCTAAGCGTTAGATATCTCCAGAATATACATCCTGAAGTCCAGACTAAACATCCTGACAGAGGACCGAGATGGAAACGCGAGCCGCTGGCCATCCTCACGTAGCCACGCGCCTCGGACCATCCCTACCAGTCAGCATAATCCGACGCGAGCATCAGTCCCCACTCGCGAAGTTTCAACCATATATTCGGGGACAGAGGCATCGAATCTTTAGTTCTAGTTCGGTCTCTCCAGCAGCGAGTACTGCAAAACCGACTCTCTTCGACGGGCCAAGTCCCAATCTTATTATAGCACGGCATAGTATATGCCTTCCTTAAAACTTACATATTAAATTAAAGTATTTACATATTCTTCATTTAAATTTAAAAACCAGAACCGCGAAAAATAAAAGAAAAGGTACATTCCTTATTACAATATCCTACAATTATTTCCCAAGTGTCACTTCATTTCTTTTAATACATTTCCAATTGTGAAACGTGAAATATATCGAGTTTTGTGGGGTCAAAGTAATAATTACCCCGTTCAATCAAATAATAAAATACAGTGGAGTTGTGAATTTGCGAAACCAAGTGTGCGACCTTCCAAAGACTAGGCGAGCCTGCTCTTGGTGCATCTACGTGCACGACAGCGGTGTTCCCTCCGACGGAAGGGCGTATAACTTTCCTCCCATCAGAGCGAGGCGGCTCTTGGTGCATCTACGTGCACGACAGCGGTCATCCTCTGTGCGGAAGGTCTTGTTAACCGTACTGCAAACGCGGGATACAGGACTTTCTTTCGAATCATCCCCTCGCATATTCGCATATTCCACCATTTTATTATATTTTAAATATTGTGTTTTTTTGTGTTACAATAATAAGGTTTGAAATTGTGAAACTGTGTTAGCGATCCTCTAAAGACCAG
Source organism: Heteropelma amictum (assembly GCA_959613375.1). Classification (NCBI taxonomy): domain Eukaryota; kingdom Metazoa; phylum Arthropoda; class Insecta; order Hymenoptera; family Ichneumonidae; genus Heteropelma; species Heteropelma amictum. The sequence goes on from OY390722.1 coordinate 17,344,267, forward strand.
GCGAGCCTGCTCTTGGTGCATCTACGTGCACGACAGCGGTGTTCCCTCCGACAGAGGACCGTTTAACTCTCCTCCCATTGGAGCGAGGCTGCTCTTGGTGCATCTACATGCACGACAGCGGTCATCCTCCTTGCAGAAGGACCTGTTAACTGTATTACAAACGCAGGATACAGGCCTTTCTTTCGAATCTACCCCCCACATGCTCAAATTTTTATTATTGAACTTAAAATAATTATACCGGTAAAATTCGTATTTGTTCCGGAAATATTCCTGGATCATCGCGTGCTGCAATCATTACCTGCAAATAAAAAGGGAATGGTGTATTAAAATCCTTTAAGAGGAAAAATCGATTAACATCATACTTATCCTTAATCCTTCCCCGGGCATCGACATCGGGACAGTCCACCTGAAAATTAAAAGTCGTTTAGAAGCCTGAATAAAAAGGAATTAATTCTGAAAATAAAATAAATTAAAATAAATTGCATTTGAAAATAAAATAAATTGCATTTGAAAGTAAAATAAATTATTGAAATAAATTGGTAAATTGGGTGCGATCTGCTGTTGTATGTGGAAACTCTGCCACATACATTGGCGAGCGTATCGGTGCACGTAACTTTGCACTGGGCCTCGTTTACAGTAGAACAAACCTAATTCCAAAAACGGATGTATTCGCTTTATCGTGGGTTTTCGGTGTACAATAAACTGTTTTGGCACTGGCAGGAAGTCCGGTGCACGTAACCTTGCACTGGGCCCTGTGTTAAGACCCCGTGAATCGAGTCATTCATAAATTAATTATTATTTTTGATATTTATAATAATTCATCCCTTCTCGACAAGGAGAGTGCTGGTGCATGTAACTTTGCACTGGTCCCCCTTTTTGAATGGTGAATTAATTTCTGATAATTTAAAATGTTTTTTCCAGTCAAATAAATGTTAAACGCATTATTCGCAAATTTATTTATTTTCATTATTGCAAATAATTCAACCATTCCGGACAAAGAGAGTACTGGTGCATGTAACTTTGCACTGGTCCCCCTTTTTGGATGGTGAATTTATTCCCATAAATTTTTTATTCAATTAAAATATTTAGAGGAAATTAAAATTATAAATAATTCAACCATCCTGGACAAGGAGAGTACTGGTGCATGTAACTTTGCACTGGTCCCCCTTTTTGGATGGTGAATTTATCCCCATAAATTTTTTAATCAAATAAATAAAAACTTGTCCAAAAAATATTTATTTTCTATACTATACAAAAGTTAACTATTCGCAACAAGGAGAGTGCTGGTGCATGTAACATTGCACTGGCCCCCCTTTTTGAATGGTTAACCAGTAAATTTTTAATCAAATAAATAAAATTGTCCAAAAGTTGACTTATCTTCTATATTATACAAAATTCATTCATTCGCAACAAGGAGAGTGCCGGTGCATGTAACTCTGCACTGGTCCCCCTTTTTTGAATGTTGAATTAATATTTTTTTTATCAAACAAACAAAATTTGTCCAGAAATTTATTATTTCCTTTTTTATTACAAATTCAACCACTCTCAATAGGGAGAGTGCTGGTGTGCCCAATGTTGCACCGTTGTCCCCCTTCTTTTTTTTAATGGTAAAATTAATTCTTAAATATTTTCTTTTTTTTTTGAAAATAATAATATAAAAATAAAATAAAACATATTAAATTAAAAATAAAATATATTAAATTCAAAATAAAATATATTAAATTTAAAATAAAATATATTAAATTCAAAATAAAATATATTAAATTTAAAATAAAATATATTAAATTTAAAATAAAATATATTAAATTCAAAATAAAATATGTTAATTTCGAAGTAAAATATGTAACCTTTAAAAAAAATAAATATATTCAAGCGTGTAAAGACCCGCTACGTCTCAACGTTCGTTTTGCTACCAAATAAATAACGTTTATTTCTTTTCACCTCAAAAGATGTTACTCATTGTCTCAATTATTTTGCGCGCTAATTTTGGCCTTGCATCCTTGTCCCGGCTGAGCTCCCACTTGGCCAAACAAAGGGTGTTGATCCGTGCGTTTCACCCGTTATCCCGCTCGTCCCTCGACCTGCGACGTAACATCACTGTACACAGCGTGTCATTTCGCACCCCCACTCCCGATGCTGTCATCAGAATGTATGATCATGTCTTAAACAGCTAAAAACGGGACAAACAGTTCGAAGCTGTGTAAGACTTTTCGATTCCTTATGACTTTTCGATTCCTTAGGGATTACGGTTCTTCCTCAGGAGATCAATTATTTTTCCCGATTTCTGGAAGGTTTCACTGTAAAAAAACGTGTCATTTCTCACCCCCACTCCCGATGCTGTCATCAGATTGTATGATCCCTTTAAACAGCTAAAAACGGGACAAACAGTTCGAAGCTGTGTAAGACTTTTCGGTTCCTTATGACTTTTCGATTCCTTAGGGATTGCGGTTTTTCCTCAGGGATTCAATCATTTTTCACGATTTCTGGTAGGTTTTACTGTAAAAAAGCACGTCATTTTTCGACCTCACTCCCGATGCTGTCATCAAAATGTATTATCCCGTTAAACAGCTAAAAACAGGACAAACAGCTCCGAGCTGTGTAAGAATTTTCGATTCCTTATGACTTTCCGATTCCTTAGGGATTGCGGTTCTTCCTCAGGGATTCAATCATTTTTCCCGGTTTCTGGAAGGTTTCACTGTAAAAAGCATGTCATTTCTCACCCCCACTCCCGATGCTGTCATCGGAATGTATGATCATCTCTTAACATGATCATACATTCCGATGACAGCTAAAACAGCTAAAAACGAGACAAACAGTTCGAAGCTGTGTAAGACTTTTCGATTCTTTATGACTTTCCGATTCCTTAGGCAGTGCTCTTTTTCCTCAGGGATTCAATCATTTTTCCCGGTTTCCCAAACAGTTCGAAGCTGTGTAAGACTTTTCCATTCCTTATGACTTTCCGATTCCTTAGGGATTGCGGTTCTTCCTCAGGGATTCAATCATTTATCCCGATTTCTGGAATGCTCAACTTTAAACTTTGAATATTTTCTCTATTAATTTCAATTCATCTATTACTTTAATCTTTTCTCATTCCTTTGAGTTTATTTAATTTCGGTCTCTTTTTTATTATTTGGACTCGGTACTTTTCTTTTGACTCTGCAACTTTCTATCCACTTCTCTGTTCTGACTCTTCTGTTCTGACTCTCTTCTCTTACTCTGCCTTGTTTTTCCTTCTGCGCATCTTTTTATCATTTCGGTTTATAGGCATTCCGAAATTTTAAGTCGTAGAAAGGTTCAACCAATGTTGGTCCATTTTCATCTTGATTTTCCCTTTTCTTGAACTAAAGGGCCTGATGCTTCGGGAGCGCACACTCCCCTCCACATAGGTTATTCTATCTTTGTCGCGTAGGTGGGTTTCGCCCCTCCCTGACGGACAAAGATGTTGCTTTGGGAAGGCCCATCTTCCTTCCACAACTTACGGCTTATGCGTATTATCGAATACAATATTTTATTTATAATGTTATTCAATGTTTGTCAAATTGTATGTCGTTACTTTGAACGTATTAGCATTTACTTGGTGGTTTACCTCATATGTCTTTTAATGACAAACTTATTTAATAGCGTCACATATATTTTCTTTTTATGTCGTCCGTTTCGATTGTTATAATTATTCCAAATGAATTATTCATTATTTTCTTTGTTATTTTTTTTCCTCATTACGATTTATCAATTATTAATTCGTTTATTTTAACATTGAGATTTCATTGTCTGTTTAAATTGTTTACTGTTAAAAGAAAAATATTTCAATGTTGAGAATATTTGAAAAGTGTTTCGTTTCGTTTGAAGAGCAGCTGCATAAAGTTTTATGATCGTGGAAATATTTCAGGTTTGGTTTTCTTGGAATTTTGGTACTTAAAAATGTTCATGTTGCTTATCTACCCATAGCGTCTACGAGTCGCCAGATAAGTGGTCCTCGAAAGGTTGCGGCATCTCATATTACTCCGTTTTGTCGGAATGCATTTTCTAATCTTCATGCGTTTCCACTTTCGGTCCGTTGATATTTTTTTAACACTCGTGTTTTTTTGAGAAAAACGGACTCGTGGGAAGTTTACATATAGAAAATGTTTATAAGAGTCTAGACGTTTTGTGTGCTCTTGTAACGATATCTAAAGAATTTCTCGAAGAGAGAAAAAAAAGAAATGCGGAGTTTCTACGGACGTCACATTATATTTTAAATATCGTGTTTTTTTTGTTACAATAATAAAGTTTGAAACTGTGAAACCGGGTTAGCGATCCTCTAAAGACCAGGTGAGCCTGCTCTTGGTGCATCTACGTGCACGACAGCGGTGTTCCCTTCGACAGAGGACCGTTTAACTCTCCTCCCATTGGAGCGAGGCTGCTCTTGGTGCATTTACTTGCACGACAGCGGTCATCCTTCTTGCAGAAGGTCCTGTTAACTGTATTGCAAACGCAGGATACAGGCCTTTCTTTTGAATCTACCCCACGCATGCTCAAATTTTTATTGTTGAAATTAATATAATAATACCGGTAAAATTCGTATTTGTTCCGGAGATGTTCCCGGATCATCGCGTACTGCAATCGTTACCTGAAAATAAAAAGGGAATGGTGTATAAAAATCCTTTGAGAGGAAAAATGAATTAACATCATACTTATCCTTAATCCTTCCCCGGGCATCGACATCGGGACAGTCCACCTGAAAAATAAAAGTCGTTTAGAAGCCCGAATAGAGAGAAATTAAATCTAAAAACAGAATGAATTGCATCTGAAAATAAAATAAATTGCATCTAAAAATAAAATAAAATTGCATTTGAAAATAAAATAAATTGCATTTGAAAATAAAATAAATTATTGAAAATAAATTGGTAAATTGTATTGATCTGCTGTTGTATATGGAAACTCTGCCATGTACATTGGCGAGCGTATTGGTGCACGTAACATTGCACTGGGCCACGTTTACAGCAGAACAAACCTAATTCCAAAAACGGATGTATTCTCTTTATCGTGGGTTTTCGGTGTACAATAAACTGTTTTGGCACTGGCAGAAAGTCCGGTTCACGTAACCTTGCACTGGGTCCTGTGTTAAGACCCCCCGAATCGAGTCATTCATAAAGTTTTATTATTTTTTGATATTTGCAAAAATTCAACCATTCTCGATAAGGAGAGTACTGGTGCACGTAACATTGCACTGGTCCCCCTTTTTTGGATGGTGAATTAATTTCTGATAATTTAAAATATTTTCCCAGACAGATAAATTTTAAACGAGATATTCGTAAATTTATTTATTTTCATTATTGCAAATAATTCATCCATTCTTGATAAGGTGCATGGTGCATGTAACTTTGCACTGGTCCCTCTTTTTAGATGGTGAATTAATCCCCATAAATTTTTATTCAATTAAAATATTTTGAGAAAATTATAACTATAAATAATTCAACCATTCTTGACAAGGAGAGTACTGGTGCACGTAACTTTGCACTGGTCCCCATTTTGAATGGTTAATCAGTAATTTTCCATCAAACAAATAAAAACTTGTCCAAAAACTTATTTATCTTCTATAATATACAAAATTCAACCATTCGCAACAAGGAGAGTGCTGGTGCATGCACTGGCCCCCCTTTTGAATGGTGAATTAATATTTTTAATCAAACAAACAAAATTTGTCCAGAAATTTGTTTATTTTTTACATTTACAAATTCAACCACTCTTAACAGGGAGAGTGCTGGTGTGTCTAACGTGTTGCACCGTTTCTCCCCCTTTCTTCTTTTGATGGTGAATTAATTCCTGATAGTCTTAAATATTTCTGAGAAAAATAAAATTTTATTTTAAGTACATGTTACACTATTATAGAGGGCAGCCATCCATCCATTTCGATTCCTCGTGAGCGGTGCTGTAACCCTTTACTGGGCGAGGAAGTCAACGAAAAGTTCCATCAACAACGGAAGGTTGGTTGAAGTGCATCAATCTCCTGGACCACTTTATCTCCCTGTTTGGACAAATTTTCTCATTGACACGAAATGTATGGGACCGGTTGTTTTCTCAAATAGATGCCGCGAAGGAGGGCCGGCCAGAAATTTAAACAGAGGCGCGAAGAGGCCATTTTAAGGGGGGTTGTCCGGGTCGATCCTCGTGGGAATAACACCCCTACCCGGAAGGTCAATCTCGACCCCTCTCCTCCTCGCCCGGTCAATGCGGTTACTCCCTTCCGGCCAACCCACTATTCGGTGGTGACGGCGGAAGAGCTCCAGCCTCAACCCCCTCCCGTACCATCAACATCATCCACGGATCAACAATCGCCGTACCGTCGCCCCATCCCGACCCCTCAGGAAATTCCTCCTGAGCTGCGCGGCGACCCTTTTCCCAGACCATACGTACCCTCTCCGATGCATACATCCGGATCGGATGCCGACACCGTAGAGGTCCTCTCTTCAGACCCTGAAAATGAATGAAAAAATAATAATATAAAATAAAATAAAGTATGTTAAAATCAAAATAAAATATGTAACCTTTTAAAATAAATATAATACCAAATAAATAACGTTAATCTCTTTTTACCTCAAAAGGTGTTACTCATTGTCTTAATTATTTTGCGCGTTAATTTTGGCCTTGCATCGTTGTCCCGGCTGAGCTCCCACTTGGCCAAACAAAGGGTGTTGATCCGTGCGTTTCACCCGTCATCTCGCTCGTCTCTCGACCTGCGACGTAACACGACTGAATAAATAACGTTAATAATCTCTTTTTACCTAAACGTGTTTTTGTTGCTTTAATTATTTTGCGCGTTAATTTTGGCCTTGCATCCTTGTCCCGGCTGAGCTAATACCCGGTGAATTAATACTTTTAAACAAACAAACAAATTGTCCAGATATTTGTTTATGTTTTTTTATTTGCAAATCCATGTTACACTATTATAGAGGGCGGCCATCCATCCATTTCGGAACTTCGTGAGCGGTGCTATAATCCTGCACTGGGCGAAGAAGTCAGCGGGAAATTCCATCAAAAACGGAAGGTTGGTTGAAGTGCATCCACCCCCTGCACGACTTTATCTCCCTGTTTGATGAAATTTTAACGATGACACGAAATGTATGGAAACGGTCGTTTTCTTTAATAGATGCCGCGAAGGAGGGCCGGCAAAAAGTTCAAACTTAGGCGCGAAGTCGCCATCGCACAGGGGATTGTCCGGGTTGTGCCCCGAGGGAACAATACTCCTGCCCGACCGGTTACCCTTGACCCCCCTCCTCCTCGTCCGGTTAACGTGGTCGCGCCGTTTCGGCCGAGTTATTACTCGGTGGTCACGGCAGAGGAGCTTCAGCCCCAACCTCCCCCGGCACCGTCAACATCATCTTCGGCCGGCCAACCACCGTACCGTCGCCCTGTCCCGACTCCGCAGGAAATCCCTCCAGAGATACCTACGCGGCGACCCACTTCACCCACTTCCCAGGCGATACGCTCCGTCTCCCATGCGTACGTCCGATTCAGAAACCGACACGGTAGAAGTCGGTTCTTCAGATCCTGAAGACGACTGAAATAAAAATAAATAAATATGTTAAAATCAAAATAATTATGTAACTCTTCAAAATAAATATATTTAAACGTGTAAAAACCCGCTGCGTCTCAACGTTCGTTTAGCTACTAAATAAATAACGTTAATCTCTTTTTGCCTCAAAAGGTGTTACTCATTGTCTTAATTATTTCGGGCGTTAATTTTGGCCTTGCATCCTTGTCCCGGCTGAGCTCCCACTTGGCCAAACAAAGGGTGTTGATCCGTGCGTTTCATCCGTCATCTCGCTCGTCCCTCGACCTGCGACGTAACACTTTTATTCCCTTCTTGCAGAAGGTCCTGTTAACTGTATTGCAAACGCAGGATACAGGCCTTTCTTTTGAATCTACCCCACGCATGCTCAAATTTTTATTGTTGAAATTAATATAATAATACCGGTAAAATTCGTATTTGTTCCGGAGATGTTCCCGGATCATCGCGTACTGCAATCGTTACCTGAAAATAAAAAGGGAATGGTGTATAAAAATCCTTTGAGAGGAAAAATGAATTAACATCATACTTATCCTTAATCCTTCCCCGGGCATCGACATCGGGACAGTCCACCTGAAAAATAAAAGTCGTTTAGAAGCCCGAATAGAGAGAAATTAAATCTAAAAACAGAATGAATTGCATCTGAAAATAAAATAAATTGCATCTAAAAATAAAATAAAATTGCATTTGAAAATAAAATAAATTGCATTTGAAAATAAAATAAATTATTGAAAATAAATTGGTAAATTGTATTGATCTGCTGTTGTATATGGAAACTCTGCCATGTACATTGGCGAGCGTATTGGTGCACGTAACATTGCACTGGGCCACGTTTACAGCAGAACAAACCTAATTCCAAAAACGGATGTATTCTCTTTATCGTGGGTTTTCGGTGTACAATAAACTGTTTTGGCACTGGCAGAAAGTCCGGTTCACGTAACCTTGCACTGGGTCCTGTGTTAAGACCCCCCGAATCGAGTCATTCATAAAGTTTTATTATTTTTTGATATTTGCAAAAATTCAACCATTCTCGATAAGGAGAGTACTGGTGCACGTAACATTGCACTGGTCCCCCTTTTTTGGATGGTGAATTAATTTCTGATAATTTAAAATATTTTCCCAGACAGATAAATTTTAAACGAGATATTCGTAAATTTATTTATTTTCATTATTGCAAATAATTCATCCATTCTTGATAAGGTGCATGGTGCATGTAACTTTGCACTGGTCCCTCTTTTTAGATGGTGAATTAATCCCCATAAATTTTTATTCAATTAAAATATTTTGAGAAAATTATAACTATAAATAATTCAACCATTCTTGACAAGGAGAGTACTGGTGCACGTAACTTTGCACTGGTCCCCATTTTGAATGGTTAATCAGTAATTTTCCATCAAACAAATAAAAACTTGTCCAAAAACTTATTTATCTTCTATAATATACAAAATTCAACCATTCGCAACAAGGAGAGTGCTGGTGCATGCACTGGCCCCCCTTTTGAATGGTGAATTAATATTTTTAATCAAACAAACAAAATTTGTCCAGAAATTTGTTTATTTTTTACATTTACAAATTCAACCACTCTTAACAGGGAGAGTGCTGGTGTGTCTAACGTGTTGCACCGTTTCTCCCCCTTTCTTCTTTTGATGGTGAATTAATTCCTGATAGTCTTAAATATTTCTGAGAAAAATAAAATTTTATTTTAAGTACATGTTACACTATTATAGAGGGCAGCCATCCATCCATTTCGATTCCTCGTGAGCGGTGCTGTAACCCTTTACTGGGCGAGGAAGTCAACGAAAAGTTCCATCAACAACGGAAGGTTGGTTGAAGTGCATCAATCTCCTGGACCACTTTATCTCCCTGTTTGGACAAATTTTCTCATTGACACGAAATGTATGGGACCGGTTGTTTTCTCAAATAGATGCCGCGAAGGAGGGCCGGCCAGAAATTTAAACAGAGGCGCGAAGAGGCCATTTTAAGGGGGGTTGTCCGGGTCGATCCTCGTGGGAATAACACCCCTACCCGGAAGGTCAATCTCGACCCCTCTCCTCCTCGCCCGGTCAATGCGGTTACTCCCTTCCGGCCAACCCACTATTCGGTGGTGACGGCGGAAGAGCTCCAGCCTCAACCCCCTCCCGTACCATCAACATCATCCACGGATCAACAATCGCCGTACCGTCGCCCCATCCCGACCCCTCAGGAAATTCCTCCTGAGCTGCGCGGCGACCCTTTTCCCAGACCATACGTACCCTCTCCGATGCATACATCCGGATCGGATGCCGACACCGTAGAGGTCCTCTCTTCAGACCCTGAAAATGAATGAAAAAATAATAATATAAAATAAAATAAAGTATGTTAAAATCAAAATAAAATATGTAACCTTTTAAAATAAATATAATACCAAATAAATAACGTTAATCTCTTTTTACCTCAAAAGGTGTTACTCATTGTCTTAATTATTTTGCGCGTTAATTTTGGCCTTGCATCGTTGTCCCGGCTGAGCTCCCACTTGGCCAAACAAAGGGTGTTGATCCGTGCGTTTCACCCGTCATCTCGCTCGTCTCTCGACCTGCGACGTAACACGACTGAATAAATAACGTTAATAATCTCTTTTTACCTAAACGTGTTTTTGTTGCTTTAATTATTTTGCGCGTTAATTTTGGCCTTGCATCCTTGTCCCGGCTGAGCTAATACCCGGTGAATTAATACTTTTAAACAAACAAACAAATTGTCCAGATATTTGTTTATGTTTTTTTATTTGCAAATCCATGTTACACTATTATAGAGGGCGGCCATCCATCCATTTCGGAACTTCGTGAGCGGTGCTATAATCCTGCACTGGGCGAAGAAGTCAGCGGGAAATTCCATCAAAAACGGAAGGTTGGTTGAAGTGCATCCACCCCCTGCACGACTTTATCTCCCTGTTTGATGAAATTTTAACGATGACACGAAATGTATGGAAACGGTCGTTTTCTTTAATAGATGCCGCGAAGGAGGGCCGGCAAAAAGTTCAAACTTAGGCGCGAAGTCGCCATCGCACAGGGGATTGTCCGGGTTGTGCCCCGAGGGAACAATACTCCTGCCCGACCGGTTACCCTTGACCCCCCTCCTCCTCGTCCGGTTAACGTGGTCGCGCCGTTTCGGCCGAGTTATTACTCGGTGGTCACGGCAGAGGAGCTTCAGCCCCAACCTCCCCCGGCACCGTCAACATCATCTTCGGCCGGCCAACCACCGTACCGTCGCCCTGTCCCGACTCCGCAGGAAATCCCTCCAGAGATACCTACGCGGCGACCCACTTCACCCACTTCCCAGGCGATACGCTCCGTCTCCCATGCGTACGTCCGATTCAGAAACCGACACGGTAGAAGTCGGTTCTTCAGATCCTGAAGACGACTGAAATAAAAATAAATAAATATGTTAAAATCAAAATAATTATGTAACTCTTCAAAATAAATATATTTAAACGTGTAAAAACCCGCTGCGTCTCAACGTTCGTTTAGCTACTAAATAAATAACGTTAATCTCTTTTTGCCTCAAAAGGTGTTACTCATTGTCTTAATTATTTCGCGCGTTAATTTTGGCCTTGCATCCTTGTCCCGGCTGAGCTCCCACTTGGCCAAACAAAGGGTGTTGATCCGTGCGTTTCATCCGTCATCTCGCTCGTCCCTCGACCTGCGACGTAACACTTTTATTCCCAACGCGCGCCCTCGATTGCGCCGTTCCCGTTCCTCATTGACAGCAAGACCGGTTGCTTTGTCGAGCGTTGTCGGTGAATGGTGGCATATTGAACAGTAAATTTTCTCTGGTAGTCCACGGAGGAAGCTACTCAGCGCTAAGGCTTCCAAATCTTGGACACTTGGAGCTTCTGCCGCAAGGCTGCGGTAACGGGAGATCGCTCGGGAGATTAGCCTTGCGTACAAGATTCTCCGTACGAGCAACATACTGCTTAATATTTTCATCGGATTTTATGTTCAATCGATTAATTTCGGCCAAGTAAGAGCTTGTACTTCTGAAGGGTGCAAATTTGGCTTTCAGGTGTTCGATAAGTGCGTTTACTGTCGTAATGCCTTTCCCTTCGACCCTGGTTCGAGCCGGCCCATGGAGTTTTGTAAAAACACCATGAAGATAATGGTGCTCGTCCTCGGCATCATGTTGCTCGAATTATTCAGTAACTCGTCGCAAAAATTTACCGAATGATTTTGACTCACCGCTGTATTGTGGTAAGCTGCGTACGGCTGCACGTATTTCTTTACACCGTTCGCCGATCGACGTGCGCTCCAGCAGCGATGTCAGCAGTTCTTCCGTACTTGGCATTTTCGAGTTATATTTTAGACGATTTTCTCTTTTTATATGCGATTATAATTATTATATTTATCAGTGAGTTATTGGACAGCATCCCACTTCTAACACCAGATTGTTACTTGCTAGACTGATTGGCCGTAACGTTATTTAATTTTTCTCGAAGGTAAAAGTATATTTATAATTGTGCACAAAAGCTGAAAAGCATGGCACATGGATTTTTGTCCGAGTTAAAGCGGGGTAACGCACCTCGCCTGTAGTTATTGTTGAGACTGCTTGGGTCGCCAACGCGAGAATGCAGGTGGATAAAAATATAGGTAAACAAACTGCTGAATTGTCACTGAAACGCGTTATTCATTAAGGTGCCGTTGATGACCGCACGGTATAAACATACGTATTAAAAGATTTCCAATTTGGCACAATTTGAAGTTTGATGAAATAAATATTGTACATCTGTGTATCACGACACGCAATGCCGCTAAAGTAATTGTCGCGAACGCGATAACACGAGAGTATCGAACGACAGGTAATAACTACGATCGATTAAGACAATATTTATTAAAAGAAAAATCGAAGTAAGATAAACGTTAACAGTGAAAATAGAAAATTGATAATTAGTAATTGAGTTCTTGTCACTGCCGATACGATGGCTATGAAAGTAATCACCAACCACACCCAAGAGACGCTAAGTACGTGAGCGGACTTGCCACTAAGGAGTGAAACCTTCTTACCGATATCTCGAATGTCGAATCAAGACTAAACGGCCGCACACCGGTGGCGTGTTTTATTGACTCTGTAAGGTTACTCCTGAAGATGCTCGTGGGGGTGATTGCGACAGGTGTTGATGACTTCGTGGGACGATGACTTTATCGGACGATTGGGGAATTTGCAAGGTTCGGATTTTGCAATTGCGCGTTTTGAAATTGGTGTCACGTGGAAACTGGCGAGATGAAGATGCGCTTATCTTAGTAGCTGGTCAGGATCGCCTCGTTGTCTAGGATGTTCTCTCGTAGACACGATATTTCATATTACTCGTTGGTTGGAGCTGTACCTCAGAAGATATAGGGGAGTACTTTCCACTGATACCCCTGGGGAGATGGTACGGCTTGCGATGAAAGAGGAGTCGGTTAGGACGTAGATTGAATAATCAATAAAATAATTATACAGAGTAATTATTGAATATATTATCGAAATACAATTGTCGCAGCACAATGATTAAGGTATGAGCGTAAGCTCTTACGACATGATGCGATGAAGACAGTTATGTCATGTTAATGTTTTTCTCGACCTATTAATTGGCGGGAAGCTGTATCGAGCTGTGTCCACGTCCAATGATTTTGCTCGACTGACTATTTCCCTGTCTGCGGCTCGGGACTCGAATCATATATTTGCTCTTATCGTTTCCCTTACCGTACGCCTAAGGTGTCTCTTTGCGCCGTGGGAACAAGGAAAGTCCTCAGATGAGTAAAATGAGGCGATAGGGCTCGGACCGAGATGAGCGGCTGACACAGCGGCACGCTATCATATTCGGGACTCGCGGTTGAGCGTGAGAGTTTATACTCGCATCGTTAGCGATGTTTTATGAAAATACCGATTTCTATCACACCCCCCAAGTTAGATTGAAATTCGTCTCGAATGATCTTACTTTAAATTACCCCGTCGACCTTTGGCTTTTTCATGGTTTAACTGTTGTCGCAATTCGAATATTTGTTGTTGACTTTCTATATTCTGTAAATCTATTCGTTCTTGTTCTTTCAGGAATCTCGCTGCGTAATTTCTTCTACGTTGTTTCTTACAGGAACAATATGATCTAATTATTGATGCGAGGCATGAGAATCCTCCGCATCGATAAAATATATATCCGATGGCAGTGATTCCACAGATGCCGAATATACCCCCGATTGAGGGTATAGTTATTCCATGAAAATTTGCCCAAGAGTCATTATGTTTGATTATTACTCTAGCATTATCTAAGTCTTTCTTAATGTCCTTGAACGATTTGCTGAAATCTCGGAGTACTTCTGTTCTTAGTTCGTATGCAAGGTGTTCGGTTTCATGCCATTCCGGTAACGTGAAATTTAAGGGAACCGTATGGTCTAGAAATTTGAAAAAATCGATTTTTTTTTTTTTCGATATGTCGAAAGTATAGTATCTCAAGGATATACTGTGAAATTTTCATGCAGAAATTCTCAATATTACAGCTTCTACAGCCCATAACGCAGGTAGAGAGCGGTCCGCGCGCTCCTAACGGGTCTAGCGCTAACCGCCAACCTAATCGGAGCACAGCAGCTGTCCCAATCCTTCTCCGAAAATATATACCTGTATATAGTACATACTATATACCTATATATACTTTTCCCTTCCCCGAAATATACCTATTGTCGAACATTTGTGAGGGAAACGGTCATTTCGCTTTCCCCTGACTTGATCAGTACAACGTTACGTTTTGACGAACCAACATCGAAAATTTTGAAATAAAATATCAGAAAATATGGATAGAAAGCAAGGCCGTAACTCTTCTAGACGACCATCTTCTGTAGGTCGCAAAAGATATTTCAAGGGCAATCGATTCACTATCGAAAATACTACTGATTTTACGAGCACGTCTGCGAAAAAATTAAAAGGCAATGAGGAATTGGAAGTAAACGTTAATCCTACTTTCAATTATTGCATCATCGAATTCAGCATGATATTTTTAACGTTGCAACAGTTGTTGAAGTGTAAAGATTGTAACGGTGCGGTCACTTTTAGCAAAAACGGACAACGTGGTCTAGGATTCAAACTCTCTGTGAAGTGTGAGTGTAAAGAAACTTTTATTTTGTCTTCGCCGTTAATTGATAAGGCATTTGAAATCAACCGTCGACTTGTTCTCGCCCTGAGAATGCTTGGAGTAGGATTTGAAGGCTTGAAAAATTTGTGCGGTCTCATGGATCTTGGACAAGGAATTTGTAAGAGTACATATTACGGCATCGTGGACAATATAAAAATTGCAGCTGAAGCCGTCGCGAAAATCGTTTTCCAAAGAGCATTGAAAGAAGAAGTCGAGTTGAATGTAAAAGCTGGGCGTCCCGCGGATGAACTTTCTGTGTCTGGTGATGGATCGTGGGCGAAACGTGGATTCTCATCGCTTCTCGGTATTGCCTCGTTAATAGGGAAATACAGTAATAAAATTTTAGATGTTGTCGTCAAATGCAGTATATGTCAAGCCTGCTCTCAATGGAAAGGCCAAGAGGATACGATTGAATATGAAGCGTGGTATCGAGAGCATGAAGATCACTGTGACGCAAATCATACCGGAAGTGCTGGCAAAATGGAGGTAGACGGCATCGTGGAAATGTTCAAGAGATCGGAAGAGTTGTACAACGTAAAATACGCGAACTATATCGGAGACGGCGACACGAAAACGTTCAAAGCCTTATTGGACACAAAGCCTTACGGGGATGATTTTTTAGTTTGCAAAAAAGAATGTGTTTTGCATGTTAAAAAACGTTTGTACAAACGTGCTGTTGATGCGAAAAAAAAACATGCACAAATAAAGAAAGCAACAAAGAAATTGACAGAAAAAGAAGAGGGGAAAAAGACACAGCGGAAATCGATAAATAAAACACCGAAGCGTCAACAATTGACGAATAAATTATTGCAAGAGCTGTCAACTTATTACGGTCTAGCAATTAGACGTAATTCAGATTCGACTGAAGGGATGAGAAGTGAAATATGGGCAGCATATTATCACAAAATTTCAACAGATGAAAATCCGCAACACTCGTACTGTCCTCCAGGTTCCGAATCGTGGTGCAAGTGGCGTCAAAGTGAGGCTGCAGGTACTTTAGACACCTACGAGCACCCACCTGCTCTGTGCGATGAAGCACAAGAGATATTAAAACCAATTTATGAAGAATTGACAGCAGAGACTTTATTGGAAAGGTGTATTGGCAGTAATACGCAGAACAATAACGAAAGTTTCAATGCTTGCGTGTGGCACCTTGCGCCGAAACATCTGTTTGCCGGAAAAGAAATCATTGATATTGCCACTCACATTTCCGCTTGCATATTCAATGAAGGATTCGCATCCCTATTGAAAATAATGGAGACCATGGGCATAACAATCGGGCCACAAGCGGAGCAACTAGCGCAAAACCGAGACGAGCTGCGAGTATCGAGCGCCAACCGTAGGAGCACGGACAACTCCAAAGAGGCTCGGACAGCTCGAAGAAATGAAAGGAGTGAGGAAATCTTGAATTATGAACGTTCCGAAGGAATCCTATATGGTGCCGGAATCGCGGATTAACTGTAAGTATTCAAAATTTGCTCAATTTTTGAAAATATCTGTACCTCAAACTTTAAACTCATTTATCTCGAAACGACTTTTTTCGGCACCGCGCAGGTGAAAACAAAAAAACTATTCAACCGAATCACTTGAAATTTGGATATGTTGTTCACAACATGTATGGCTATCGTCGGGGCTGCAATCATAATTTTATTTAAATAATTTCTTATTGTTTATACTAAAAAACTAGTGAAAAAAACCCGATTTTACGAATTTTTTTTTCAAAAGCGCGCCATTTTGTCAATTTTTAATTTTTTCGATTTGTTCCAGCCCCGACCATAACTGCACTCTTTCTGATTAAGAATCTTCTTGAATTTTGTGTTTCAGATGAGTAGAAGTCTCGGATCGATCTTCACCGTCCGGGTCGGATTTTTCGAGAGGGTCGTCTTCAATGCCAATTATATGATAATAAACACTGTTTTTAAAATTAAAAAAAAAATTTTTTGTATACTTAATAAAGGTAGTAATAAACCCGAAAAGTTAAAACATCGATTTTTTAATTTTTTATGGCAAAAAAAAATCGTGAAAATAGGTGAAATTTTCGTGCTCTAGACCATACGGTTCCCTTAAATCGTTGCTAATTCTTAATTCAAATTTATATTCGGCTGTTACGATTTTAGTCAATTGGATGACTGATCTTTCTGTTTCTAATTCGCAAGAGTCGTTTGTGATAATTTTTGAGACTCCAGCTATTGCCACTTGTATTTTTTCAGTTTTGCAATTTATCTTAAGTTGTTGTATCCCTGATTGACGATGAGGGATCAGTATCTGGAAACTCTTTGTTGGTATCAATCCGATATCGACAATATTAAATATTGTCATTCTACATTTATCTGCATTTACATGTTTTTCACATAATACTAATCCTTGCATCTTGTGGCCAATTCCAGAATATTTTACAATTTGTAGGTTATCTCCTATTTTACGTATATCTAGGTACGTTGCGTCTCGAGTTACATTTTCTCGTTGTAATCTACTATCGTATGTCGGCAATGTAATAACATATGAGTTGGTATTACTTTTCTGCGGTACTGGTATATTCCGGATCCAATGCCATGGTTCTAGTTCCGGTACAGGTATCTTGATCAAATATGTCAGCGAATGATTCGCTGCTGTTATATAAATGTCAGCCATATCTATGAACGTTTGATAATTTAGAGCCTTTATTTTAATCAAATGGTCTTGATCATTTTCTTTGAACTTATTCAATACTTCCTCTAGCATTTTTGGTGTGAACAATTGCGGTGATATAATACCCTTATGTCCAAGGACTATTGATTCCGAAATTAATGCAATTTTTAACTGCGTGATTCTGATAATCGAATCCATACTATCTAAAACGTCGTTTTGTTTCCCAGCAAAATCTTTCATGCTCAATCGTTCCAAGATACCGTTTATTGAATCCTTGACCTGGTCGAAAGTGTTATGTATCACGAGGTCGTTACGTGCCATATTATCAACGGCTTCTTTTATTATCATAGTTTCTTTATCTATAACTTTTCTCATTGTCTCAGATGAGTTGCCTAACCTGTCTAAATTTCCATTAATTATTCTCAAATCTTCAGCATCGGCAGTTCCCCACAAGGCTTTCTGTACTGTGCCCCATGCATCAACGAAACCTCTTTTCTTTCGGTTAGATCGTTTTTCTATATCAACACCGCTTTGTGATAATAGGTTGTTGTATTCATCTGATAATTCCGTTATTTCTTTTTCAATGGTAACGATATGTCGGGCTAGCTTGGGTGAACAAAAATTTTCCCGGCATCCCTGTACTACATGATCTCGGATCAGTGCGATGAACCTCATTTTATCTGCTATACTAGAATAATCGATACTATATATTATACGCCATTCCTTGGAATATCCGTATACCTTTCCTTGATCTTCTTGGATCAAGTTCACGTTTTCCAAAGGCTCGATCTTTATATAGGCATATACTCTCCATCTAGAATTATAAATTATATTTCGTCACACATGATTTAGCATCGAATTTCCCTTTTTAATATAATAATTTCATTACGAGTTAGGTCTTCACATTGTTCGTCTAGCGGTGTTTCATTAATTTCAAGATCTGGAGTATAAATTTGAGTATTGCTTTATGCCAATTTGGAGGATAGTTTTCCATCTCGATCTTTAAAAATCTTAAGCTTGATCGGAGGCTGAGTGTTACCTGTATCATAGGAATGATAAGGTTTGGTATTATTTATATTAATCCAACGGATCTGCTTGTCTCTACCTGTAGGGTACAGTTCGATCAACACTCGATTTTTATCCAAGTTGACTGCGATGATCTTAAAAGGGCCAACAAATTCTTTATCAAGCTTATGCTGTTTTTTGTGATTTTTCAACAGTATTTCATCTCCTATTTTATAGATGGGGAGAGTTCTCGTTATTCTTTTATCTGATACAACCTTATTCTTTTCCCTTGCTTCTTCAAGTTTCTTTCTAGCTTTGTCGATGTCCTCGTGACGTCGGTTAATCCACGCACTTAATCTTTCGCTTACATTCTCGCACTTCTTCCGAGGGATATTATTTGGACAATTAGCGCTTTGACCGAATACTACGTTATGCGGTGAGTCTCCTATACTTTCCTGTTTGGTTGTGTTATACGCGAACGCGATATGATCGAGTTTCGTATCCCAAAGTGTCGGATTAGTTTTAACCGTGGTTCGGATGAGATCTCCTAGAACACTATGCATTCTTTCTATAGCACCATTAGCCTGTGGGTGATAACTAGTTGTTGTTATTCCTTGAATTCCGAAAGAATCTTCAAAGTCCTTCATTAATTTAGAGTTGAATTCCTGACCCTGGTCCGTCAATATGATTTCCGGTATTCCGTACTTGAGCATATATCCGTTTATACATTTAGCTATGATTTCTGATGACTTCTTCGTTTTCAATGGTATTAATTGAGTGAATTTAGTTAGTGTATCTTGAATAGACAGGATATACAGATTTTGATTCCTGGTTTCGACCAATGGACCTACGATATCCATAGCAACCTTTTGGTTTGGTCTTTCGGCTGTGTCCATAACCTTGGCTTCAGCGAGCTGTGGGATGCGGACCTTTTTATACTTTTGGCATTCGTCACAATTTGTCACAAATTCCTCCACATCATGGTACATATTGGGCCATCTCGCTATCTTGCGGCATTTATCAAATGTCTTATTTATTCCCATATGACCTGCTGCTTTGTCATTGTGGCATGATTGGATGATTAAAAGTTTGTTCCCTTCAGAAGGAAGCTCATTATTTGAAATACAAAGGAGTACTTTGATGTAAGGATAGTCCTCCGTTATGATCTGAAGTTCTTCTTCAATTTCTTTTCTTCTCTGTTTATTGAAGTCATCATTATCAATCGCTAAATATAATTTATCGGTTCCCTTTGCGACTTCGTATTCAACCAGATCTCTCAACGTTTCTTTCCAAGTTGTTTCGTTTAATCGAATGCTATTTTTTTTCTTAAACTGTTTACCCTTTCGATGCTTTGACACCATTGTTTTCCATTCCTCGATTCCTTTATTAGGAACGACTATAAGGTGATTTACCAATAGTCCTTCTTTGATCTTATCGAGTTTATGTTCAGACCTTTTCTGATTTAAATCATTTAACGTCTCTTCAATGCCCCCAATCGTGAATGGTGGTTCCTTCGCATGTTCCTTTGACATCTTGATTTTATTTTCATAAACCCTTGATAAAGCATCTGCAGCTTTATTTTCGCATCCTTTTTTGTAAATGATTTCCATATCGTATTCTTCCAATTTCAATCTCCATCGCAGAAGGCGAGAGGCTGGATCTGTAACACCATATAACCATACTAACGCTTTGTGATCTGTTTGAACTTCGAATCGTCTTCCAAGAAGGTAATGTCTTAATCTTTTGACTGCCCAGACGATGGCCAAAAGTTCCTTTTCAGTTGTCGTGTAATTTTCTTCCGCTGATTTTAAAGTTCGCGACATATAACATATAGGGTGACCCTCTTGTGACAGGATGGCTCCTAATCCCGTGTTAGATGCGTCGGTGGTCAAGGTGAATTTCTTCTCAAAATCGGGGAACTTTAGGACGGGAGAGGATACGAGTTTTTCTTTTATGCTGCGAAAAGCTTTTTCGCATTTAGCATCAAATATCCATTCTCTATCTTTCTTTGTCAATTCAGTGAGAGGTTTGGCTAAGGTCGAGAAATTTTTAATAAATCGTCTATAATAACCTGCCAACCCGAGAAATGATTTTATTTCCTTTGGGGTTCGCAAAGGTGGAAACTCCTTGACGGCTTTTATCTTTTCGTCGTTAGGCTGAAGGCCTTTTTTCGATATAGTATGTCCGAGGTAAACGAATTCTTCATGCATAAACTCGCATTTATCAGGCTGCAACGTTAACCCGCAATCCTTTAATCTCTGGAATACTACTTTGATGTTACTCAGAAAATCCGTGAATGTTTCGCCCCAGATGATTATGTCGTCCATATATACGAAACAAATACTTTGATTTAAACCGATCAATGCGTGATCCATCATCCTCTGGAATGTAGCGGGAGCATTCTTTAATCCAAAGGGCATCCGTTGAAATTCGAAATGTCCCTTCTTAGTAGAAAACGCCGTGTACTTTCGAGAATCATCATCCAATGCAATCTGATGAAACCCACTGGATAAATCCAGTGCTGCAAAGAATTTAGCCTTTCCTAGTTTATCAAGTATTTCTTCTATTTTAGGTACAGGGTATGCATCATGTGGAGTCAGCTCGTTAACCTTTCGAAAATCGATTACTACGCGATATTTCTTTTCTCCGGAGGCATCCATCTTCTTAGGTACTACCCAAATAGGTGAATTGAATGGTGAGGCTGACTCTGATATTATTCCTTCTGTCATCATTGTTTCGACTTGTTTATTGACCTCTGCTTGGTGACACTCCGGTGGTGCGTAACTTTTGACATTTACTATTGACTCTTTTGACAACGTGATTTTATGTTTTACTCCGGGTGCCTTTGGCAGTGGATCCCCATCCATTCGAAACAATGTATCGAATTTTCGCAACACTTCCCAAAGTTCTATTCGTTGATCTGGTTTTATATGATCCAATCTCAAATTCTGCATAAGCTTTGCCTGTCTTGCTGAGTCTGATACGATTCGTTTATTATGAATTGAATTTACTTTAATTGAATCTAGACGCAATGTTTTGTCCAGATCGGTCTGATTTTCCAATGGGACCTTTACCTTGTAATCCTGTACATTACACACGGCTGAGTAGTCCCCAAGGTCAATTAAGCAGTCACCTTTCTTCATATCTATATTGAATTCGACAATGGAGTTTGAACGTGGTGGCATTTTTATTCCGTTACGGTTGATGGGATAACTTTTTCCTTTAAGAGTTAGCTCCCACTGAGACAGATTGAATTGTCTCGGATTGAGAAAACTCAATCCAATCAATCCTGCGTATGGAAGATCAAAACTGTCGTTCCTCATGATGTAGAATACATTACTGATTTCCATATGGGTAAGTTTCACTTGTTGTTCAGATACATACATTTTATTTCCCATTTTGAACCTTGCTACTTTGTTAATTCTTTTAGCATTGTGAGGCACTGTTCGACTCATTATTAAATTAATTTGACTTCCTGAATCGACCAAAAATTCTATCGGTAGTTCTCCTTCTTTTACGTTCAATTCCACAGTTTGCAATTCTCCAATGATATTTGAAACTACTGGTACCTCTCTTCCTCTGATTCGCTTTTGTCGCTGACGTCTGTCTCGTGGTCTGTGATTGTCCGTTCGCTCTCTGATTCTACTACGTTCGACTGAAGATTGTCGTCGCTCTCGTTCTCGTGCATCGGATTGGATATGTGATGAATTCTGCGATTTTGAGGTGGACGTTTGGGATGCTGGTCCTTCCGAAAATTTACAGTAGGGCACTGAGGAGACATGTGACCACTCTTACCACACTTGTAACAAGCATCCGTTTTCCTACCGTCGTGTTTATTGTCGGCAGCGCGGATTTTATTTTCGTCCGAAGCGGAGCGAAAGACTCTAGGTTTCTTCCTTCGTTGTTCTTGTCGTACGTATATGTCATCTTTCTCTCTTCTAGAATCCTTTTGTCTAGGGTTCGATGTTCTATCTTCGTGCCTATCAGTTCTTACTTTGCGCTCCTCTTTCCAATGCTCGCGGTATTGTTCGGTCGTAATATCGATTTTGCGAGCCATTTCTTGTGCGTGTGCTAGAGATACCGGATCGCGCGCCGATAGAGCGAGACTTAGCCTTTCCGATAATCCTAATGTGAAATATTGACAACTAAGAGCTTCTACGTCACCGGTGTCGTATGTGTCTCTACCGCTTTTCCTATTGTCCATTTTCTTCGCGTGTTTTACTGCTTCTAATTCTGTATTGAATTTGACAATGTAATCCATTAGTGAACCCGTTTGTTTGATCTTACTAAGTCTGATGATCAGCTGCGCGTATGTATACGTCACGATAGTGACTTCGCGTATCTTTTCGATTAAGTCTTGAATTGTTTGGATGTCGTGAGTATTGATATTACCTCTCAAACTGGTCGAAATGCGTGTATTTAAAATACCTATAATGAGCATCTCGATTTGATCCGGTCGACAGGAACGGCTGGTGGTTAGCAGCGTCTTTTCCCATAGGATGACATCCCCCTTTTCACTCAAGGTGTCGATAAATCGCAAACATTCCGCGGCGCTGATTTTACCCTCGTTACTTCTATCTATTGGTGGTGGATAGAAAGGATCGGGTTGTGGTGGTAGATTTCTGAGTACCGGATGGTTTCCTTGTGTTCTAGACCTTTCAAGCTCTCCTTTCAATCTTTCCACTTCTTCTCTTTCTACCTGGAATCTTCGATCATCTCTATATTTAAGTCGTGCCTGTTCTTTTTCCATGTTATAGATTTTATCATACATGATCGAATTTTCTTCGACTGCTGTCCGATAAGCTTTTATCAAAATCTCTTCTTCTGATGTTTTTAGTATTTGCTCGGCTCTTAAGTTTTTCTTCTCTCTTTCCGCTCGTTGATCTTTAATTGTGAACGCGAGCATTTCCTTTTCCCATAAATTTATGTGTTGCTTCGGTATATACTGCTGAGTATTATCGTCCCAGACACAATCTTGATGGTTGGGCACTGGAGTATCAGAAGGAAGTGGTCTTTGGGGTAATGGATGGTTTGATGTTTCGATTTTCTTATTAACTTCGGTTATTTCTTCGTGCATTTTTCTTAATTGACTTTGGATTTCGGAATGTTGTACATTTGAAAACGAAGGGCAGAGGCCCGCTTGATTGCTATATTCCAATCGATATTTAGGGTTTTGATTTTGTTTGAGTTTACTTTGAGATTCTTCTAGTTCCTTTTGTTGCAAAAGGCAAAGCTGTTCCTTTCTTCTTTTAAGTTCTTCTCTTCCAGATCTTAAGGATTCTTCGTATGTAGGTGCAGGTGAACCAACACCGTATGGTGGAAGTTGTGGAACCGTCTGTGGAGTATGGGTAAGAGAAGAATGCAAACGCGGTGAATCATTAGGATTTGGGTGATCTGCTCTTTGGAGCGGGTTCGGGAATGGACCTGATGTGCTAATTCCTAATCCACCAATGGCTTGACTCAATCTTAGGTCCTCGCTCTGTATATCTGTTCGAGAACCCTCCCCGTCGGAATCATCGTCTTCAGCTTCAATGTTTCCATCGTCGCTTTCCATGATTATTCCAATGACAGCTTTGTTTTGTAATTCGGAATCGTTGGCCCTGTTACTTTTGTAACCAAGTTTCTTTAATTCTTCAATATACCTCATGCTTGCGCCTTCGCATTCAAAAATTTCGTGTTTCAATCTATCGATCTTGTTTTGATTTGATGTGTTTTGAGCTAAATTTTGGAGTTTAGTAATTTTTCTTTCCTTTTTATCAATGAGCTGTCGCGAGCTTCCTAATTGACGCATATACCCTTTGACATTTTCGTTAGAACTGTCCAGTCCCATAAGGGGCGGTGTTGAAGTGTCTGACATGTCGACAAATACTTTGACAATTTTAGCGGGCTGTGTATATTCGGTACTTACAATATGGAGAGTGTTATGTACGCTTGGACAATGCGCATGTCGTTCTTAATTATAGATGTTCTTGAAGAATCGCCAACTAATACGACGGTTTGTTTTATAAGTCCTTTGTAGTCGTGATGAGTTGCGACGCCAACTTACGCATAATTACTTGGCGGTAAGTTCTCAGGTGTCGTGTTGATAAATCCGTTGTTTGACGAATACTAGGCCATCTGAAACGTGGGTCGAAGACAGGACGCCAAGCACCTTAGTATGGTAGTATCCCGTAGAGTCGTCTACTTCTGCAGGAACGTGTGATGGGTGCCGGTAGGGTGACCGGGGGCACAGACAATCGCAACTATCTCTTCAGTAGAGTGACTGGTGGCACTGGTTCGATGAATCCTTCGACAACGTCGGAACATCTACGTAGGGTCTCTACGTTGAATTGCAGAAGCTAATCGAGAGCTGTGCGATTTGTTGCTAATCGCGAACCAGCATTTACGGGCAGCTATCCACCTTATTAATTTTTGCTCAGGTATCAATTAACCGATGTTTTTGATGACCGAGATCAAATAGCAAACTCGGGAGTCATAGGTTCGATGACATTAATTGTGCAGGCGAAATTGAGAAATGAACTGTCAGCCGGATAGGTGGCATAAACTTAGAGACCGCGAGATGGTTTTCACTGTAACGCGTTGCACTTTCAGCTTCGGTTCGTTTCAATCGCGAGATTTAGAGTTTTCACTGTTAAATAACACGGACTAAAAGGTTTCGATTTATGACAAGTAGTAGTAGCGTAGTCTTCACTGAAGTTACGTTCCTCGAATCACGAATTTTAGGGCCAAGTAATTTAGTAGCAGTTTTCACTGAAGTTACTATTTCCTCAAAGCCGGAAATATTCTTTGAATATTCACACTCTTTCACCCAATGATAAGTATTGATGGAATTGACACATCAATCTCCTTGTTCCAAGGTTCGGATCCAAATATCACAATTTTGATTGTCACCCAAGACTGTCAACAATAGTTATATGTGTCGACGAATCGTTGGGCTGGCGCTTCACAAAGAGTCGTCCGAATCTTGTTAGTGATATCCTGGCAGGATCGCCATTTTGTCACGTGGAAACTGGCGAGATGAAGATGCGCTTATCTTAGTAGCTGGTCAGGATCGCCTCGTTGTCTAGGATGTTCTCTCGTAGACACGATATTTCATATTACTCGTTGGTTGGAGCTGTACCTCAGAAGATATAGGGGAGTACTTTCCACTGATACCCCTGGGGAGATGGTACGGCTTGCGATGAAAGAGGAGTCGGTTAGGACGTAGATTGAATAATCAATAAAATAATTATATAGAGTAATTATTGAATATATTATCGAAATACAATTGTCGCAGCACAATGATTAAGGTATGAGCGTAAGCTCTTACGACATGATGCGATGAAGACAGTTATGTCATGTTAATGTTTTTCTCGACCTATTAATTGGCGGGAAGCTGTATCGAGCTGTGTCCACGTCCAATGATTTTGCTCGACTGACTATTTCCCTGTCTGCGGCTCGGGACTCGAATCATATATTTGCTCTTATCGTTTCCCTTACCGTACGCCTAAGGTGTCTCTTTGCGCCGTGGGAACAAGGAAAGTCCTCAGATGAGTAAAATGAGGCGATAGGGCTCGGACCGAGATGAGCGGCTGACACAGCGGCACGCTATCATATTCGGGACTCGCGGTTGAGCGTGAGAGTTTATACTCGCATCGTTAGCGATGTTTTATGAAAATACCGATTTCTATCACATTGGTCTGCTCGCCCCTGTCGAAATTCTCGCTGTACTCGGAAGTGTCAGCGCTCGCGGTGCTGAAATTCTGCAAGCGATCGGGCGATGCCCTGTCTCGGTTGGGCAATGTTAACTGGGCGATGTTGAGAAATTAGACTGAGTTCGTTGATCCGTAACACGACATTTTTTTTCATTGCATTTAACAATTAATTCGAAAACTGATTGCAAACGCAATTAGTTTTATCGTTCCTCCATACATCGTGCGCCCTCACTAACACTCCCTCGCTCTATTCACGTTTTCGGGAACGTTCGTTCCACACTCTCTCACACCAACGCACGCACACTATCAACCCTCTTCGCGCTTTACACGCACGCTTCGAAGGCTGCACTCTTGCACGCACACCACTACTCGCTGTGTAGGCCACTTATTCGACGCGTCCTATTGGCTGAACTCAATTAATTAATATCTAATCAGGGGGGCGTCGGAGGAAAAAATGGAAGAGGACTTTTCGGTCCAGAATCACCCCATCTACCCACCCCTCAGAGGTCGGTTGAACATTATGGGACAGGCTGTATATTAAGACTGGGATTTGGCCCGTTGTAAGAGAGTCGGTTTTACAGATCGCGCTGCTGGAGAGACCCGACAAGAACTGAGGAGCCTATGCCTCTGTTCCCGAATATGTGGTTGAAGTTTTTCGAGTGGGGACGGTCGCTTGCGTGGGAATATGCTGACTGGTAGGGATGGTCAGCGGCGCGTGGCTATGTTGAACTGGTGGGGATAGTCAGCGGCTAGTGTGTCGATCTCGATCTTCTGTCAGGATATTTAGTCTGGACTTCAGGATGTATAGTCTGGAGATATCTAACGCCATCCTTTGGTGACCGTCAGCTATCTTGCGTTTTGAGCTGTCCTCTTCCTTCTCATAGGACTGATAAGGATCCTCGGCGCGTGTATCTGGACCTCTCTGTTTCTCTTACAGAATTATATGCTATGAGAAAAATTTCTTCAAGTCCCCTTTGGGAACTTGGTGAATAAGAGTCGTAAGTGTAATAAGAATAAGATTATTCGTACATACGCCTTTCGGCCTGAGCCTGTTGTATGGCTTTACAATGTCTTATGGTACTATAAGAAAGTCGTACGTTATTATATATACAGCCTGTCCCATAATGGTCGACCGACCTCTGAGGGGTGGGTAGATAGGGTGATTCTGGACCGAAAAGTCCTCTTCCATTTTTTCCTCCGACACCCCCCTGATTAGATATTAATTAATTTAGTTCAGCCAATAGGACGCGTCGAATAAGGGGGCTACACGGCGAGTAGTGGTGTGCGTGCAAGCGTAGCAGCTTGGAAGCGTGCGTGTAAAGCGCGAAGGAGTTCGATAGTGTGCGTGCGTTGGTGCGAGAGAGTGTGGAACGTCGAACGTTGCCAAAAACATGAATAGAGCGAGGTAGCGTTAGTGAGGGCGCAACAATGTAAGGAGGAACGATGAAAACTGATTGCGTTTGCAATCAGTTTTCGAATTAATTGTTAAATGCAATGAAAAAAAATGTCGATGATTTTGAATCGCGACTGGACGAAAATGCAATTTTTGATTAATTTTTTGCAATTACGATTTACGAAGCTTCTAAAATCATTTATTGCTGGTTTTGAAAAAAAACATTTTTGGAAAAAATCTTTATTGCGATTTAGAGAAAAATGTTCATTCTTCCTTTTGTATGAAAATCAAATGCTATTTCCGATTGAATATTTTTGCAATACAATGAAATTGAACTTTTCGAACTTTGCTCATTGCAATTAGAACAAAAATTTTGCGATTACATTCAATAAAAAAATCAAGATTTCAAATCGTTTAGATTTTCAGGAAAAAAGCATTAATAATACTGTTTAATAACAGTAGCATGAAGTTTGAAAAAAAGTTGATGACTCGAGCGTCACGCAAGTATTGCTTGCGGACACTACTCGGATGGGTGACCGCTCGATTCCAGGGGGGGGGGGGATTAATGAAAAAAATTAATAGTTCAAATCCTTTATATTATTTTCAGAAAAAACGCATTATTTTCTCTCCTTAATAACAGTGGCATGAAGTTAAAAAAAAATTTGATGATGACTCGAGCGTCGCGCGAGATTATCTTATTGCATGCGGACACTACTCGAATGAGTGACCGCTCGAAAATAAAAAAAAAAATTGTGAATCAAAAAATACAATTCTTCACGTTGTTCACGTGAAGTCATTGAAAAAAGCACTGATAAGCACTGTTTAAATGACACTTATATGCTGTGAAAACAAAAAAAATAAAAAAATTATTAGGTCTCGATCCCCGATCGCTTACGCCGGGATGTAATTAATCTCAACTCGAAATGAATGTTAATTGTAATGATACAAAATAAAATTCGGTCGACGCAATTTTTTTGCAATTGCATTCAAATAATATGTGAAAATGTTTACTGTACTTTCTGAAATCCACAATTTTTTTTTATTTATCAGTACTTTTTTCAATAACTTCTCGTGAACAACGTGAAGAATTGTATTTTTTAATTCACAATTTTATTTTTAATTTTCAAGCGGTCACCCATCCGAGTAGTGTCCGCATGCAATACTCGCGCGACGCTCGAATCATCAACTTTTTTTTTAACTTCATGCCACTGTTTCTAAACAGTGTGAATAATGCTTTTTTTCTTAAAATCTAAACGATGTGAAATCTTGATTTTTTTATTGAATGTAATCGCAATATTTTTGTTTTAATTTCAATGAGCAATTCGAAAAGTTCACTTTCACTGTATTGCGAAAATACTCAATCGGAAATAGCATTTGATTTTCATACAAATTGAAGAATCAACATTTTTCTCTAAATTGCAATAAAGATTTTTTCCAAAAATGTTTTTTTCAAAAACAGCAATAAATGATTTTAGAAGCTTCGTAAATCGTAATTGCAAAAAATCGATCAAAAATTGTATTTTCGTCCAGTCGCGATTCAAAATCATCGACATTTTTTTTTCATTGCATTTAACAATTAATTCGAAAACTGATTGCAAACTCAATCAGTTTTCATCGTTCCTCCTTACATTGTGCACCCTCACTAACACTACCTCGCTCTATTCATGTTTTCGGAAAAGTTCGACGCTCCACACTCTCTTACACCAACGCACGCACACTATAAAACTCCTTCGCGCTTTACACGCACGCTTCCAAGGCTGCTACGCCTGCACGCACACCACTACTCGTCGTGTAGCCCGCTTATTCGACGCGTCCTATTGGCTGAACTTAATTAATTAATATCTAATCAGGGGGGCGTCGGAGGAAAAAATGGAAGAGGACTTTTCGGTCCAGAATCACCCTATCTACCCACCCCTCAGAGGTCGGTCGACCATTATGGGACAGGCTGTAGATATACAAAAATGTATTACGTGGCTTCGCAGTGCCTTAGGGTGATAATAAAAGGTATTATGTAGCTTGCGGTGCCTTAGGGTGATAATAAAAGATATTATGTAGCTTGAGGTGCCTTAGGGTGATAATAATATAATAATATGGCGCTCTTGTGATCAAAAAATGCTTTGACAGGCCTTAAAACTATTTTAGGGGGGCCACTGGTGTCCCAGGAAGCCTTAACAACGTTAAAATCGTAAATTGTTATTTATCTCGATTACCGTTAACAATATCGGGAATGTTGCAAACCATAACGTTTCAACTTTTTATCCCCTTTCGTTAGACAGGTCACACTATAGGGGTAACCCTATTATTAACGAAGTATAATCAAACAAAGAAAAATTTTGAAGAAACCTGGAAAGCTGATATCTCGCTTGTTTACAGAGTTACAGGAAAAAGTTATATTTCTTTTCGGCTTGGTTTTTGACGCTAAATTTTTGAGTAATTTTTGCAATCCTGTAGCATTGTTATTAACATTATTATGTTGTTAATTTACGGGATATTATGCTTTTTACCGATATTTTTTTATTGTAATAGTACATGCTTGAGATATCAAGCAATTTTGGACCCTTAGGGGGTTTTTCGGACCTTAGGGGCTTAGAAAGAATTTATTTGATAAGTTAAAAAAAAAATTATGGAACCCATGCTGAGCTGTTTTTTCTTCAAGTGGAGTTCTCAGGACGTACGTCCTGGAGTTCTCAGGATTCCTGAGTATTCATGTTATTTTGTGCGTTAATTTTGGCCATTGCATCCTTGCCTCGGCTAGAGCTCAGCCGGGACAAGCACTTGGCCAAACAAAGGGTGTTGATCCGTGCGTTTCACCCGTCATCTCGCTCGTCCCTCGACCTGCGACGTAACAGGTGAAAAATTTTTCATTTTGTGAAAATTTTCGTTAATTTTTTTTGTCAATTTATATCGTGATATACAGCCTGTCCCAAAAGGGTCGAAGGATCTCTGAAGGGGTGGTAGATCTCGAAATTCTGAATCGAAAAGTCCTCAGCGGGTTTTCGATCCGGTGCACCTCTGATGTGTTTTTAATAATTAATGACAGCCAATAATACGCGTGGGCTGGATTAACGGCAATTTAATTCAACATAATTCAACAATTGGCCATTGCCAATTAATGTTGAATTAAATGAGGCTGGGCGGCGGGTGGTGGTGTGCGTGTGACGGTGTACCCGGCTGCACCGCGAGAGGCAGGGCTACGCCACGCGACGTGGACGTGCGTGTGTGCATGGGTGTGAGGGCCCAAGCTAGGCAGCGATCGTTGATTGAATCGAAGGAGAACGCGAAAACAATAAGTAGCGCCCCGCGACGATACATTTTTATATGAAATGGATGATAAATGAATTAAATGAATTCATGTGGAATTGTAAATCCTGAATGGAGAGCGAAATCCGATGCAACCCTGATGAGTTACATCAGGGTTGCATCGGATCGAAAAACCGCTGAAGACTTTCCAATTCAGAATTTCGAGATTTACCACCCCTTCAGAGATCCTTCGACCCTTTTGGGACAGGCTGTATATGGTTTGGTGATATGTTAAGGGTGGCCACCCTGAACATATCACCCTGTATATTAACGCTAATTCCACAGTGTTCTCTCTCTCTCTCTGTTATATTTTCTTCTTATTTTTGTTTCAGACTCCGCGCCTTCGGAAACGGACTGCTTCACCGTGGCCTTCCGGCCTTTGAAAGAGACACTTCGTGGCGCATGCCATTTGGGGTGCGGCGTCTACGACGTCGACTTCGGGAGGCTGTCGACTGGCTCTGGGGGACGACCCCCAATCCCGGGAGGAACTGGATTAGTGGTGCGAACAGTGAAGCCAGATGGCGCTTAAAACTTACCCTCTCTCTAGTCCCTTACGCGCCCATCACACAATCATAGAAGCGCGATCGAGAAACTTCGACCGCGCCTTCAGCAGCTACCGCAGTTACGCATCACACAGACGCTGAGCATGTCATGTGACGTGTAAGAAACTAGAGAGAGGGTAACCTTTACGCGCGATCTGGCTGCACGCTCAGCCCGACTCGTGCGAGACGTGACGTCACGCGTAACATCACCTGACGGCCCGCGCGAGGCTTTTAGATAATTCCAATGCTAATTTAGCCCTGGATTTTCTGCGTTAACGATTGTTACCCCCAGCCTCTGCGCTGCCTTTCCTTCCGCTGAAACAAAAAATAAAAAACACCAACATTAGTATTACAAGTAATTAATCAATTTGGCATTCATACTTACCTACAACCATACCTTTTAAATTCAAGAGGAACGTCCAAATCTGAAACAGAAAGCGAAAAAACATTAATAGAATGTCACAGAAAGTCATGGAAAATTCTAGGTTATAAAACCTGTCAAAAGATACTTACCTTCTCGAAGTTTCTAGCCGCCCGGAATTTTCTCGAAGCTGAAAACGAAAAAATTAATTAATTAAAACAAATCACACAATCGCAACACTATACCCCGTTTGTAATTTTCCAATCACTCGCGAACACACAATAAACCACTTTATAATTTCGAAACTTCGCGAAACTGCGCACCTACGCGAAGGCGGCTGGAACATTCGCGACCACGAACATTCGAGAAGCGAGCAAGTGAGATAGCGCGCACGCATGCGGCGTAGCAGCGAACTACTATATAAACTGAAGCTCCGCGCCACGAGCGGTAGAACTAGTCTGACTACGAAACCAAGCGGATCTCTCCTGCCAAAAAAAAATTACCAAACTGCTGAACAAGCAGTTATCCGGAAATTACCAAACTGCTGAACAAGCAGTTATCCTTTACATTCCGAGCTGCTGAACAAGCAGTTATCCTGTACATTCTCGAACTGCTGAACAAGCAGTTCGAAATAAACCGCATCCCGCTGATAATACTTACCGATCTGCGGGGAAGTAGCGGTCATATTACCATCTCGAAAATTCTAATTTTTTAATGAACTAAAAAGTTCCTTTTATTCATATTGTATCTTAAGCTTACGTAATTAATCGCTTTTCAACGCGGTCATATGACCAATTCGACTGATTTGATTTTTTTTCCGTTACAATTTTTTAAAGTTTATTCTTTCCTCTTAAGCCAAGTAAAGTATTTTATTTTATTCTCACCAAAGAGGAGTTACGCGCCTGTAAATAGTTTATTTACAGATTTAATTAATAAATATAAAATATTAAAAAAAAAAAAAAACTAAGGAAAAACGAAAGATCACTGTCATCATTCATGCAACGACCTCCCACCTACTCGCGAAGTACTCGGTTTGCAAGGAGAACGTCGATCCCGAGAATTCCGCTCGCCCTAGCGACAACACGCATCAACGCAGGTCCACAACTCCGACCTCCGACGCGGAGTTTTCCACGTTGTTCGACCAAGTCGAAAAGGCGTTCCGCCAAAAAATCGAGCAGCACGAAAGAAGGAAGGCAATTTTGAGACCCTCAAATTAAATTCTCCCTCCACAAAATTGTTTTTTAACACGATGTGTACAAAAAAACGTATCGCGCACTCCGATTGCTTATTTATTTTGGTTTATACTTGAATTTGAATATAATAATGAATGTAAATTACAACTTATTTATCGTCTAGAAAAATGTTTTAGCCCAATCGAATAAGGATCTGACCCGGAAAAAATTCCGCGAGCGGGTTTCTCTTCGGGAATCGTTAGGGGGGGTCACTGTGAGTCTACATTATGGTTTTCGGGATTTCAACCCTCTTGCATTTTCCGCCATCTTGAATTGAAGAGTAAATTTTGTATCTTAAATAACTCGTTTATTATCAACTCTACACGAAAAATGTTTATTATCAAAGTTGTTTGTAATTAAATTTCCTACAATTTTTGTTCCCATGAATTTTTTGTAGGATCGATAATTTTTTATTCAGACTTAAAAATAGGGGGTGGTTTTTGTTTCTCAAATAACTTTTTTTTTTAATCTTACATGACAAATGTATATTATTCAAGTTAGTCGCAATTAAATTTTCTACAATTGTTGTTTTGATCAATTTGTCGGTAGAACCGATATTTTTCGATTTAACCCTTCGAGTGCACACTTGCGCCACCGATCAATAAGTGCATACTGGGTCATTTTGACACAAGTCGTTTTTCGAGTCGCTGTACCTCGGTAAATATTCAATTTTTGTTTTTGTCTCCAAAGACTTTTTTGCGGTAAAATATCCCCATTTAAAGGCCCTGAACTTTTTTTTTGACGAAAACGAAAAGTAAATGCCAAAATATTTGTTCAAAGTGAAGCCCTCGTTCTACGATATAATGCTAAAATCGAAAATGCTATGTGTCATAATGACACCATATGTACTCGAGGGGTTAAACCTAAAAAGAGGGGGGGGGGGGGGTGAAATATTCTATTATCTCGTTTATTATTAATTTTTTCGTATAAACGATAATATACTGACTTTCTAAAAATGTAATTTGCTACGACCTTGATGCCCTGCCTTGATTTATATTTTTGGGACACACGCTTACGGTAAAGGGAAAGAGGGGTGTAAATAAACCGTTTTTCGAACAGTAAAACTTTTGCAATAAAAAAAATGAACGTTTATTTTTGTATGATACATTTGAGAAAACCCTTCGAAATTGAAAAGATGCAGGTTTAGAACGTTTAGCCGATCGTTCGGCTCAAGTCGAGTCGATAACCTCGTCCAGAAGCTCAGAAGGGTCAATGGTGACTTCTTCTGACGGTAGATTTTCGTTTACGTTTCAATTACATTAATAAATACAGTCAATCTGTACGTACCGTCTATCTGTAGGTAATTGTGGGGAATACCGAAGATTCTTGAAATGTAAAGAGGTTTGGAAGTATAGAATTTTCTTGAATATATATCATACAATAGTGGTGGGAAAACCCTGGTGATTAAGGAGGATTTCAGATATTAAAGAATTGAAGAAAACAGCTAATAAACACTTTTCGTGTAAAATTTAAAATAAACGAGTTATTCAATAAATGAAATGTCGTTTATACGAAAGAATCAATAATAAACGAGATAATAGAATATTTCACTCCCCCCCCTCTTTTTAGGTCTAAATCGGTAAATATCGATCCTAGGGAAAATTCATGACAACAACAATTGTAGGAAATTCAATTACAAACAACTTTGGTAATAACCATTTTTCGTGTAAAGTTGAAAATAAACGAGTTGTTTAAGAAACAAAATTTACCCTTTAATTCAAGATGGCGGAAAACGCAAGAGGGTTGGAATCCCGAAAACCATAATGTAGACTCACAGTGACCCCCCCTAACGATTCCCGAAGAGAGACCTGCTCGCGGAATTTTTTCCGGGTCAGGCCCTTTTTTGGACTAATTCGATTGGGCTATGTGGCCACTGTGAGATAGAGAGGCATTCTAAGTCGGAAGTTCATATGAAAAACATGGATCTACTAGGCGTAGGATCTCTCGATTCGGGGAACACTACGCCTTCTGCGTGTGTTCCGGAAGCAACTTATCCTCAAGAGAGTTTTTCAGCTGCCTCTGGTGCTGAATTTGATTTCAATGACCGAGTACAAGTTGCTGAAATTCGTTTCGCGACTTTTTTGGCTGAGCATAATATTGCGATGATGGTCGCACCGGATATGCATAGTACATTCAAGCTGCTCGGTCAAGAGCCAGCTGTGTTGCAGGCTATGACAGTCGGGAAAACAAAAGAAACAAAGCTAGTCGACAGGGTTGTTAGCATAGTAGAAGCTGATTAAAAAATACAATTCTTCACGTTGTTCACGAGAAGTTATTGAAAAAAGTACTGATAAGTAAAAAAAAATTGTGGATTTCAGAAAGTACAGTAAACATTTTCAAATATTATTTGAATGCAAT
Organism: Heteropelma amictum; assembly: GCA_959613375.1. Classification (NCBI taxonomy): domain Eukaryota; kingdom Metazoa; phylum Arthropoda; class Insecta; order Hymenoptera; family Ichneumonidae; genus Heteropelma; species Heteropelma amictum. Next base: position 17,379,458 of record OY390722.1, read on the forward strand.
TGCAAAAAAATTGCGTCGAACGAATTTTATCTTGTATCATTACAATTAATATTCGTTTAGAGTTGAGAGTAATTACATCCTGGCGTTAGCGATTGGGAATCGAGACCTAATAATTTTTTTATTTTTTTTGTTTTCACAGCATATAACTGTCATTTAAACAGTGCTTATCAGTGCTTTTTTCAATAACTTCACGTGAACAACGTGAAGAATTGTATTTTTTAACTCACAATTTTTTTTTTATTTTCGAGCGGTCACCCATCCGAGTAGTGTCCGCATGCAATAAGATAAGCTCGCGCGACGCTCGAGTCATCATCAACTTTTTTAATAACTTGATACCACTGTTATTAAACAGTGAAAATAATGCATTTTTTCTGAAATCAATATAAACGATTTGAACTATTAATTTTTTTCATTAATCCCCCGCCCCTTGGAATCGAGCGGTCACCCATCCGTGTAGTGTCCGCAAGCAATACTCGCGTGACGCTCGAGTCATCGTCAACTTTTTTTCAAACTTCCTGCCACTGTTACTAAACAGTATTATTAATACTTTTTTCCTTGAAATCTAAACCATTTGAAATGTTGATTTTTTTATTGAATGTAACCGCAATATTTTTGTTCTAATTGCAATGAGCGAAGTTCGAAAAGTTCAATTTCATTGTATTACTAAAATATTCAATCGGAAATAGCATTTGATTTTCAAACAAATTGAAGAATCAACATTTTTCTCTAAAATGCAATAAATATTTTTTCCAAAAATATTTTTTTCAAAACCAGAACTAAATGATTTGAGAAGCTTCGTAAATCGTAATTCCAAAAAATTAATCAAAAATTGTCTTTTCCTCCAGTCGTGATTCAAAATCAACGACATTTTTTTTCATCGCATTTAACAATTAATTCGAAAACTGATTGCAAACGCAATCAGTTTTTATCGTTCCTCCTTACATTGTTGTGCCCTCACTAACACTACCTCGCTCTATTCATGTTTTTGGCAACGTTCGACGTTCCACACTCTCTCACACAACGCACGCACACTATCGAAGTCCTTCACGCTTTACACGCACGCTTCCAAGGCTGCTACGCTTACACGCACACCACTACTCGCCGTGTAGCCCGCTTATCCGAAGCGTCCTATTGGCTGAACTTAATTAATTAATATCTAATCAGAGGGGCGTCGGAGGAAAAAATGGAAGAGGACTTTTCGGTCCAGAATCACCCCATCTACCCACCCCTCAGAGGTCGGTCGACCATTATGGGACAGGCTGTATAATGAAGTCAATGCAAACGGTCGAATATTGTTTTCTTGCGCTGTTTATGGTGTCAAAAGGTGAAAGAGAGAGAAAGAGAGACGGAGATATTAATGTGACACGACGATCCGCAAAGAATCTTTTATCAATCGATATTTGTAAAAAATGTAAAACAATGTACACTTATTTAAATGGAAATATATTTATATGATACTCAAAATATAAAAATGCTACCGATACAGGCATGTGGTAAATAAATAACTCCTCGAACAAAAAAAAATAATAAATCAAATTATTACATTTGGCGCCCAACTCGAGGCACGGATTTACACGTAGCCGTGATATATATATTTTCTTTTGTATGCCTAAAATTAAGAATACATCGTCGCCGCGATCAACGCGATCAAAAGCGATTGAAACAGATGAGTCACGCTTGTTATTACCACTGTCTAAGCTAAGGAAACGTAAGGCATTGTCACCTAAGGTATTAAGTAAGAAAGTAAATATTGAAACTATCTCGACTATTAACAGGGAGATAAATATAGGCGAAATGGCCGAACAGACCGATAGAGTCGAAAACATAGAAGCAGAATGGCAAATCTTGAGAGAGGAACGCCAGCGTCTTGAACAAGAGCGCCTAGAGATCGAAAGAATGCGAGTTCTTATTTCTCCGAATAACACCCGGGGTCGTCAACCAACAATTACGGAAAACCTTCCGAATGTGCGATCTGATCATGTCAACAACTCATCAAACGGAGAGCTGGTAAACGGCCTTGTAACACACCTGCAAAATTTGCACATAAACATAGGTATTCCCAAATTTAACGAGAATCCTCTAATCCTCGAATCCTCTAATCCGATAATCCTCTCGAATATCTGGAAGATATAGAGCGATATTTTAAATTGAAAAACATTCGCGAAGAACACAAGATTATCGTAATTGAGAATATTATTGTGGGTAGAGTGAGAATTTGGTATGAGGCGATAAGAGACGTTATGCCGACTTTCGAGGCTTTTAAACAGTCTTTCAAACAAGAATTTTATTCCATCCCAAATAAAGTGCGATTTAAAAATCAATGGGCTCTTCGGATATTTAAATCGACAGAGGGAAACATGCACACATATTTTTATAAACAAATTAAAGAGACTCGTCATTTTGAGCCCCCTTTGACTCCATACGAGGTAAACTACGCCATTGTGCGACAATTTCCACCGCGAATCCGTTCGAGTTTAGCAACAATAAATTATGCAGACACAGGTCTAGTTGCCCAAGCTCTTGCCCAGTTAGACCTCGCTCAAGAAAACTTTATGCGCCAGAAAGAATAAAAAAATCAATTCAAATCACAAACGAATTACATGAACAGCATGCGTTGTGTGCAGACAGGCTCAGTAAGACAACTCGATGAAAATAACTCTCAAAGATACGCGCATAATTACCAGAGAAGAAGTTACAATCAATATAATCCGCGACTCATTAACCAACGACCCCAGAATCGTCAGCACCGAGAATCGTATATTCCCCAGACAACAATTCGAAATAATTTCGATGATCAAAATAGCGGTGATATTAGGTCCCAATCATTTAGAATGCCAGATTTACGTTTTCCACCGCCTAATATTCAACCGACAAATAGTCATGCAAATCAGTGCGATAGTCAACGACTTTACAATGCATCTACTAATGAGGCAAATCTGTTGAACTAGGTGCAGACACGACGAAACCAGGTCCCACGTCGTGTCACAAATTTTTAGATTTTATTGACGATCTGCAACAAGAGGAATTGAATGAAATATACCTCAGCCAAATCAAATAAAAGCGTTGATTCAGCCTTGTCCGTATGTTAAACTAAAAATGGGGGATAGAAATATTAGAGGGTTAATTGATACTGGTAGCCAAATAACATGCATCTCAGATGATTTTTACCAAATATTTAAGCAACAACAGGGTCTATATGAACTACCCGTCACAAATGTATCGGTTTCAACAGCTATCGGGAAAAAATGAAGTACGGTAAAACGTCAAATTTCATGTAGGGCCACCATCGGAAACTTCCAATTCGATCATGTGTTTTTGGTAATCCCTTATTTAACGTCGGAATGTGTATTAGGGAGCGATTGGTTATATAAAAATCGGGGAATTGTCAATTATGAAAATAAAACAATCACTATACAGCGGGGATTGAGGGGGATTACTCATATTAACATAGTGAAAAATGGTGAAATGATTTTAGAAAACAAAATCCAGATCGAAGACGTCAAAGAACCTAGGGAAAGTGAGACGATTACTGTTTGTTGTTTAAAACGTGACACGTTTAGAAATGAACCATTAAATAAAAAATATTCGCGTGAATCTCGGGAGATAAACAATGAAAATGAAATATTAAACATGCGAAGAATTGATAAACCGGTAGAAATGAACATGATTGCGTCAGTAAAGAATGGGAGAATACCATCGTCAAGCTGACGTGTAAGAGTGGTATTGATGCAGAAATTAATAAAGAAATTGTTATGGCTACAGAAAGTCAAAAAGTTGATATGAATAAATCAATGGATAATGAATGTTTGTGTTTAAAAAATTTATTTGATGAATACACTAGTGTACGAAACGAAAAAAGTGAAAATCGCTTGTTCGCGAGTTCAGCGATCGGTAAAGTCGCTTTGTCTAATGTTGAATTGGCCATAAATGGCTATTCATATCATTCATACCCCGTACCGATTCATTTGCGAGAATCAGTAAGAAATGAAATAAAGGAGATGTTCGAAAGCGGAATTATAGAGCGTAGTAGTAGCCCTTATTGCAACCCGTTGCGTATCGTGAAGAAGAAGGACGGACGGGTGAGGGTTGTAACGCGATAATAGAGGGAGATAACGAATCACCGCCGGTTATTAGCGAAATAATGCAAAAACACGCAGGAAAAACATGCCTTTGAGGGCCCTATTAAAGAAGGATTCCCATTGGCGGTGAAGATCCGGCGAAGGCATATAAAGATTTAAAGAACAATTTTAAAAGAACAGTCGAGCTATCACATTATCGTATCGATCACATATTCTGTCTGCAAACGGATGCGTCGGATAAGGGTATCAGTGGCATACTGTTTCAGATTAAGGCATCTTCTCACTTTAAGCGCCTCAAAAATAGGCTGTTTTTGCGATTTTTTTTCGAGGATTTTTGCTTAAAATTATGGGATAAAACGGATCCTATGTAATAAACACATCTTTCAAGTACATGAAAAAATTTTTTTTTTATTTTTTTAAACAATTATTATAATACATCAGTAGCATCGAAAAACCCGTGTAAAAATGTTATGGTCGTGGCTTGTTGATGGTATCTCCGAGACGGGTCGTCTGAAACAAAAAAATAAAACTGTTTTAGATTCAGTATGTCAGTGGCTACAGCGCATATCATCAGATTTTTGATATTCGCGAAAATAACAAAATGGCGCACGTTTTTCGAAAAAGTAAAAAAAAACCACGATTTTTTTGCAGTTTTTTGTAAAAAAAAAATTCTTAAAATCAAAATTTCAAAAATCTGATGATATGCGCTATAGCCATAACTATGAAGCATATGTCATTCAAATTTCATGACAATCGGCCGGATAGTTTCCGAAATTTCATCAACAAAGCACCGAAAAACCTTGTTTTGAGATAACTGCGTTTAAAGTTTTGGTTGCAGAAAAATCATGAAAAAACCTTACCTCGGGTTAATCAGCGATGCCTGCTCCATACAATGGACCTTCCGATTCTTCGTAGAAGGTGTGTTCGTCCAAAATAGCTTCCCTTCGTCTCGACCTAGTCTCTTTTGAAGCGTTAGAGCTGCGGCGGTTCCCTACGCGTACGCGATCACTGTCGCGTTATGAGCCCACAAAACGTATTGATACCACTCAATCCAACACCAATCAAACGCATAACGTACACTAAACGACGATTGATTTCGTACCCAGTTGAGATTAATGGGCATGAGTTAATATATTTTTCTCCGCAATCACAAGTCACACAAATTTTGAAACCGAGTCCTCGCTGACCGTACTTTGTAAAAGAAACATCTTTGTTACAAACTTTACACTTCACATATGGTTGTAATGTAGAAAAAACAAGAAAAAACTGAATAATACTATATCCAGCCGTTGGATCGATGTGTACATCGAAACTTGTATCGTCCGATTTTTTTAATTTTGCTGCACTCGCACTAGCATGACTCGTATCTGCTTCAGACTGGTGTGGAAGCACTCCACGAAATTTTCTTTTTTTAGATTTCGAACTTGGACGTCGCCACGTGGCACTTTGTTGCGAAGTCTTTTTATCCATTATAACAATCCTGAGCGCAGAGATGTTGCCGTTACGAAGTTTCAAATTAGACTGATGAAATAACAGTTTAGCATCGTTGCCGAGTGATTTTCTTTTGAAAAATGCACGTGTTAAGGTCTTATTACATGAGTATAGACCCGAAAACAGAATATACCTAAGCAAGGGGTACTACATTAACAAAAGAACACGGCTATTCAATTGTATAGAGTCAGATATACAGGGACCGTCCGAGCGGCGTGAAAGGGATCGCCGGGTACTCTCAGGTAGTCACCTAACGGTCGCCAAAAAATGTAGTTAGACTCGTCCGATCTTTATGAAATTTCGAGATGACATTTTTGAAGATATGTACTTTCAAAATTTAAAAAAAAAAAAAATCGATTTTTTTAAATTTCCAAAGTGAGAAGACGCCTTAACGAAAATAACGACAAACGAATCATATCGCTGGTTAGTAGGGGGCTTATGAGGGCAGAAATGAATTATACAACTATCGAGAAAGAGCTCCTTGCTATTGTATATTCTATGACTAAGTTCCGCATATACCTCCTCGGGCGACCGTTCGTGGTAATTATCGATCATCAGGCTTTAGCTTTCTTAAATAGAACACCGTATCACACTGCAAGAATTTGCAGATGGATTCATTTGATCCAAGAGTTTTCATTCACGGTAGAATATTGCAAGGGGCGGGACAACGTCGTCTCCGATTTTTTTAGTCGTAATCCATCCGGAAAATTTGAGCTGGACGACCCCGACAGGACAATCATATCAACCCTCATGCTCCATGATATAGATGAGAATCATGAGGTGATCGGAAACGCATTGATTATGATCGTAAATCTCGAGATTGATCCAGTGTTTAAAAAAGAGTTGAAGAATTTGAGCAAATTTCAGATCAAAGATCACTCCCTCATTGAGTTCGTTAGGAAAATAGAAAAAGATCAGCCCGATAACGTCCAAAATTATCATGACATATGGTTTTGTAAAACGTCCAACTCATCGAGTTGGTGTATATCGTTCCTCTCAGACTGAGACACATTGTGGTCCAATCGGAGCACGATCGAATGGGGCACATGGGTGTGTGCAAAACATTGCGCCATTTGCAAAGGTTTTTCTTCTGGAGAGGAATGCAGAAGGACGTGAAACGATATGTAATTAGCTGCGATTTATGCCAAAGAGTAAAACACCTCCAACGTACGATGGGGGGTGAATATTGCCAGGTCAAATCCGATAGGCCGGGAGATTTGGTTACCGTGGATTTTTATGGGCCTTTACCGCGATCCATCGGCGGTGTGCAGTATATTTTTGTTCTTTTAGACGCATTCTCGAAATTGGTGAAATTGTACGCCGTCAAAAGAGCAACAACGCGAATAGTAACAAAAAAAATACTGGTCGATTATTGTCATGAAATTGGAAAGCCGCAACGCATACTGTCTGATAACGGGTCGCAATTTACAGCAAAGATGTGGAAAAATGAGTTGAATAACCATGGTATAAAGGTAGTTTTCTGATCGATCCGTCATCCCCGATCAAACCCTACGAGTAATGCGTGAGCTTGGTAAATTATTCCACACATTCTGTTCTGAACGACATACCCGATGGGGAAAACATTTACCGAAGATGGAAATGTTATTAAATAATTTAACTCATACCAGTACAGGGTTTATTCCGTTGGAGTTGCACTGGGGCTCGAAGCCAAATGATCAAATGAGTAAATTGTTCAAGTTTCCTGAGTCACCAGACCAAACACACGAGTTTAAGATTATGGTAGCGAAAGAAAGACTGTTTAAGAGTTTTGATAAACGGAGGCAACAACAGCGAGTAGTGTCTCGTGTACAGCTTGATGTTGGTGATTTGGTATTGTTAGAAGTGCCTCATTTGTCTAGCAATATAGATCGCGTAACACACAAATTTTTCCATATTTTCGAGGGACCTTATAAAATAATTGGGACTACAGGAACCTTTACTGTTAAATGCCTTTGTGTTGGCCGAGATCGATAACGATAAAGCCATAAAAGGAACCTATAATCGTGCAAGTCTGCGGATGTACAATAAACCCAGTGCAGAATGTAGGCGATAACCTCTCAAGAGTTGCCACCCTTTCGAGGATTTTTCCGAAATGACACAGATTTATCGACATCGGAGATCACGCGCTCTGAGTGATCTGAACAAATAAGATGAAATAAAATAAGGATAAATAACAATAAGAATAAGACTATGAATAAGAATAGTAATAGGAAGAATAAGACTATACAATGTATGTGTAATTACTTTAAGATAAAGTTAGGCGTAGGATAAGGATTAAAGATGTATGCTGATGTATCGAGATGGCGCGTAATTAAGAGTTACAAAATATCGCATGGGAAATGAGATGATGGATGTGTGAATGTAATTTTGTTTAGGACGAGATCCTTAGTGGGATGGAGTCAAGAATGAATGTTTTGTTATTTGCAGTATGAGTGATAATTTCCGTTTCGGCCATTTACACCGAAACTGAAATTAGGGTGATAATGTAAAGACTGATTATTCGTCACGGCAAGAGAGAGGGAATACAGGAGTCGTGAGGTAAGAGCTATCTCTTACCTCACGACTCCTGTATTCCCCCTCCGGTATAGGAAAAGGAGTTCGGTAGTCGTTGTCGAGGCGTCTCTCTCGACTAGTCAAAATTTGCGATAAAAATGTAAAAAAAAATGGTTCATTTGAATGCAGTTCTTATTCAATCAACCTGAAATTTGGTACTCAGAGGTTTTGGGGGTCTCTAATCACGAATCTGACATCATAATTCCAAAATTTAAGATGAATCCAACATGGCGGCGTGTATTTTCGAAATATGTACAAACTGGATATTTTTTGATGAAATTACGCATACGGGGGTTTTCGAGGTCGCTGATTCCAAATCTGGCATCATAATTTTAAAATTTAAGATGGTTAAATTATTGCGAACCGAAATGGACTTCACTGAAATCGCCTGCTCGTTATTGTAACAATAACAGAAACTAATCCACAAAAAAGTATACAATCGTATCCAGATATGTTTATTAAAATACAGTCTGGTATTTAAATATAAATTCAAGCAGAATAATAATGGTGATTATGAGATAATGAATTGGAATAATCTGCATCAAAAATATAACAAATATAGAGTAATATAATTGACAAAAATTACCTTTTGACACTGCCGTTATATTTTCAATTCAAATCAGAAATTATAAATATTGATGGTTTTTATGGAATGCTGATATAAATGATATCGTGGAAGTGTCAATAAAAATCTTTGTTCTGAAGAATGCTGTGAAGAATCTGTGTATGAACTTTTCCCGCGTACATCCAAGATGCTCTATTCTGTTCTTTTTCTATCCAGTCTTCACCGTTTTCCGTTGTGTTACGTCCCGAGTACTCCACCTATACATACTTATAAGTCAGTCTGAGCTCTATAATTTTTTTTTTTTTACTTATTTTTATTTTTTCAAATAATTATTCCTAACACCCTAAGGTCTGAGGGACCCCCTAAGCATTCAAAATCGCTTGATTTCTCAAGCATGTATTATTACTATCAAAAAATATCGGTAAAAAGCATAATTCCCCGTAAATTTATAACATAACATTGTTAATAACAATGCTACAGGTTTGCAAAAATTACCTAAAAATCCAGCGTAAAAAACCAAGTCGAAAAGGTTCATAACTTTTTTCTGTAGCTCTGCAAACAAGCGAGATATCAGCTTTCCAGATTTCTTCAAAATTTTACTTTGTTTGATTGTACTTCGTTAATAATTGGGATAGCCCCATAGTGTGACCTGTCTAACGAAAGGGCATAAAAAGTTGAGACGTTATGGTTTGCAACATTCCCGATATTGTTAACGATAACCGAGATAAATAACAATTTTTGATTTTAACGTTGTAAAGGCCTCCCGGGACACCAGGAGCCTCCCTAAAATAATCTTAGGCCTGCTAAAACATTTTTTGAGCACCTAAGCACCATATTATTATATAATAATCACCCTACGGCACTGTAAAGCCATATTTCTACATCATAACCACCCTAAAGGCACTGTGATGCTATACAATAGATATTTAAACCACCCTAAGGCACCGGAAGCCATATAATACATATTTAAACCACCCTAAGGCATTGCGAAGCCAAGTATTACATTATATAACCACCCTAAATATCATTATATATCTATATATACTCTCTTATAGTACCATAAGACATTGTAAAGCCATGCAACAGGCTACAAGCCGAAAGGCGTATGTACAAATAATCTTATTCTTATTACTCTTAAGATCCCAGAGAGGACTTAAAGAATTTTTCTCATAGCATATAATTCTGTAAGAAGAACAGAGAGGTGCAGACACACGCGCCGATTATTCCTATCTGTCCCATGAGAAAGAAAAGGACAGCTAACAACGCGTGATAACGAACGGTCACCAAAAGCTAAGCGTTAGATATCTCCAGAATATACATCCTGAAGTCCAGACTAAACATCCTGACAGAGGATCGAGATCGATACGCGAGCCGCTGGCCATCCCCACGGGTTCAACATAGCCACGCGCCTCTGATTATCCCTACCAGTCAGCATAATCCGACGCGAGCATCAGTCCCCACTCGCGAAGTTTCAACCATATATTCGGGGACAGAGGCATCGAATCTTCAGTTCTTGTCCGGTCTCTCCAACAGCGCGATCTGTAAAACCGACTATCTTACAAACGGGCCAAGTCCCAGTCTTCATACATGGTACGGCGAATAAAAGCCTTTATTAAAATATAATAAAAGAAATCTACAATATATAATTCAAAACTTCGAAAACTGCGAAGAATACAAGGTACATCCTTCTACTTTATCCTACGTACTTCCCAAGTGTCACTTTATTTCCTTCAAATACATTTCGAGTTGTGAAACGTGAAATATATAGAGTTTTGTGGGGCGAATGTGTGAATTACATCGTTCAATTAAAATAATAAAATACAGTGGAATTGTGAATTTGCGAAATAAAGTGAGCGACCTTCTAAAGACCAGGCGAGCCTGCTCTTGGTGCATCTACGTGCACGACAGCGGTGTTCCCTCCGACAGAAGGGCGGGTAGCTTTCCTCCCATAAGAGCGAGGCTGCTCTTGGTGCATCTACGTGCACGACAGCGGTCATCCTCTTTGCGGAAGGTCTTGTTAACCGTACTGCAAACGCGGGATACAGGACTTTCTTTCGATTCATCCCCTCGCATATTGGCATATTCCACCATTTTATTATATTTTAAATATTGGTTTTTTGTGTTACAATAATAAGGTTTGAAATTGTGAAACTGGGTTAGCGATCCTCTAAAGACCAGGCGAGCCTGCTCTTGGTGCATCTACGTGCACGACAGCGGTGTTCCCTCCGACAGAGGACCGTTTAACTCTCCTCCCATTGGAGCGAGGCTGCTCTTGGTGCATCTACATGCACGACAGCGGTCATCCTCCTTGCAGAAGGACCTGTTAACTGTATTACAAACGCAGGATACAGGCCTTTCTTTCGAATCTACCCCCCACATGCTCAAATTTTTATTATTGAACTTAAAGTAATAATACCGGTAAAATTCGTATTTGTTCCGGAAATATTCCTGGATCATCGCGTGCTGCAATCATTACCTGAAAATAAAAAGGGAATGGTGTATTAAAATCCTTTAAGAGGAAAAATCAATTAACATCATACTTATCCTTAAACCTTCCCCGGGCATCGACATCGGGACAGTCCACCTGAAAATTAAAAGTCGTTTAGAAGCCCGAATAAAAAGGAATTAATTCTGAAAATAAAATAAATTAAAATAAATTGCATTTGAAAATAAAATAAATTGCATTTGAAAGTAAAATAAATTATTGAAATAAATTGGTAAATTGGGTGCGATCTGCTGTTGTATGTGGAAACTCTGCCACATACATTCGCGAGTGTATCGGTGCACGTAACTTTGCACTGGGCCTCGTTTACAGTAGAACAAACCTAATTCCAAAAACGGATGTATTCGCTTTATCGTGGGTTTTCGGTGTACAATAAACTGTTTTGGCACTGGCAGGAAGTCCGGTGCACGTAACCTTGCACTGGGCCCTGTGTTAAGACCCCGTGAATCGAATCATTTATAAATTAATTATTATTTTTAATATTTGCAATAATTCATCCATTCTCAATAAGGAGAGTGCTGGTGCATGTAACTTTGCACTGGTCCCCCTTTTTGGATGGTGAAATTATCACCATAAATTTTTTATTCAATTAAAATATTTAGAGGAAATTAAAATTATAAATAAATCAATCATTCTTGACAAGGAGAGTACTGGTGCACGTAACTTTGCACTGATCCCCCTTTTGAATAGTTAATCAATAAATTTTTAACTAAATAAATAAAAACTTGTCCAAAAATTTATTTATCTTCTATACCATACAAAAGTCAACTATTCATAACAAGGAGAGTGCTGGTGCATGTAACACTGCACTGGTCCCCCTTTTGAATGGTTAACCAGTAAATTTTTAATCAAATAAATAAAAACTTGTCCAAAAACTTATTTGTTTTTCATACTATATAAAATTCAACCATTCGCAATAAGGAGAGTGCCGGTGCATGTAACTCTGCACTGGTCCCCCTTTTGAATGTTGAATTAATATTTTCTAATCAAATAAATAAAAACTTGTCCAAGAATTTATTTGCCTTCTATAATATACAAAATTCAATCATTCTCAACAAGGAGAGTGCCGGTGCATGTAACTCTGCACTGGTCCCCCTTTTTTTGATTGTTGAATTAATATTTTTTAATCAAACAAACAAAATTTGTCCAGAAATTTATTATTTCTTTTTATTACAAATTCAACCACTCTCAATAGGGAGAGTGCTGGTGTGTCTAACGTTGCACCGGTTTTTTTTTCCCTTTCTCCTTTTGTGGTGAATTAATTCCTGATAGTCTCAAATATTTTCTTTTTTTTTGAAAAATAAAATTTTATTTTAAATTCATCTTACACTATTATAGAGGGCAGCCATCCGTGCATTTCGATTTCTCGTGAGCGGTGCTGTAACCCTGCACTGGGCGAGGAAGTCAACGAGAAGTTCCATCAAGAACGGAAGGTTGGTTGAAGTGCAAACTCCTGCACGACTTTATCTCCCTGTTTGGACAAATCTTCGCAGTGGCACGAAATGTATGGGAACGGTTGTTTTCTTAAATAGATGCCGCGAAGGAGGGCCGACCAAAAATTTAAACTTAGGCGCGAAGCCGCCATCGCAGAGGGGATTGTCCGGGTCGAGCCTCGCGGGAATAACACCCCTACCCGGAAGGTCAACCTCGACCCCCCTCCTCCTCGTCCGGTCAACGCAGTCGCTCCCTTCCGGCCAACCCACTACTCGGTGGTGATGGCGGAAGAGCTTCAGCCTGAACCCCCGCCTGCACCATCAACATCATCCGCGGACCAACAACCGCCGTACCGTCGCCCCGTCCCGACCCCTCAGGAAATCCCTCCAGAGCTGCGCGGCGACCCTTTTCCTAGACTATACTTACCTTCTCCTATGCACACGTCCGATTCGGATGCCGACACCGTAGAGGTCCTCTCTTCAGACCCTGAAAATGAATGAAAATAATAATATAAAAATAAAATATATTAAATTTAAAATAAAATATATTAAATCTAAAATAAAAATATATTAAATTTAAAATAAAATATATTAAATTCAAAATAAAATATATTAAATTTAAAATAAAATATATTAAATTCAAAATAAAATATGTTAATTTCGAAGTAAAATATGTAACCTTTGAAAAAAAAAATAAATATATTCAAGCGTGTAAAGACCCGCTACGTCTCAACGTTCGTTTTGCTACCAAATAAATAACGTTTATCTCTTTTTACCTCAAAAGGTGTTACTCACTGTCTCAATTATTTTGCGCGCTAATTTTGGCCTTGCATCCTTGTCCCGGCTGAGCTCCCACTTGGCCAAACAAAGGGTGTTGATCCGTGCGTTTCACCCGTTATCCCGCTCGTCCCTCGACCTGCGACGTAACACATGCATCTTTATGTACTCTCCGTTTATTTCAGCTACCATTCCTTCTTTTTTTGCTGTCTACCGGATGTTCGTTTGTATTCCTCTTTCTATCTTCATCAATTCGTTACCGAGGTAGCATTCCTTTCCTCGTATGTATTCCTGGAATGTTTAATTCGCACATTCAACAAAAGAATGGTATATTCACGTATCGGACACTTTAATTATAAATAAAATTTTATTGACAGAGCTCTTTGTATACGTAATTTTTCACCACGTTCCTCTCGCTTTGTCATCCAAGATAAATTTTGAGAGCTTCCCACGAACGTTCACGCGAAAAAGCCACGTATACCATGACTGAAGATAGCCTTCCGAAGATCAATGCTGACTCTCTCGAATGTTTGTCCCTGTGACTTGTTAATAGTTAAAGCAAAAGCGACTTTTATTGGAAATTGACGTCGCTTGAAAGTAAAGTATAATCATACGATGTAAGAAACCGGTCGTTCCACATTTATCACCAGAGAGAATTTCACATTGCAAAATTCGATCTCCCAATTTTAAAATCATTAATCTTGTACCGTTACACAAACCTTCATTTAAAGTTAAGTTTCTGACAAGCATTATTATACTATACTTTCCCAGGTGTAGTTCGTGTGGTGGTAAGCTCGGTGGTAATAGTGTGTTCAAATATTCTGGTAAAATTGTTTCATTGATTCGATTATTATCACCACAATTGTCAGTACTATCGATGCTGGTGTACAAGCGTTCCATAGTTTCGTCAAATAAATTCATGACTCTTGAAACTAATTTCTTCAACATCCACGTTCCGAACTGACAAAATAGCACTTGTACATTCGGGAATTTTCTCTGTGTTTTGTGAATTCTCATTGCGGTGTTACGTCCTAGCCGGTACAATCAAACCCATGCGCATCAATATAACGCGTTCGGTCGGTATCTCACTCTCAACAATCGATAAAGTACCATCACATTTCGCTTATGTAATTCCACAATATCATATATTCTCGAGTATCGGGTAAATTAACCTAATATAGATGCAGAATTTGAAACTACAGGCACGCATAAACAGATAGATAATCTGTCTGGCAATATTTTTTCAAATTCCATTTATTTATATTTCTTTCCAACAAAAGGCTTGAGCGATATCCCTGCTCAAATAACCCTAGTTATAAGTAAGCTCATTATTATTCTCCGAATATTAACTCGAAACCATCCCCCTTTTTACAGGTATTCTCCACGCGAGGTGACGATCTCATGTCACCTTCTCGTGATCGAGATAATCCCCTCTACAAAAACAAACAGTTTTACAAAAATCAAACCAATCAAAATCAACTACATTTTGCAAACTCCGCCTTGCAGAAGCGTAATGGTTAATCCTCTGCAAGACTCGGGGAGAGTTCTCGTGCAACCTTCTTAGAGTCACAATCTCGAAATACTAATTCTCTGCACTTCTCGAACTTCTTGCGAAAAACCGAACTCTGTAACAATACGCACTCTGTAAACTACCAACGAAGGTTTGAACTAACAAAAATCAATATTCAACAAGTGAATTAATCCAAATAAAACTTATGTTATCGGTTGTTTAAATATATAAACCCAAGTTTTATTTTATTTCTATCATCCAAGAGAACCTCGTTCACCTCATCAATATCCGAACTTCTCCTCATTAAATATAAATTGTGCACGGAATTCGCGAGCGATCTACCAAAGACTCATTTGTGCGAAATCTCTACCGTAATTCAAAGGTTCGCGCCCTATCTCGGATCACTTCGCGTCTTCATCCAATATCTCCCTCTCGGGACGTAACAGCGGGCTAATCATTCGAATCCGGAAATAATTACACGCGAGTATTCGGGATAGTCGTTCGCACAAGTTTATCGGGTTACGGTAGATCTCATCGGGCGAATCGACATAATCTCGGTCGATTCGATCCATGGGGTCGGGCCGCGTCGCGTTACCGGCGTCGACCATTATCGCATCAATTAAAGACTCCCATTCAGTCTAATGGCCGAGAGGCTAGGGCAAAAAGGGAACGACCATTTTTTCAAGGTTTCTTAACCTTGAGTGCGTCTTGACGTCACATTTCATTGTGGACTCGTCAAACCGACGTCACAGATTTTTTCCAAAAATGTTTGTTTCAAAAACACCAATAAATGATTTTAGAAGCTTCGTAAATCGTAATTGCAAAAAATCAATCAAAAATTGTATTTTCGTCCAGTCGCGATTCAAAATCGTCCACATTTTTTTTTCATTGCATTTAACAATTAATTCGAAAACTAATTGCAAACTCAATCAGTTTTTCGTCCTCCTTACATTTTGCGCCCTCACTAACACTACCTCGCTTTATTCATGTTTTCGGAAACGTTCGACGCTCCACACTCTCTCGCACCAACGCACGCACACTATCGAACTCCTTCGCGCTTTCACGCATCCCGCATCACCCCATCTACCCACCCCTCAGAGTTCGGTCGACCATTATGGGACAGGCTGTATATTATCGGCAAATCAACCATAATATGGTTGAACAAACTTGTAATAATTTGATTTATTATATTTTTTTGTTCGAGGAGTTATTCATTTACCACATGCCTGTATCGGTAGCATTTATAATTTGAGTATCATTATATAAAAATATTTCCATTTAAATAAGTGTACAGTTGTTTTACGTTTTTTACAAATATCGATTGATAAAAGATTCTTTGCGGACGTCGTGTCACATTTAAATCTCCGTCTCTCTCTCTTTCACCTTTTGACACCATAAACAGCGCAAGAAAACAATATTCGTCCGTTTGCATTGACTCCATTATACAGAGCGAAAATTATACATAACTTCGTAATAGGGTCTCTCGTACAGTGTTGATCGTACCCAGGCGTGGTATTCCGCTTCTCCGAAACTCCAATACTTTTTATGCTTTGATATTCATCCAAGCGCTCATGGATCGACCGAAAAGAACAGAGAGTTCTTCTCGAAAAGAACATTTATAACGTCAGTTAAGTGCTAAACATCGTGATTATACTGTCACTCAAGCGTTTTATGCGCGTTCGTTCACTACTCGCCCAAGTACGACGAGTAGTGAGCGACCCGAGTATCCCGGGTTCGATTCCCGACCCGTTTTTTTTTCATTTTTTTTTTCGTCAAATTTTGCAGCGTGATTTTTAACGTAATTATAGTCTTTTCAAAATTTTGGCATTTCGACGGTTCTGAAAAATTAGCCAAAATAAAGGAAAAATTTTTTTTCGAATTTTCGATAGTTAAACAGGCTGTTCCATCGCAAATATTCCGTCGATCGCAAAACTGATCGAGTTTTTCGCGAAAATTCGAAATATCAGTAAGAAAATACATAAAAAACAGCCAAATTCAAGCAAAACCGAATACAATGACAACAATCCCGCGATATTTTTTCGATAAAGGATCAACTTCGGGACCCCATCAACTTTTTATTAGAAAAATATTTAATAACAAAAATAATAATTAATAACAATAATGATTTTGTTAATTTAACAATAACAGTTTTGTTAATTTAACAATAATAGCTTTGTTAATTCAACAATAATAGTTTTGTTAATTTAACAATAATAGCTTTGTTAATTTAACAATAATAGTTTTGTTAATTTAACAATAATATTGAGATATAAAAAGAACGCCGGTACAAAAAGAAATTTTGAAAAAATTTGCGATCCTGCGATAATACGTGAGCATTATCGTGAGGGGCATGTGGTGGGGGCGCCCTCGATCGATTCCCCTCACGCGCTGTGCGCCGCCTGCGGTCCGCGGCCTCGCGCTCCCGTCGAGACCAAAAGCTGCTAAATTTTCATGCATTTTCAAAAGGAAATATCATCCCTTAAAAATTAGATTTTTGGGACTTTCAAGGGTGCATTTTAAAGGGAAAATCATCAGCTATTCAATGGAATAGATATTGTCGCAGTGCGCGAACATTTTCATGTTCAAAATGGCGTCGGAAGCTAACGGTGCACCGCGATGATCTCTGGTTCTCGGCCGAGGGAGCATCTACGGGAAAAACGACTTCACTTAGTTCTGGGGGATGGAAAAAGAATAGCTCATGCGAAAGCTGTGCGAATTCGGCCGGACGGTACTCGAGTTATCGTCGATAAACCGTTTTCGCTTCCTAGTGCTGTATCTCCCTCTGGGATGATCGCACAGACTCCAGCATGTGCGCATTTTTCTCGGGGTGAAATGCCCTTTCCAACGGTGTATGACAAATCATAGCGCCCTTCCCGAAAATACGAAACTTCGAGCTGAGCGTCGGGACCCGATTTTCATGATTTTACGTCGACTCCTGGTGCTCGGCCAATTCTAATCCGATCGGATTCGAACTAGGCTCATTCGAAAGCAAATAAAATTTGCAAGAAAGTGTTTTTTTTGTTTTTTGAAATTGATCGATTTGCGCCGGAGATCGACAAAAATCAAAGTGTTCCACTTCAATTGGAACGCATTGTATAGTGCGTATTTAGGGTGGTTATATAATGTAATACTTGGCTTCGCAACGCCTTAGGGTGATTATAAAATGTATTATGTGGCTTGCGGTGCCTTAGGGTGGTTTGAATATGTAATATATGGCATCACAGTGCTTTTAGGGTGGTTATGATATAGTAATATGGCTTCACAGTGCCTTAGGGTGATTATAATATAATAATATGGTGCTCAGGTGCTCAAAACATGTTTTAGCAGGCCTAAGATTATTTTAAGGAGGCCCCTGGTGTCCCGGGGGCCTTTACAACGTTAAAATCGAAAATTGTTATTTATCTCGGTTATCGTTAACAATATCGGGAATGTTGCAAACCATAACGTCTCAACTTTTTATGCCCTTTCGTTAGACAGGTCACACTATGGGGCTATCCCTATTATTAACGAAGTATAATCAAACAAAGTAAAATTTTGAAGAAATCTGGAAAGCTGATATCTCGCTTGTTTGCAGAGCTACACATAAAAGTTATATATCTTTTTGACTTGGTTTTTGACGCTGGATTTTTTTGTATTTCTTGCAAACCTGTAGCATTGTTATTAACAATGTTATGCTGTAAATTTACGGAATATTATGCTTTTTACCGATATTTTTTGATAGTAATAATACATGCTTGAGAAATCAAGCGATCTTGGATCCGTAGGGGGTCCCATAGACTTTAGGGTGTTGTAAAAAATTATTTAAAAAAATAAAAATAAGTAAAAAAAAATATTAAAAAAATTATAGAGCCCATGCTGAGTTGTTATTATGTACAGGTGGAGTGCTCAGGACGTAACAGTGGCATGAAGTTGGAAAAAAAGTTGATGATGACTCGAGCGTCGCGCGAGTATTGCTTGCGGACACTACTCGGATGGGTGACTGCTCGAAAATTAACAAAAAAAATTGTGAATTAGAAAATGCAAATCTTCACGTTGTTCACGTAAAGTTACTGAAAAAAGCACTGATAAGTACTGTTTAAATGACAGTTATATGTTGTGAAAAAAAAAGTTATTAGGTCTCAACCCCTGATCGCCCAGGTGACAGCTTCAGACGCTACCAATTCGACTAACGTCGGGTTGTAATTAATCTCAATCGCAATTCTAATCTTAACTCTAATCTCAATTTTCGAGTTGTCACTCATCCGAGTAGTGTCCACGTGTAACACGATAAACTCGCTCGATGCCAGAGTCGTTATCAACTTTTTTAATAACTTGATGCCACTGTTATTAAACAGTGAAAATAGCGCATTTTTTCTTAAAACAATATAAACGGTTTGAAATATTTACTTTTTTATGAATCCCCCCCCCCCCCCCCCCCTCCTGGAATCGAGCGGCCACCCATCCGAGTAGTGTCTGCATGCAATACCCGCGCGACGCTCGAATCATCAACTTTTTTTTTAACTTCATGCCACTGTTATTAACCCCTTATCGTCACAAAGACTCTTTTCAGAAGTCCTCTTTTCGACGTGATTATTTACCATAAAAATGTCAGCGAAAAAATTCCTAAAGTACCTTGCCGACTATTTTCAAGGTTGCTCTTTCGAATGGCGCAACTCAAATTATATTATATTTTTGCAAAATAAGTTGAAAAGAAACGCATTTTTGAGTGACATTTTTTTTTCATTTTGAATTTCGGAAGTCTTATCGGATTGTTTTCGGATCATAAAGTGCTCTAAAGGTGTCCACGATGTTGTACTTCCGACATATGCAAAAAAAAAAAATTTTTTTTCGACGCTATACTCGCAAAATAACAACAAATACACTAACAAATTTTCTCTGTTTTGGAGTTCGCAAATATTGTGATCGGAACGAGTCTTTTACGGTCATATGTAAATTGGCTCCCGTTTTCGAGGTTTTTTCGGGTCGCTATTTGTTGTTATTTTGCGAGTACAACGTCGGAGAAATTTTTTTTTTTGCATATGTCGAAAGAACAACTGTCGAGAACACCTTTAGAGCACTTTATGGTCCAAAAATAATCCGATAAGATTTCCGAAATTCTAAATAAAATTAAAATGTCACTCAAAAATTCGTATCTTCAATTTATTTTGCAAAAATATGATATAGAAAAAAAGTTATCGAAATTTGAGTTGCGCCATTCGAAAGAGCACCCTTGAAAATAGTTGACAAGGTTCTTAAGGAATTTTTTCGCTGACATTCTCATGGTAAATAATGAGGTCGAAAAGAGGACTTCTGAAAAGTGTCTTTGTGACGTTAAAGGCTGAAAAGGGTCTTTATGACAGTGTTGATAATGCTTTTTTTCTTAAAATCTAAACGATTTGAAATATTGATTTTTTTATTGAATGTAATCGCAATATTTTTGTTCTAATTTCAATAAGCAATTCGAAAAGTTCAATTTCATTGTATTGCGAAAATATTTTATCGGGAATAGCATTTGATTTTCATACAAATTGAAGAATCAACATTTTTCTCTAAATTGCGATAAAGATTTTTTCCAAAAATGTTTTTTTCAAAAACAGCAATAAATGGTTTTAGAAGCTTCGCAAATCGTAATTGCAAAAAATTAATCAATAATTGTATTTTCGTCCAGGCGCAATTCAAAATCATCGACATTTTTTTTTCATTGCATTTAACAATTAATTCGAAAACTGATTTCAAACGCAATCAGTTTTTATCGTTCCTCCTTACATTGTTGCGCCCTCACTAACACTACCTCGCTCTATTCGTGTTTTCGGGAATGTTTGACGTTCCACACTTTCTCACACGAACGGACACACACTATCGACCTCCTTCGCGCTTTACACGCACGCTTCCAAGGTTGCTACGCTTGCACGCACACTACTACTCGCCGTGTAGCCCGCTTATTCGACGCATCCTATTGGCTGAACTTAATTAATTAATATCTAATCAGGGGGGCGTCGGAGAAACAAATGGAAAAGGACTTTTCGGTCCAGAATCGCCCCATCTACCCACCCCTCAGAGGTCGGTTGACCATTATGGGACAGGCTGTATACAATTCAGAATCATATTCGAGTGTTCCCGTAATTCCGCTTGGACACCCTTCTTTCATATCCTTCGGGAGATTATCGAAACTCATAATTCGGGCAGCAATTTCGATAAGACCATGCGTAACTGTTTCGATCGCGAATGCCGAATCGCCGTTTTTATGTTTGGTAATATTATACGCCATTTTCAAGTATCCTGATATTTCAATAAAATGCATATCAAAATAAATTTTCATAAATACAGAAGCGTCCAAAATTTGCAAATATTCACCCTGATATCGAGCCATATAAAAAGTTCAATCACGCTTTGAAAAATTACCCTTTTGAAGTGCGTACAGGATTCAAGAAAAGTCCGAAACATTTTTTCAAAATAGGCAAATGAAGTTGAGTACGTCCCTTTTCAAACGCCGCTTGGAAAATTTAGATATCATCATTTTTAAAAGAGTGGTAAACACTTTTTATGTGGATCAGTATCGGGGCCAGTATTTAAAAACTTTTGGACGATATTGTATATTTCGTGACGCCTTTTTCGGGGAAAGGCGAAACAATACTAGGGATAAGAGAAAATCTAAATTAAGGGGAATAAAAAATTATATTCTAAATTATGAAGAGGAACAGTAAAGTTGGTGGGCGTCAGCGAGTTTGACGATGAACTCGCAATGATCGCAACAAAAAAAAAATAATTACCAACAGGATTAATTACGCAAAAGGGCAAGGGCGAAGGGGGAGGGATCCCAGGGGCGAGGTTCCCGAATTAATGAAAAGACTGATGGCATAAAAAATACACGGTGAGGATGTCTACGGGAAGGGAGAATTCGCAATAGGTTCGCTTGGAGATGGCCATGCACCACGCAGAACGCAGGGGGGAAACGCAGGGGAAATCGACAAAAGGACAAAAAACGAAACGGGCCTCGTGGCCGCCTGCGGAACGCAATCTCGTAGATACAAAAAAAATAATAACGGGACCGGTAAAGGAGTTGAAAAACTCACGTGTCTCCAGGTCCTCGATATTCTCCTCTCACACTCTTTACACGCACTACTTCACAAAACTCTCCTCATTCACTCACACAAAAATCAAAGGGAATCCGCACAAAAATGACACAAACGCAATTTCGCAAATAATTATGACGCAAAAGGAAAACGCAATTTCGCAAATAATTATGATGCAAAGGGAAACGCAATTTCGCAAATAATTATAACGCTGTCACTTAGAGGTCTCGCACGCAAATGATGATCTTGTCACTTGCTTCCGGGTTCTTCGCTTGACCGGGGGGAGAGATTTTCGGGGGGCTAATACGCAGGATAGGAGAGAGATGGCAGCACGATGACGGTTTATCGGTCGTAGATCCTTATTATTTCGGGCCGCGGAGACGAGGAGTCGCCAGATACTCAGGAACAGGGGCTGGCCAGAGATGGTGCGGCTCGGTCCTTCAACTCTCGATTTTTCCACGGGGAGTGAGGCTGTTCCCCTTCGTGTCATGATGGTCATTTTTGGGAGGAGGTGATTTTCTCCGCCTCGTTAACAACGATGCACCGTTGGGGGGGATGGAAGAAAAACGAGAACGACGATTTAGTGCATTGTTGGCGGTGATAATGGCGATGTATTTTCGGAAACTTAAAATTAACTAGACCTACGTACAATTCTTTTATTTATCGCGACAATATTAACGACTTAAGCTAATTAACGCGGTAAACGAGGATCTCGAAGGGAACATCGCGAGAGAAGGGAATGGGGTGGACTTGCGGCGAACAAGCCGGGATGACTCGCGACGTAACGTCACAATTTCTATTTTAAATGTCGGTTTCGATACTTTAAATATATTTTAAATACACTTATAATATGTATTTCGTAATTTACGGCATTAGACTCAGAACAAATGAACATTTTTTTATGCAAAAAATGAACATTAAAAAATGGCGAACTTGAAACAATTGATGGGTTTCCTAACAAACTAAAAAATTTCATAGAATATGAATTGGAATTGTTTTTGTCTCTTTTTCTAAAAAGAACGTTTAAATATAAAAATTTTGAAAAAAAATCGTCACGATTAGTCAGTTTTTTTTTTAAATTATGAGTTGTTGAATAACATTTAAAAAAAGCATTTTTTTACTTCATAAAAATTCCTAGAATCGTTTTAAGAGGAATGGTATAAGAGATGAAAATTTTAGCGAAATAAAAAAGGATTGGGGTCAAAAGCTGTCGATTTGGCGGCGAATACTCTTTAAGGTGGAAATATTTGAACATAAGTTTTATTTTTACACATGCTTTTCCTTGGTTAAAGGTAAAAAACTTGAAAGAAATTACGTAAGAAATAATTTCGCGTAATTACTGAAATTACATCGACGTAACTTTTATCGCTCAACACAGAAAAAATTATGGAGAATTTAAAAATATTGATTTTTCGATGTTATTGTAAAAGGAAATTGGATTTTCATCTGAGCTCAACCTGTGATGCTACTGGATTTTTTTTTCGTCAGCTAAACATTTTTCTTACAAAATGTATTATTTGGTTTTCAGCTGGTACAATACAAAAAATACTGCATAAAATGGAATATTCTAATAAATATATATACAGGGTGATTCATAGCAACACTGACAGCCAGTAACTACACATTCTCGACGACATACTGAGCATATCTACTTGGCCGTTTTTCAATTTTCAAAATAGTTTTCAAACGGAAGCAATAGAATTTAGAAGTTTTAAGCCAATCACAGTCGTTTTTTTATGAGCGTTCGAAGACGCCTCAGTGCCGCCTAAGACGTCAAACGTCCCATGCGCTCCCCCCCCCCCCCCCTCACCCCTTACTCGCCATCGGTCATCGAACCCAAACGTCGAACTTACCTGAAAAAGAAAAATTGAAAATTATTATAATGAAGAACATATGATGGCAGGTCAACGAACGAGAACGAAAACAAAACACACATACACCCCAACACAAATCCAGACAGCTGACGAACGCAAAAACAACGAAAAAATTAGACATTTATAAACATTAACATTAAATAATGACGGACACGACACACAAATACAGAACTCTATGAAAACAAAACACAGACACACACAGAAATAAAATTCACAAAAGTTAATGCGAAGTACAGCGACTAAGGGCTTTACAGCCCTAGGCGCATGTATTCTATACAGCCTGTCCCAAAAGGGTCGAAGGATCTCTGAGGGTAGATCTCGAAATTCTGAATCGAAAAGTCCTCATCCGTTTTTCGATCTGATGCACCCCTGATGAGTTATTAATAATTAATGACAGCCAATAATGCGCGTGGGCTGGGCGGCGCGTGGTGGTGTGCGTGTGACGGTGTGCCCGGCCGCACCGCGAGAGGCATGGCTACGCCGCGCGACGTGGACGTGTGTGTGTGCATGGGTGTGAGGGCCCAAGCTAGGCAGCACGCGTGATTGTATTGAAGAAGAACGCGAAAAAAATAAGTAGCGCCCCGCGATGATATATTTTCATAAATGGATGATAAATGAATTGAATGAATTCATGTGGAATTGTAAATCCTTAATGGAAAGCGAAACTTCTACTAAAGCCGTTAAAATTCCATTTATTTATTTACTTAAACTAAAAATAAACATCAGCTTGGCGTTTTGTCATACGATATTTTTACATTATTGATTAAAAACAAAAAAAAATTATGCGCTTTAATGGTCGAATTTAACGCATGCTAATTAATTTATTTTCATGATTGCCCGACTTAGTTAATTGATGAGTGAGATCAACTCGAGCAATGACTCTTCCTCCTTACTTCTCGAACGAATCGTCTCGAGATAATTGAATTTAAGGTGTTTCTGAACAGGGAAATAGCAAATATCCTGAGAGGTAAAGATTTTCAAAACTCTCGACACGGAGAAATAGAAATTTCAACATTTCAGTCTGCGAATATTTCACAAAATGTATTTAGTTTCAACAAATCATAATTTGCCGACATTTTTAGGCTTGAGGAGAGGATAAAAGCCTCTCTTAAAAATTCAAGCGTCCCTTCCATAATGGTCAACCGACCTCTGAGAGGTGGGTAGATGGGGTGATTCTGGACCGAAAAGTCCTCTTCCATTTTGTTTTCCGACGCCCCCCTGATTTGATATTAATTAATTAGCGTGCGTTGGGATGAGAGAGTGTGGAACGTACAACGTTCCCGAAAACATGAATAGAGCGAGGTAGTGTTAGTGAGGGCTCAACAGTGTAAAGAGGAACGATAAAAACTAGTCGCGTTTGAAATCAGTTTTCGAATTAATTGTTAAATGCAATGAAAAAAAATGTGGATGATTTTGAATCGCGAAATTGAACTTTTCGAACTTTGCTCATAGCAATTAGAACAAAAATATTGCGATTCCATTCAATAAAAAAATCAATATTTGAAATCGTTTAGATTTTAAGAAAAAAATCATTATTAACACTGTTTAATAACAGTGGCATGAAGTTAGAAAAAAAGTTGATGATGACTCGAGCGTCGCACGAGCTTATCGTATTGCACGCGGACACTACTGGGATGGGTGACTGCGCGGAAATTAAAAAAAAATTATGAATTAAAAAATACAATTCTTCACGTTGTTTACGTGAAGTTATTGAAAAAAGCACTGATAAGTACTGTTTAAATGATAATTATATGCTGTGAAAACAAAAAAAATAAAAAAATCATTAGTTCTCGATCCCCGATCGCTAACGCCGGGTTGTAATTAATCTCAACTTTAAACGAATGTTAATTGTAATGATACAAAATAATTTTTTTTTGCAATTGGATTCGAATAATATTTGCAAATGCTCACTGTACTTTCTGAAAACCATAATTTGTTTATTTTTTTTTCATAGCATAAAACTGTCATTTAGACAGTACTTATCGTTTTTGTTAATCCGTGGGAGACGCGATACCTAGTGAGTGAGTACACTGTGTGAATCCGCCTCATAATATATAACCACCCTTCCACCCGATTCCAACGCACTATCCCACGGTCATCCCTCCCTTCCCGTGTAGAAATGTGGTCGGGAAGTTCCGACTTTATATCTGGCCCTGGCTAGGTTTTCCCTGGTAAGCGTTTCCTGATAGGGGCCTATCAGGGACCATATAGGGAAATCCCGGTCTTTTTTTGCCAATTTCTCTATGTCAGTAAATGCCCATGCCCCGATCGGGAATTTTATGAACGATTTGAAGGCAAAGGACGCGAGGTACTGTTACGTCCCGAGAGAGGGATCGAGAACGAGTTTTGTGACCACCGGATTTGGAGCGCGAAGATTTGAATATCTTTCGCCGGAGAGTCTGTTGGTTGGTCCGCAACTCGCGAAATACAAATTTATTATCAATGTGGGTTTTTATACCCGATACTCTTCGGAGATGTTTTGGAGGTTTTTAGATCGGAGAAATCTTTGAGTAATTTCCCGAATAAAATATTAGCCGATTTAGCAAATTAACGGAGTTTTATTTAATATTTCAATCACTTATTGTTTTACAAGTTCGGTACAATGTATAGTTTGTCGATAATAGTTCGGATTATCGCGGATTGAGAGATCTCAGTCTCGTCAATCGAGTTTTAATAATTCGGTCGAAGTCCGGATAATTTCAAAGTAAATTTTGTCTGGATTTTTGACGGACGTTACGACGACGTGAACAGAGTAAACTTTTTATCGAAGTGTGAATGTAAAATAGAATTGAACAGAGTTTATATAGTAAGTTTTGATCGAGGTAGTGGGAGATGATTCGCGTCTCCCACGGATTAACAAAAACGTATCCATACGCTATAAGATGTAGGTCAGATTTGGTATGGGAGGAGATCTCCCTATTTTTAAATGTTACAAAGTTGTTATTTAAAGTTTGTACATAGAGGTTTCGTTTACAGAGTTTTTTATAACAGTGGTGCATAGACGCACACATTGCGTCTCGCAGTCGTTAACCCATTTTTGGCTTCCGGGTGTTTGCTTTTTGATTTCGAGCATTTGTTACTTTGGGTAGGGGTTATCGTAGTTCAAAAATAAAAGGCAGTACGTTATAAAGTTTATGTCGTACTGCGTGCGTGTATCGAAAGATAATTAGAAAAGGAGGAAAAGATGTTTGCTGTGGGAAAACACTTGAAGAGTTTTTCCCGTGCCCTATTTTAACTTTTACGACTTTTCGAGGAAGTGTCCACTGTCAATCTCAGAGGAGGTTTGCTACCAAATTAATAAAAGAATTTGTATACAGTGGTTTTTCTATTAAGAAGAGTCTAATAGTGAAAAGTAGGACGTTACACGTGTCGTGAGTTTTTGAACGAGGGGTATTTTACGGCTTGTCGTAATTTTGGGTGCACTTAGTGACTACATATGCTTCGCCGAAAGAAGATACCAATAGACGCGTGCCCTGCAAGTACCTACTGTGGGTATCGCGTGTTTTTTTTAATGGGGGCTAAAAAAAGAGTTCGAGCGTGAGAGCTGGGACGTAACAGTACACTTACTGGCCGCAACGCGGCGCACTAACGGCCGTTTCTCGCGAACACATACCGCGTATGGCAAAATAAAGACCGCGTATGACAAAATAAAACAAAAGACCTTCGCGCTCGCGAAATGCTTTTCTGCCTGAACTCTGCCAGTTGTTCATATGTCTAGAATTGGAGCCTTGCCGATCCAGCACTGAGGCGTTTTCGAATGCGTATAAAACAACGACTGTGATTGGCTTAAAACTTCCAAATTCTATTGCTTCCCGTTTAAAAACTATTTTCAAAATTGAAAAACGGCTAAGTAGATATGCTCAGTATATCATCAAGAATGTGTAGTTACTGGCTGTCGGTGTTGCTATGAATCACCCTGTATATATATTGTTATGAATATTAAGATGAACATCACTGACCGACTGACTTACTTCACTGAGATCCTCATTTTACTATTATTTGATATCAATCGGGCCATCCATGACGGTTGCTATGGGGATAAATAGACATAAGAAGAGACGTACGAGAGACTTGCGACCGGACGTATTAGGAGAGCTCTCAATTCAACATAAAGAATAGAGACTTCCTTCTTTTATAATAAAGTGTTAATTTATTAAATACCCGCGCGCAACATTGGTGTCAGAAGTGGGATGTAAAAAAAAAAAAAAAAAAGTGTGCCGCGGATGATTAAAAAAAAAATAACCCTGTGATATCAAAAAGTGAAAGTGAATAGTTCGCAATAAATACTCGAAGGCAAAGGAGAATTTCATCGAGCATCACGGAGGATGGAATCATTACCAGGACAACGGGGACAGCGAGAAGCATTATAAAGGAAATGGCCAAAGAAACAGCTAAACAAACCGTCCAGGCTCTACAAAATCAACTACATCAACAAACAGATATTTCTTAATTTATTAATTTACATAACACTAACAATAGCTTAACTAACTCATTAAATCCTGCTGAACCAATATTTCAACCTCAAAATTCTAGAGAAACTAACCCAAATATAAATAATAACAAAAAAATTAATAAAATTAAAACTGATATCTACGATAGTAATAATTCATGGGAACAATTTTTGAAACAATTTGAATTAATTTCAAAATTCAATAATTATGACGAAAAAGAAAATGCAATAGTTTTGTCTTCAACATTACGTGGTTCTGCTCGTGCAGTTCTAGAAACATTAGAAATTAATGAAATCGAAAATTACACTAAATTAAAAGATGCACTAGAATTTTGTTTCGGTTCGAAAAATTCTACACAAATGGCATTTAATGAACTAAATGCAAGAAAACAGAAATATCAAGAAGATTTTGCTATGTTTGCAAATGATTTAAAAAGATTGGTCAATATCGCATACCCCGAAACTGATGAAGAAACGAAACACAAAATTGCTTGTAATCAATTCATTTCAGGCATTTATAGTTTTCAAATTCGAAAAACCCTCCGTTTAGAAATTATAAACTGTTTACGAAAAACTTCCATAAGAGCAAAAGAAATTGTAATCTTAATCGTAGAAATCGATGTAATCGTAGAATCGAGAGTAAAAGAAATAGTGCACATAAATAGATTAGTTCATTATGAAGAATAAGAATATTATAAAATTATATTTTAATTAACAACTTATTTCAATTAAGATTATACTGATGTTAATCTTTATGTTACTTATAAATTTATTTTATTTTATTTTATTTTATTTTCGAACAGTTAAATAATGTTAGATCAGAGAGACAAGCTGGAGAGTGTTGATTTCAGGGTGCCGGCGAAATCTGTTAGTGATTCGATAGAAATTGCCAGGCTTGGTTAAAATCTAGCAATGTTCACTGTTTCCGAGATCATACTTAAGATAGTAGCTAGGCAATTACTAGAGATGGATTTACAAAT
Organism: Heteropelma amictum; assembly: GCA_959613375.1. Classification (NCBI taxonomy): domain Eukaryota; kingdom Metazoa; phylum Arthropoda; class Insecta; order Hymenoptera; family Ichneumonidae; genus Heteropelma; species Heteropelma amictum. The sequence goes on from OY390722.1 coordinate 17,408,725, forward strand.
AACACTACTGATCACAGTGTTAGTGTGAATTTGTCTGGGATTGTCCTAAATTCAAAGAGGTACGTTCTCGAAGTTTTGTCGGGGGGCCCAGATCTCCGTATGAATGACTATGTGTGCACAACATGTCATTTGTGGATAGGAGTGACCAACGTGATGTATTGAGTGGTTAAATTCTTTCCAGAAGGCTTGTGCGACTTTCTCCGGGTTGAGATTCCGATTAACAATAATAATTATTAACGATTTGAGAAGATTGATTGATAATCAATAATTGAAAAATGGAGATGGAATATTGAAATGAATTGATGACATTTACAATTGTGTAAAGTTAAATAGAATAAGTTAATTATAAGACGAATATTTTAATTTAATATTTTTATTACTAAATAAAATACTGCGACGCTTTCCGCAGGGGAAGACGAAACAATACGGGGAACGAGGAGAAAGGGGAGAAAAAAAAGAAAACCGAAAAATGAACGAGAAATAATATATTAAAAAAAAGAAAAGACTATTGTATAATACAAAAATTGTAACGGTTTGGGCGCCAGCGAGTTTGTCGCGAACTCGCAACGACAAAAAAAAATTATAACGAAAACCGAAGGAAAAAAAAACAATGTAAAATTTGTTTACTAGACGCGCAGGGGCTGGGGAAGGGGATCTCAGGGGGAGGGTTCCCGAACGCTAATACGCCTCTCACTCTTGACCGCCGAGTCACCAAAGAAACGAAAAAAAAGAGAAAAAAGAATGAGGAAAAGCGTGGTCCTCGCGAAATACAAAAAAAACGACTCTCGAGCGCGGAATAGCGACGGGGGGATAGTACGGAGGAAAACGGGCTAAACGGGCGCGGGGGAATATGAGGGGGGAACGCAGGGGGAAAACACCACGCACTTATCGCAGGGAAAACGCAGGGGGGATTCGAGAAAACGGGGCCTCGTGGCCGCTCGCACGCAATCTCGCAGAAGTAGAGAGAATAAAATAGAAAAAGAAAATGATCGGACCGATAAGTAGAAGAAAAAAAACTCACGCTTCACGGCCGTCTCCTTCTCAATCTCGCCCTACACTCTATCCTTCTTCGTCGTCCTCTCCACGCCAATTTCCGTAAACGTCCTTTCCACGCCTTTCTCTATCGTCCTTTCCACGTCTTTTCCTTCACACTCGTCCTTTCCCGTCTTTCTCTATCGTCCTTTCCACGTCCTTCCTTCCTCACCTCTCCCACACTCCTCACTCGCAGTTCGTCGCACTCTCGCTCTTTCAAACTTTGTCACACTTTCTCACACACAATTTCTCTCGCACACAACTTTTTACTCTCGCACTCTCTCTTTTTCAAACTTTGTCACACTTTCTCACACACAATTTCTCTCGCACACAACTTTTTACTCTCGCACTCTCTCTCACTCTCTCTCACGCACGCACTCTATCGCAAAAAAAAATGACTCTCAACAAGAGAAATTAACGCAAAAAAAAATCCAGAAGGGCTCGAAACGCAAAAGAAATAATCGATTATCGCCGCTCAACGCTCCGCTCGCAAGTGACGAGCTCGTCACTTGCTTTTCGGGTTCTCGGCTAATGAGGGAAAGTGGGAGAAATTTTCGGGGGGCTAGTTCGTAGGAAAGGGGAGAGATGGCAGCACGGTGACTCTGCATCGATCATAGATCCTTCAAGGTGCGCCGCGGGAGCGAGGTGTCGTGGGATATTCCGACCCCGGGGGTCGATGCATGATTTCAGTTTGTGTTCGCTGTTGCCGGCCGGTGATACTGGCGACGGCCCGATTGCCCCATGTTTGATAAGCCCACGGAGGATGGGCCTTCTCCTCCGTGTTTCGACTTGCTTTCCCGCCGATCGCGGGAGCGAGGAAGCAATATCCTCCGCCACTACTTTGATGCACCCCCGGGGTGGCGTCGACGAGATAGGGCCCGCTTCGGCGATGATCTGTGTGGGCGCTGAGATCCACCGGTGATGCTGCGCTGAGGTGGCAGGAGGGAGGGGGGGTTGAGGGGGCGAGAACGAGAGCGGAATTTTCTGCGTATCTGTTTCGCGTTTTCGCGAATTCGCTTTGCTTACAACTAATTGCAATGATACTTATGATTTCGCGACATTAAGGGACGGTTTAAATTCTACGACGCGTATACGGGGATCGCGAGGGGAACGTAACGCGGGGGTAGAGGGGGGCGTGCGTGGTGGACTTGCGAGGGCAGGTCGGGGCGATCTGTGGCGCAACGTCACAATACACAATAAGTTAATTATTTTCCCTCTACTCGCAGAATTTTTTTTCTGTTATTAGGTCAAACTCCCATTGCTTCCTTACTTCCCGTATCCCAGACTGGATCCAAACCAATTTCAGTTACGACACAATATCCTGACAAAAAAAAATAAGAAATCAAGAGGATCCAACAACATTAACATTAAAATTATATAGAATCTCCAAACAAAATAAAATTGTACAAACTTTACTAACACGACTGAGACAGAAGACGGATAAATTCAGACAAATAGTTGGAATACTGTTTTATCGTAGGTTTTTGGTCGTGGTTTTCCTACGAAACCATGACGAAACTAACAGTTTGAAAAATGTTTCCTCACGGAGGCGAATACCGAAACAGTTTCCCTAGGATGAGTCCACGATATTCAGGTCCCTCATCCTCTGGATTGTCTAGGGAGTTGCCGGGACGGCAACTTTGAAAGACGGGGGTAGTGTTATGATTATTAAGATGAACATCACTGACCGACTGACTTACTTCACTGAGATCCTCATTTTACTATTATTTTATATCAATCGGGCCATCCATGACGGTTGCTATGGGGATAAATAGACATAAGAAGAGACTTACGACAGACTCGATCGCGACCGGACGTATCAGGAGAGCTCTCAATTCAACGTAAAGAATAAAGACTTCCTTCTTTTATAATAAAGTGTTAATTTATTAAATACCCGCGCGCAACAATATGTATGTATGTGATATGCGCATGTATGTCTAAATGTTTATAAGTTATTATACAGTGGCGAGCAAAAGTTCCGGGCCACCCAATTTTTTTGTGTTAATTGATGGAATATTTAATTTTTCCAGTCGTTAATGATAACCAATATTTCATAGCGCTACAATATACATATCAGCATTAAAGAATTTTTTTTGCTTAGCATATGATCTGTTTACTACTTGGAACGACCTTCGACGGTGTGCAAAAGTATTGGGCCGCTACGTTGCTCTTGCTCCAAACACGGTTCGATTATGTTTTCTTCCATACTCGTATAAAAATATGCTTAACGAAGAAAGTTACTATTGTTTCTGACACGATGGCGAAACATACGAATAATCAGGTCCGGGAACTCGCGGTAAACATTTGTTCAGAAGGAAAGAGTTCTCGCGATATTGCGACGATTTTATCAATCGGTAAAAGTACTGTTAATCGTGTTCTGACAAAATATAGATTGAAAAAGTTGTTGACTGATGACAATCGCAGTAGCAGACTACGAAAAACTGCCGAACGTGTCGATAAAATTATCAAGAAAAGGTGTATCGTAGATCCGCGGAAAACTGCAGCAGAGGTTTCTCGGGAATTGCGGTGCGAAAATCTTGCTGACGTTAGTCGGAGTACAGTTTCTCGCCGTCTGAAAGATGGAGGATTGATTGGACGTATTGGTGTACAAAAACCGCTCATAAGTAAAAAAAATAAGAAGGCGAGGCTGAGCTTCGCGAAAAAAATACGAGCATTGGACGGAATCGCATTGGCGAAAAGTGCTTGTTTCCGATGAATCAAAGTTTCAATTATTCGGAAGTTATGGTCGGAAGTACGTAAGACTCCCAACTCGTACTAGGTATAATGTCCGATATCAAATTCCTACCGTAAAACACGTTGGTGGGAATATTAAATGTTGGGGTGCATTTTCTGATGCCGGCGTTGGTCCGTTGACGGAAATTGATGGCAATATGGACGCTAAGATTTATGAAGACATTTTGCAAGAACATATGCTTCTATTTGCCAATAAAAATATGCCACGCAGTTGGATCTTTCAACACGCTAACGACCCTAAACATTGTTCGCGCTTAGTCAAGAATTTTCTCGAAAGCCAAACAGTGCGTCTCTTGGACTGGCTGTCGCAATCACCGGACTTGAATCCGATTGAACATTTGTGGAAAGACCTCAAACATCGTGTTCGAACGAAAAATCACTCCAACAAGACCGAGTTATGGAAGCATTTGTGTGATAAGTGGAAAGAATTACCGCAAGAACGAATATCGCAGCTAATCGAGTACATGCCTTGTCGGTGAGCTGCTGTTATCGCTGCAAAGGGGATGACCACAAAGTACTAACTCACATGAAGAATGTCGAATTATATTTTATCATTTCTAAAATTTTTTATAATTTTTTTTATTAGCAATAATATGTGGCTCGATACTTTTGCTCATTCGAGAATTAAAAATGTTTGAACTATCAATTCCTCGAGAACAGTATTATTATTTACAATATATGGTTATCAAATATAAGTCAATACAAGTTGTTGTTATTTATTTATTTTTTCACACTGCCATATTTTCATGCAGTATGCACGAAAAATAATGTGGCCCAAGACTTTTGCACACCACTGTATATATTATATTATTTTTTTATGGTTTACATCACTACAACTACTTACTTAATACAAAAATTAGTTATCATACTCTCATATCTCTCATATCTCTCACTCATATCATACTCCCCAATCTTTAGCGTTAGCTAACACGGACCCGAGGTAGGATAAATAATCCGCTTCGGAAACCGGGATTATCATTTTTTTTCGCTCTTGTCTTCAATAACGTCTGTAATTTAAAAAAAAATACAGATTGTATCATCATTTAATTGTTAATATATTGTTTTCATTCAATTTTGTACTGCATCTCACCTAAAAGATGAGAAGAGAAGGCTGTGTCTTTGAATACCTTCTTTCCTTCTTTTTTTTTTGGCGTTGAACTGCATCGCCCCGTCCCATGCCATATAACGACGTAAAAACGTAGAGACATTTTTCGTGACCGACTTTTTTACGTCATAATGAAAATTCTCGTACCTGAAAGTAAAATTACATTCGATAGGATCAGATGAGCGTCACTTACAGTCAAATGCTGTTATATATCTCGACACTTACAAAAGCAGTGCGACATTCTTTATTTCCTGTCAATTTTTTATTAAAATCCGAAAATTCATCCATCGTATTCAAAGGACTTGCTACGTTGTACGCAACGTCGAACGGTTCGCTTCGAGTGAACGTATCTATTGTTGGGTTTTTCGAGAGTATGTCGTAAATTTTGTTCAAGGAAGCTAATACCTGACGCTGCTCATATTTTAACGTGTGCAGCTCTTTTAGTAATATCTTCATATCTGTAAATACAAGTTACATAAGCGAAAATGAGAAGTAAAGTTGTCATGCCTCATTTTACTGTAACGTCCGCACGAAAATACGGACCCATGCAAATCTCCAGCTCCTTTCACTTTTTTTTCTCTCTCTTTTCGTTCAAACGTTTTTGTATTTTTGTAGCTTGTAACCCAGCGTTATTATATTATCTTAAGGACATAACGTTTAAGGTATAAATATTTTGAACATTTTTATTTGTATTTCTATTTTCGAGGGGCAACCTTTAGTTATCGCATTCCAGGCTCAAGGAAACGTTTACGTATATTATCGTAGCTTGTAACATAGCGATATTATATTATCTTAAGGAAGTATTATAGCTAGGGGGCTTCTGGCTCACTTGTAGGCGAGGGGGGCTGCGGGGCGCGGGGGAGCGCGCGCGGGCGGCGGCAAGGGGGGAATGGTGGGGGTCTGAGAGGTAGGAGTGGTGGGGGTGCTGGGGCCCGTGTGAGAGAGAGAGGGTGGAGGTTGGAGAGAGATGGAGTGAGGTGCCAGGTAGATGGCTGGAGTGAGAGAGGGTGCAAGAGAGATGGAGTGACAATGTCAAGAATGGGTCTAGGCAACACACCAGAATTGTCTCTCTCTCTCTCTCTTTTATTTGGAGCTATTGTCGTAGATTGTGAGAGAGTGAGAGCGGGTGCAAGAGAGATGGAATGACAATGTCAAGAATGTGGATGGTCTAGGCAACACACCAGAATTGTCTGTCTCTCTTTCTATTTATTTGGAGCCATTGTCATACACCTGTATATTAATTGTTTATATTTTATTGTTTGGAAGATTTTAACAGCCGTTCCCTCTCTCTCTCTCTCCTTTAACCACAATTCATAGCATGCGTTTGAGAATGAGGGCAAAGGTAGAAGAGAGAGAGAGATGGAGTGCAGCCCCAAGTGGAAGGTTAGAGTGCGAGAGAGGGATGCAGGAGAGATGGAATGATATGTGGCCTAGGCTACAGATCAGAATTGTCCCTCTCTTTCTCTTTTTTTTTCGGAGCTATTGTCGCACACCTGTGTACTAATTGTTGGTTCTCTATTGTTTGGAATATTTTAAGAGTCGCTTCCGAAGATTGGGACGAGACAGTCGAGGTGACTGACATTTTGTCACTCCCCCCTCTTATTGAGAATTATTATCGTGCATTTAACTCGTTTAGACAGGTTTCTCGAACAGGAAATCCATTGTAATCGTTAGTTAACTCCACGACGTCGAGATGTATGCAGTGCACCCCTCTAAGAATCTTTGGGACTTGACGGAAAGCGAGTTGGATTCTATTCCAAAGGCTATGGTGTTAAGATATTGGTGGCGAGATATTCACATTGTATGGGATCGTTTACCAATACGCTATCGAATGGATAATGAAGTTAGGTCCTATCTTCCATGCTATGAGCATTATAATAGGCCGGAAATGCGAGACCATATTGATGGTACCCCACCATATCGTCGAAATTGTGACAAGTGTTTCTCAACATTGAACAGAGAAGGAATGTGATGCATTTTGGAGATAGAAACAGAGTGGGGTGTGAAATTATAAAACCTTAGGAGGCATAGAATTTCATAACATAACGAGACAGACGAGCAGCCACGAAGACGAAAAGTTTGAGAGTAAAATTCATCGATATTTTGCTCTGAGTTGGAAGTAACAACCATTGAGACTTTCATCCGAAAGAAAATCATTTTGACACCACTCCGTGAAAAATCCCTCGAACACGACTAAAATGGATTTTTCGAGTATCAACAAAGTGGCCATCATGAGTGAATTTTTGCCAACAAAAAGATTGGCGGATTTACCCGTTCAAATGGATCATCCGATATCAAACTTGAGAGCTGTGGAGACCAAATTTGGAAGGAGATACGTGGCAGATATTGGGATGGAATTTTCTGTATTTCTGCCCGCACGTATCGCAAAAGCCTTAGATGGAGATGTGGCAATGTTCGAGAAGATGCTGGCTTCTGCACTCAGTGGACGACTCTACATGAATTATTTCGGAGGAAAATTCAACAGCATCGAATTCAAGGAGATGCAATAATTTTCTTCTCATAAAAAAAAAATGTATATTTAATATCTATAATATATATTGAATATGTATCGATAAGAAGGAGAAGGAGGAGGAGGTGAAATAGATAAATAAATGACAAAAAAGTGTGATTGAAATGAAAAAATTGTATTCTGTTAATTTTTTTCCTCAAAAAATCCCACGATTTCGCAATGCTTGGTATACATGTAGCCATTTCTTCAATAATTTAACATTTGCGTTCGCACAATTGTATTTCGAGTTGTACGCGTGATGAGGACATCCAGGTGAAATTTTCGGCAGCCTTTGCAACGATGGACAGTCCAAATTTTCCAAGTCGATAATTTCCACTGACAGATCCGTTATTTTTCTCAACCATTGGATTTTCTCCAATCCTTTGACATAGACGATGCGAGCGCGTTGCAACAAGGTTCGGATTATTATTCCAGCGGCTTCATATGGTATATCACCAGTGTCCCACTTCATTCCATGAAAGTTACGTTCCAGCCAGAGATTCGTTGTTTTGAATTTTGCTGGTATACTGTTCCATACACATGGCGATTTTATGAAGAATGTCAGGGGCTCGAGATTACCATCCACTTCCAAGATTGATATTTCTTTGAGGACAAAATCATCGTCAAAACGCTTGAAACCTTGTAGATCGACGATGAATTCCATTTCGACTGAGACGCACTCGAATAATCATTGAGATCTTATACTAATTTTCTCACTCCTCCGCTGATTGGATTGTACTCAACTATTCGATCATGGAGTATTAAACAGTATGCCGATGTCTGAGGCGGAATATTATTTTTCAATTCAAATTCGATGCGAACATCCACTGGTCCGGACTTTAGCGAATCGTTCTGTTTTGAACAATCGATCACAACTAGCGGAGCATGCTTCGAAAAATCAGATTTACTCAGCCATGGTTCCGCCTCCTTACTGTAGTAGGTACTTTGGAAATTCGTATACATCTGATAGAGCAGAGAGTATTGATTTTGATCAATATTCAAATTTAAATTCCCATATGGATAACATTGAGAATTAAGATATAATTTAATGTCTGTCAGATTACAATGATCGAATTTACTGGCATTTTTATCCTTCTTATGTTTTCGATTAGTCTGGAAAGCGAGAATGACATATCGAGGTTTCTCCAACTGAGTTGATGTTTTTACAGACCATACATGCTTAGAGGTGGCGGGAAGTAATGGATATTCATACAGCTCCCATGTACGGAAGCTCATGGGAATTGCCGCATCTTTAGCGATAAATTTTAAAAGCTGAATTTTCCGTTGATCTGACACTGTCACGTATGGCACGAGCCATTCGATTTTTTGCAGTACAAGTTTAAAATCCTCGTTGGCTGTTTGCACAACAGCATTATCATCAGTTTTCGATCTCGATAGAATTAACTCATGCTTGGCATTCACCAAGACTTTACGGTAATCTTCCGCGAAACCAAGCAGCATACTCAGTGGTATACATATATCAAAGTTACCCGCCACGTCGACAATTTGCTTTATTTCTTCAGTGTCGAGCCAGCCAGTATTCTCAAGCATGGAACTTTTTTTTGGACTAGGAGATGAATAACCTTTCATCAAACTTGTGAGACCGACATTCTTGTTTCTGTCAATTTCTACAGCATTCAGCTCATAGCGCACCTCTTCAAACAAGTGACAAATGGCATTGTTGACGAGACTCGTAGCAGTTGTTGGACTACCATTACTTTTCACCAATTTTCCCGATATATGTAGCGAGCTCTGGCTGGGCAGTATACATTGATTTTGATTCCTCACGGAAATACGTATTTCATCACTGTTATTAAATGATGTGGATCCATATGGCTGATGAGCATGAATCTCGCGATGTGTTATAGATTCATCAAAAACGATGGGCGTGTTGATGTTCACTATTTCCTCCTCTATTTTTTTGTTCTTTTTATACGACAGATGCTAGCAACGTAGATAAAGTAATCTTTTATACGCTTTTTCCACGAACCTTCAGACCCAAATTTCTCAAAAATGGAATGTTCTGAGGTGTTAGCGCTTTGCGTGTCAATTGACGACTGGCTGTCCATGTCGACTTATTATTATTTTTAATGTTTCTGTTAAAAACGATCCCCATTTTTTATATGCAAACGAATGGTGATGACTTCACCACGGAAATTTACCAAATCACCGTCCTGGTCAACGATTCTAAGCTGAATGCTATCTATAACTCTGCTTGTGATTGGCAGATAAATAACATGTGATGGCACTTCGATGATTTTATATCCGGGCGGTACCGTAGGGAAAAATTCATGAATTGTGTGCACTTTTCGCTCATTGACGTATGCACCACTTGTAATGCTACACTCGACACGTAAGGCGTTTACTTTGAGAATGGCCACTGGAAGGTCTGACTTGTGTTTTTTATTTGCTTCTATCTTTCGTTGCGTGAATCCCAGCAAACGTCCAATTGAATCACCGGGCATGAAATTTATTTCACAATCACATTCGATTTCACTGTACAAAGTATTATTATTCGGTTTAATGGAAATATTTTTATTTGACAACTCGGATTGTACATACGCTTCAATATCCTCTATTTCATAACTACCAGTAGGTATGGTCAATACGTCATTTCCCACATAAAACTTATTATTTCCAACATCTATATTGGGTATAGAATTAAATGTTAATAATTCTACGAGACCGAGGGTATAATTTTTATGCGGTGAAAGCTCTATTGGTGGAAGATATTGCGCATCGAGTATGGAAGATGTTCCAGATATCGTCAATGTAAAACTATCATCCATGATGGTAAATTGACAACTGACTCTGTTGTATCATTGTATCCTACATATATAGCGTATACTTATTATTACGATGTAACTGATTACAGAGGAACTTTAGACACAAATGACCGCATTCAATACCATCAAAATCTTGATATCTGTTATAATTATAATTAACGCTACCAACATTGAAATATTTCATAAGTTCGGGCGGTGGTTGAAGATTGCCAAAACTATCAAAGTAAATGACTTTCTTGCCAGACTTTTTGTATGCAACCCAGTGGGTACCAGGTCCAACATATTCGTCTAAATTTACAATGGCCGATTCGCATTTGAGTGGTCCATTTGACGGTAGTCTGTCGCGCATGTATACTCCACGAAAATGTGGAATCCTCATGATTTTTGCATATTTTAGTAAATCGGCATCGGTAAGTGGTTGATGAGGTAGCGTCACTTCACGTTTTTTGACGGTGGCGTGATGTAAAGACCAAGCCCCCGCTTGTATGGTTTTAAATGCAATCCCTTGCCCAATGCTATAGCCTCAATCGTTCGATTATGTCGCTTATTCTCGTCCAACTCCCTTTTAGCAGCTTGAGCAGCACCAACAGCTTTAGCTGTACTAGCCACACCACCGGTCAATGCACCAGCGGCGCTGAGACCCGCAAAAATTGGTATGAGAAATGGTAAGAAACCTCCAATCTTCTTTGGAACAGGCAGAACGCGTGGTGTATGTAATTTACGTTTCTTCATAATTGCTCTCTTGACAATCGCTCGAGCACCCTTGAGAGCACTTTTAATAACAATCATTGGATCATTCCCGCGAGTCATTGTTTTCTTCGCAGCATCGATAATGTTTTTCCAGCCCACACTCTGGTGTCCCATACCAAATTTTCTCTTTGTCTTCATGATGTTTGCCACACCCCAGGCACTTGCTTTCTCACCAATACTAGCGTCTTTAGCGAGAACTCGCTGCCAAGCTTGTTCACTTAGCACTTTATCAGCCAGATGTCGTGCTTCGAGATTGTTTGGATTTTGTGAATATGCAATGTCGTGTTGCTTACATGCTTTATCAAGGGGATTTATACCTGAATCGCCACGTGCAAGACGCTTGCCCAATCTTGTGCCAGGTCCACAATATTGATAACCAGGCAAATGTAGTTCAATGGGGAGCTTGTTAATTAAACCATTGACTACTCCTTTTCCACGCTTGCTCATGCTCGCGCAGAGTCTCGTACTCGACTACTGAATAGATATTATAAAACACAATTTTATAGCATAATCGCGTTAGTTGCAATGAAGATGGGTTCGAGAGCAGGACAACTACCAGTAATGAATTTCGATGAATTTACCCGCGGAGAGGGAAAGAAAAAAAAGCGTCATGGTGATTTATTGCCTAATACGATTCGTGCAGTATTCTGCGGCCCATCAAACTGTGGAAAAACCAATGCATTACTTACCCTCATAATACACCCCAACGGATTACGATTTGAAAACATTTATCTTTATTCTAAATCGTCGGGGCAGCCAAAATATAAGTTGCTCGAACGTCTACTCGAGCCAGTGAGCGAAGTTCAATTTTATACATTCAATGAGCATGAACAAGTAGTATCACCAAGTGAGGCACGACCCCACTCGATAATTATCTTTGATGATGTAGCTTGTGAAACACAGGATAATATGAGATCTTTCTTTGCCATGGGACGACACGAAATAGTTGACAGTTTTTATCTGTGTCAAACCTATGCTCGTATTCCTAAACATCTCATACGTGATAATGCAAATTTCGTGGTATTATTCAAACAGGATGAAATGAATCTTAAGCATGTGTATAACGATCATGTAAATACAGATATGACGTATACAAAATTTAAACATCTGTGCTCAGAATGTTGGAATTCCGACAAGTATGGATTCATGACAATTGACAAAGATAGTGATATTGATGGTGGTCGATATAGAAAAGGTTTTGATCATTTTCTCAGCATAAAATAATCATGCTTTATGCGAAAAGGGACAGTATGGTCTGTGACACAAGATGAAGCACGCACAGCTGTTGAAGGAAAAAGACGTCTTGCATCAACTTGTAAAAGTAAGTGATGCAATCAGACGAAAACATCGAATTTTGAAAACGGGGAAAGATGATATCGAACAGACTAGACGGGAAGTTTTCGAACCAATAGTCACACCATTGAAGAAACTAGTTTCAAACAGAGAAGTGGTCAACGGTGAAATTAACGATGAAGTGAAGAATGAAAGAATTAAAAAAGAGGAAAAGGATGAACAAGAAACCAGTGGTGGTTATGAAAAAATGGAGAGTGACTCGCCCCTGGGTAATGTTTCTTTCAAATCGGTGTATGAAGACGCTGCCGATGACAACGATGATGATAAAGATATTGATATTAGTGAAAAAGCCGTTGATAATGATGCTGATACTCGCACCGGCGATATACATGATATACCAGCTAATAATGCTGATGAATTAGCAAATGAGTATCTTGTATTATTGGAAACAAATAGAAAGACCGGTATGGATGTTTCATATGGTGTACGACATCTCGCTCACAAAAAATTAATGATTGGTGATTCCCCAATCATTTTCGATGCTCATCAGATCCGCGTGAAAAATCAAGATTATCCGAAAACTGTTGGATTGGTGGAGTTATTGTTCAAAAAGAAGCCCGATGCCGAAACCCTCACTCAAGAGGATCTGGAAAATTATGGAAATATTGTCATCGCCACGAATGCACATAGAAAATATTATGAAACGACTGGAGCAATACGAAATGATAATAGTTTCAAATACAAGACATATATCGCCAACATAGCATCTATCCGAACCGGACAAGGCATGCATATAACGGCGGCAAAAAGTACTAAATTTGATTATGTTTATTGGGATGACCCTAATGAGTTGGTAGATCGTTTAAGATTACTTGTGGCATCACAGTCTGCTGGAAATCTATCACATTCAAATGAAATTCTATCGATTGTTGAGGAATTGCGAGAAGCCGAAATCATTTATTAATACAATCATCTTAGTTATTTGATACATTTGCAAGATGAGTGTTGACGTGTTTGGACGACAGTTGACGAGAAGAGGTGTAATTAGAAATGGTATACCTGGAAGTCGCGGCCCCCCTGGTGAAAGATTCAGATTGACTCCCGATGGTCAATATGACATGAACAATAGACGATTGTGTAATCTCCCCGACCCAGTTGAACAACACGATGCAGTGTCGGTAAAAGTTATGCAAAGTGTTGTGGAGCAAGAAGTACGTCTTGTTTATAATGTTACAGCGTCTTTGCGCAATGACATCGATGATCATGATATTATGATTCGATCTCTCGAAAAGAATCTCGAGGCTCATATAAAACATCAAACTGATATCGATGAATCGTTTGAAGATCTCACAACACGCAATTCAGAGCTCATTGCACATCAAGAGGAGAGACTGCGAGCATTGGAGAGAGATATAAGTGATATTAATAGACAAATGATTGTCAGTCTAGAGTCTAGTGTGAATGAGAAATTTAAGCAGATTGAGATTGACAATAAAACGGTGCAGGAGTTGATTTTTCGAAATTCTCAAGTAATTGGTGCTTTGGAAGCACGTCTCAACGCTCTGGATAATGGACGAAAAAAAGGAGGCTCTGGTGCGCGAGCTACATAAACCAGCGCGACGGAATTATCCACGTCGACATGTTGACATTCGTGGTTTAGATGAGACCTGGCAAGCTGACCTCGTGGACATGTCATCCTATGCGCGACAAAACTCCAAATACAAGTTTTTACTTACCATCATTGATACATTCTCCAAGTTCGCCTGGGCTGTACCCATCAAGAGCAAGTCTGGCAAACATACAGCGGCCGCAATGGAATCCATACTTACCAAGGGACGCATACCGAAAAATTTGCAAGTCGATCGAGGCACAGAGTTTTATAATAAAGATTTTGAATCGTTAATGAAAAAATTTGATATTCACATGTATTCGACATACAGTAATTTGAAGGCCTCGATTTGTGAACGCTTCAATTGTACATTGAAAAATAGAATGTGGATAAAATTTAGTCTTCGTGGCAATTACAAATGGATTGATATTCTTGATAATTTGGTGGCTGAATATAATGATACGGTACATCATACAATCAAACTAAAGCCGAGCAATGTCAACGCCTCCAATGAGAAACAAATTTTTCATGATATTTATAATAAAACCGCGAATCAAGCGAAAAGAAAGTTGCCAAGATTTAAAGTCGGTGATAAAGTACGAATCAGTAAATTCAAGAATGTATTTGAAAAGGGTTATACACCAAACTGGACGACTGAGATATTTACCATAAACAGAGTGAGGAAAACTACTCCTGTAACATATCATCTGAAAGACTATGAAGATGAGCCTATAGCTGGTGGTTTCTATGAACAGGAATTATCGAGCGTTAAATATCCAGACATTTATTTGATTGAAAAAGTTTTGAAGAAACGCGGTAATCGAATATATGTCAAATGGTTTGGCTTTGATAATACGCATAATAGCTGGACAAATAATGAATAAAATAAAAAAGATAAAAAATGACTCATTGATTTTGTTCTCTCTCTCTTTACCGCCCTCCATTCATCTGAGCCAAACGAACTTCATCGAGAAAAATGCTACAATAATAATGTGGGTTTTGAAAAGAAAAAGACACAGATCAGAGGATTTTTTTTTTCCATGAAAATATACAATTGATTGAAAATATAAAACTTTTTTTCTTTTTCATAAATATTTACATTATTATCATTATTAAAAAAAAATATATATATATATATATACAAAATTATTTACAAATGATTTTTTTTTCTTCAGAAAAAAAACATGCAGTTTACACAATCATTCAATATAATTTCCAAAGCATTCATATATATCTCTACATTTTATATGCATATTTACATTTATATACATATTTACATTTATATACAGTGCTCGCCTTTTGAAGTGGGGCAACATGTATTTCGTTGATTTTGGCGAAAGTTTGGCCGATTTAGAAAAACCAAAAAAGTACATTCTAGTAAATTTAATAACACATACAATGAAACCAGTTTCAACTCGATCGGTCAAAAATTGGCCGATTACGCCACCATTTTGTAATTCGATGTAAATCGAGGTTTCGCAAAATGCTCAAAAACTGATGTTTGCTGCATGCGAAGCTTTTGATGACTCATACCAGTTGAAAGAGCATCTCCTGGCGTTTCGAAAACCCCCCTGATAAATTCAAATCGGATAATTCCAAGTGGAGTTATCGCCCCGCGAAGCCAAAAACGCTCATGATCGATAACTCAGGAACGCGTCGACCGATCCAGCGGATCTTTTTCGTGATATCCAGGTCATCGACGCACTTCGTTGGAGCATTAGTGTTGTCACAATGACCGTCCTCGTAGACGGGATCTAGGTATCATCTAGGCGCACTGTTGTGGCTTTCGACAGTTTTCATATCGATGGACTTGTGTACCCCTAATTCGAGTTCGAGAATGTTAAAGAGAAAGATTCAACGAGTAGAATGAGTACTCATCGGTTGCCGAGAGAAACCTGTATCGAAAACGGGACGCTTCTGGAGACGGAAATCAAATTTGCCTGTTCGATAAAAAATGATATTCACAGTTCAAAACCGATTGTCTTTTGTTTTCCGGCAGGAACGAACACGGGCCCCGTTTACTGCTGCGATTAATTAAACCAACTAACAAATAGAAAATTTCAATAATTCTCCAATAATGATAATCGATTAATTATCGAGTAAAAATGGAATATTTATTACTTGTGGATAATGATTTTTAATACACATACCCAAGAAAAAGTTTCTATCATTAATGTTTATTTCATAATTCTGTATTTTCGTTAGCGATAATGAGTTTCTGTCGTTAGCGAATTCTTTTCGTTGCGAGTGCATTATCATTCGTAATTCGCAATTACAACGGTTAGATGACGATTCAACCTTTCGAAGCTTACATTTTTTAAATGAACGTATGATCGTGAAAATTTTTACTAGGAAGTTTTTGGAGTCAGCGATTACGAATCCGTTATCAAATTTGCGAAATTCAAGATAGCGACAGTGAATTTTCAAATTCTTATCAAAAATGAATTTTTCTAAAAAAATCGTCTTTTTTAATTTTGTTTATTTATGAATTTTAGATTATAAACAATTATGTTAATTAGACTGCATTTTTATGTTTTTTATGTTGCTCGCCTTTTAAAACGTTACTTTGAGAGAATATTAATGAAAATTTTTACTCGCTGGGGGGTTTTCCACGTTTTTGGGGTTGCTGACCCAATATGACCGACATCAATGCGTAAAACCGAATAATTCGATAAGAATTTGAAAATTTACTTCCGCCATCTTGAATTTTGCAAATCTGATAGCGAATTCCCAATCGGTGACTCCTAAAACCCTCTAGTAAAAATGTTCACGATCAAACGATCATTTAAAAAATGTATGCTTGGAAAGGTTGGATCGTCATCTAACCGTTGTAATTACGAATGACGAATGATAATGCACTCGCAACGAAAGGAATTCGCTAATGGCAGAAATTCATTATCGCTAACGAAAATACAGAATTATCAAAAAACATTAACGATAGAAACTTTTTCTTGGGTACGTGTGTTAAAAATCATTATCCACTATTAATAAATGTTCAATTTTTACTCAATAATAACCGATAATGATTGTTGGAGAATTATTAAAAATTTTTATTTGTTAGTAGCTTTTCGATCGGTAATAACATCCGCGGATTAATTAATCGCAGCAGTAAAGGGGGCCCGTGTTCGTTCCTGCCGGAAAACAAAAGAAAATTGGTTTCGAACTGTGAATACCATTTTTTATCGAACAGACAAAATTGATTTCCGTCTCCAGAAGCGTCCCGTTTTCGATACAGGTTTCTCTCGGCAATCGATGAGTACTCATTCTACTCGTTGAATCTTCCTCTTTAACATTCTTGAACTCGAATTAGGGGTACACAAGTCCATCGATATGAAAACTGTCGAAAGCCACAACAGTGCGCTTAGATGATACCTAGATCCCGTCTACGAGGACGGTCATTGTGACAACACTAATGCTCCAACGAAGTGCGTCGATAACCTGGATATCACGAAAAAGATCCGCTGGATCGCTCGACGCGTTCCTGAGTTATCGATCATGAGCGTTTTCGGCTTCGCGGGGCGATAACTCCACTTGGAATTATCCGATTTGAATTTATCAGGAGGGTTTTCGAAACGCCAGGAGATGCTCTTTGAACTGGTATGAGTCATCAAAAGCTTTGCATGCAGCAAACATCAGTTTTTGAGCATTTTGCGAAACCTCGATTTACATCGAATTACAAAATGGTGGCGCAATCGGCCAATTTTTGACCGATCGAGTTGAAACTGGTTTCATTGTATGTGTTATTAAATTTACTAGAATGTACTTTTTTGGTTTTCCAAAATCGGTCAAACTTTCGCACAAAATCAACGAAATACATGTTGCCCCACTTCAAAAGGCGAGCACTGTATACATATTTACATTTATATACATATTTACATTTATATATACATATTCACATTTATATACATATTTACATTTATGCTAGCCGTTGAGGTTTTATATGCTAAGGTATTCTATAGTGTCCCCATGGCAAAGTGTCTGTGGTGCCAGGTATAATATATCTTTTGTCATCGTGTGGACTTAGAGCAATTTTTTTTTCCCTAATTGTATACACCTGATGTAACTTGGATCTTATACATGACTGTTCACACGAGACTTCGACCTCTTCCTTCAAGCAATGAACATAGTCGTCGAAAGTGATTTCTCGTGCAACGACATTGCTCTTTACCCCCTTAATTTTTTTTGTGTCTTTTTTTGTTTCGACTCTCAAGGCATACATTTTTGCTCTAAGTCCAACGAATTCCGTCATTATCGCGCCATTATTCTCATCTTTCATGAGACCTGGCACTTTTTTGTTGAGGAGTGGTATTTCATACCTGTTACCCATTGGATAGTCGCTCGTGTCAAACTTATCGATATTGCGCTTCATGTCGCTGTATGCGTCTTCACACTCGAGTGTGTATATCAGACTGTCAGTATCTGTATACATGACCCTACACTTATTTTCATACAGCGGTCTCATGAACTCGTGGTGAAACTCATACAAGCACGTCTTAGATATGTCGAGTATACACATACCAACATATATGGGCTTGTTGAATTTCACCTCGAGCTTGCGCAATTCGACAGCCACAAGATTTTCCGAAAACACACTACAGCTATGGAAATTGGGTTTTGAAATCATTGCCTCTGCACCATACCGACCATCCCATTTTGTTAAAAGTCGAACATCGCTATGAGTGCGCACATCTTCCATCGTTTTGCCGAAAACTGCATTATTCATCAATTTGTACAATGTTTTATCGAAATCATTTTTGGCATTTGTACGGAATAATGTATTTAAATCTATGTATGATTTTAACCAGGGAGATTGTTTGAATTTTAATATTCTATGGATTTTCGTCACAAGTAGTCCATGTCGTATACATTGTTGGAGATTACGGTAGTGTATAACATAGCGCTTTTTCTCACCTAAGGTGGCAAGTAATTTTGATTGTTTTTTACCGGGTGGTTTATCATGCGTCGGGCAAAACGGTAAGTCAATGTGCGCGTCATGTAGATGTTGTGGATAGTCCATGTCAACCTCAAGAATATAGCCCGCAGGTGAATCTAGAGCAATTGTCATGACATCAAAGTTGATGACATTGTCAACCCATTGAAAATTTGAGTGTGGCAAGTGTTGACACATTGCCCAGCCATATAAATTATTCACGTCAAAATACATCAAGTATGATGATTCTTTCAATGGATCGAATGATTCCATATACTTGTTGGCATGCGCGTACCTATTTGAGCATTGGCTTAAACCACCGCGTACACCACGCTCGACAAATAAAACCATATCAATATCTGTGAGCAACTCAAACTGGATATTCGTATGCTGGATACCATAACTTTCCAAACAGGTATCACGAAAGTTTTCGAAAATGTCTGCCAACAACAATACATCGGTTTTCAAATACAAATCGCTATATTCACCTAGGGTTTGAATGGAAAACAGTTGCCAGACCTTCTCAGCATGAGCATACTCGCTCTCACTTATCGTCTCACCAGTCAATGAACTATGGAATAAATTTATTGGAGGTAGGCTGGTATCTTCTAATTTGTCAATACTATCGATGTATTCATATGGGAATACACCTTTCCTGGTCAATAATGTAAAATCATCTTGGGATAAACAGGAAAATTGAGATTTTAAAATGTTGAGTTTATCAATTGTTAAAAATGATGCTAATTTATCTAGACTTGTATTTAAAAATTTAAATGAATCGATAAAACGCAATTTTATATTGTGTCGGAAATTGTTTGATGTTTGAACTGTTTTGGTAAATGAAATATATTTTTCTTTTGTTATGGGAAGCACATCGGTTTTCCCCTCAAACGCCGTTGCTATATCCTTAATGATGAAATGAGCATCATATCCGGATAAATTATGAAAAACTACTGGAATAAAAAAAGACTGTTTGAAAAGTAAATTACATTTGGAATGTGCCGGACCTCTAAACCGCCCAGTCAGATGGCAATGATCTCGTACCCGGATTTCCATAGGGTGGAATGGTTTTTCACATATGTGGCATATAGTAACTGTTCGGAAATTCTCCGACTCATCCAATGTCAACTTTGCCATGGGGACATTTCTTAATAATATCGTATTAATATTTAAAGTTATTTTATGCAACTCTGATACAAACGCTGCCACACAATCAATACCACGACATGTATAAAACATAGATAAATTATCATTATATGTACACTTTAAATAGAACGCTATGCTAAATACTTCGTGCCGCTCATACAGGTTTTTTTCCATCGCTTCGCGGTTGGTTTTTGCCAATACGCACTCCAGGTCAGCGTATATGATGAATGGGAGGCGCTCTTTTCGATTGTGGTTGCTGAATTTCAACCATTGGTTGCCATCACTGGGCAACCTAATAGCACAATTATTCAGCTTTCCACAATCGACAGTGTGCGCCTCTAATTTTACCCTGTCCCTGAAGTAATGCAGGCAACTGTCAACAAAAGACGTTATATAACATCTTGCTTTCTCTCTCTCTTTCTCCATTTCAGATGCTTATCTATTTAAAACTTACCGATCGCAGATGAAGACATGCTGTTTCTTTTTTGTCAGTTGTGAGCGGACAAGCCGTGATAAATTTTTTATTGTCACAAAATGGCCAATATTGTCCTCCTTCGGCGATGAAATATGTAGTAAATTTACGTGATTGTTCTTTTTGTTGTCCGTAAGATAGATGGGAAAAACATTTTCTTTTTCACCAATCATGTACACATTTATTGAAAAGTTATTTTGGTTCTCAATTTTTTTAATATCATTCATTCCAATTGGAAAGTCAACACCCTTAAGATTCAAAACTGTTGACCAATGTGGATATGACGATTCACGATCAACGTTTTTTTCTGCAGGATACAATGCAGCAACCACTGCCCACGCGAAACAAGTATTGTTCTTCGACTTTACATTAATCACCGCTTTTTTCATCACAATTTTCCGAGGCACTTCAATGCGACACCCAGCACGCATTGGGTTGAATTTATTTACATTAATCATTAAATTTAAGATTTTTGATAAGGCCCATCCACTATCACGATCTTGAAATTCTTCGAGTGATGCCAAGGTGGGCTCAATAACACATGATCTATACCATTCACTCAAATTGGATGTGCTAAATAGTTCTTTATTTCGCGTAGTGATGCTTTTGTATGATCGCTTATCACCGGCTACAAATTCACCGTTGAAACTTGTATTCACTTTCACACTTTCATATTTATCAATAAGGTCTTTCACGTGTGAACATACAAGAGCACTGGCATCTTCGAAAAATTGTCGCGGTTCAATGTGCTTTCTATTGATAACACATCCCGTCAATATACGACCCTCAAATGCCGTATCAATTTCACGCCACGAAAGTTCATCACTAATTCCCGCACCAGAATGAATGAAATATCCTCGAGTGGAATTTTTCAAACTTTCAAGACGTGCTATTTGGGCGATGAGTGATTGTTGATGCCCAGTTGTTAATTCGGTCGTTTAATTCGGCACTTATTTTCCAAAGCTTGGATAAATGAATTGCACTCGCGTTCCCACAATAAATACTCTTCCATTGAACTTACTTGTGTAACTCGCTGACACAAATCTTGTTCTGCACGAAAATTAGCCATGTTTAACTTGGTATTGCGGAAACAAAATACTTTGAACGAAAAAAACAATGACAACTCGCGATGTGAACTAGTCGACCGTCGAACTGAAAATGCTTCATTTCGTATCTAACATGCACTCAACATTTTTTTTTTCAAACTCATTTATTCAATATTCCCCATTCGTTGAAATATTGAAAAAATAAAAGAATGCATCGAGTTTTCAAAGAGCATTGGAATGCAGGCATTAACATCCTCCTCATTGTAAGAAAAAGAAAAATGTGTATCGCTTGAACACTATTCCAAGCATTGTCTTCTATTAAGGCGGGCAATATGCATTTGTACGTCAGACTACTGAAAATACAAAACTAATAGAAAACCTCCTCTGAAAAAAGAAATTCATATGGGAATATTGGAAACTTCCTAAGCATTATGATGACAATGAATAGAATGACCAAACATTGCTTGAAGGGGGCACCCTGAAAAAGGGAAAATAAGTACGGGTAAATGTAACCGGACGCAACTCTCATCATAAAACTTTCTAAACAACCGCCTTCGAGGAAAAATATTTTAACTCTATGTAGAAGCGAGAATATCATGCTTTTTGTCTCTACGGGGACACAAATGGACCCCATGGTATCGTGGCGCCAAAGCGTTGCCCTCTCTGAACGGGTAAATGTAGCCGGACGCCACTCTCATCATAAAACTTTCTAAACAGCCACCTTCGAGAAAATATTTAAACTCTATATGGAAGCGAGAATATTATGCTCTTTGTCTCTATGGGGGACACAAATGGACCCCATGGTATCATGGCGCCAAAGCGTTGCCCTCTCCGAAAAGAAGTCAGCCCAAATTTTTAATTACACAAACTTTTGTTTCCGCAAGCTATGGGGGAGCCCTTTACAAACTCATAGGAAAGTTTACATTTGAGAGATTCGCATCTGGGTCCAGTAACTATATGACTCCTTAACTAACTTTCCAATTGCGAACAAAACAGCCCCCTCTTACGCAAAATGGAAAAATTGAAAATGGGTGAACGGCGGAAAGCCAAAATCGCGAGAAGTTGGAAAAGACGGTGTTTAGTTACGAAATCGTCGTCGAACTGTGAGTACTCGCGTGTGAAAACCATGGCTGCACAATACAATGTCGCTGAACAGGAGGCAATGGAGTTAGATCGGGATGCACCGATTATGATTGTGGATGAGGAGATGGGTGAAAACTCGGATGAAGATGAGGCAATGGAGGCACCTGATTCGGGACGTGAAAGTGACGACGAATCCCATTATCAGGAAGGTTTTGTGAGAAAAGTGTGGTTTCCGGAAATGATGCAATACAATAGAGACTCAAAAGCATGTGCGATCGGTTTTTATTATTATGCGGGGAGAAAAACTCGGTATTGCAAAGAGTGTATTTTTGAAGTGCAGAATGATTATGATCACCTCATAGCATTTAGCAAGCATGAGACGCGAAGACTCTCTGAAATTAAGCAGCATCGGTGCACTTCGTGCAATGATCCGCTGAAGCTTATTTTCGATGATAAAATGTGTCCGGTGTGTTTTCCGTTGAAAAAAAATAAAATAAAATAAATAATGAAATAAATAATTGAAAAAAAAAAAAAATACAAAAATAAAAACAGTTTAAAATGGTATGTGTGTGCGTGTGTGCGTGTGTGCGTGTGCGTGTGCGCGCGCGCGCGCGCGCGTGTGTGTGTGTGTGTGTGTGTGTGTGTGAACATGTGAAATGAAAAGACTGGTATTCAGTAGGAGAACGAGGATTACACAGTCTCATGATCCAGAAGGTAAGACATAGCTTAAGAATATATATACATAACCATGGTTTTTCAATGGATATGAGAGAGAGAGCGAGTCCTCACCCCATCTCATATACATTCTCACTTCGCATCTCATCTCTCTCTCTCTCTACCTGTCTATCAATTTGGGAACGCACTCTATCTTTCTCTTTCCTACATTTGCCCTCATTCACAAATGCATGTTTGCAATTGTGGATAAGGTGAGAGAGAGAGAGAGTGAAAAAGTCTGTGATGTCGACCATCTCATTCCAAGCTCCTAAAATATCCCAAATAATAAAAATTGATAATTAATACACAGGTGCATTACAATAGCTCCGAATATAAGAAAGAGAGACAGACAATTCTGGTGAGTTGCCTAGACCATCCACATTCTTGACATTGTCATTCCATCTCTCTTGCACCCGCTCTCACTCTCTCACAATCTACGACAATAGCTCCGAATAAAAGAGAGAGAGAGAGACAATTCTGGTGTGTTGCCTAGACCCATTCTTGACATTGTCACTCCATCTCTCTTGCACCCTCTCTCACTCCAGCCATCTACCTGGCACCTCACTCCATCTCTCTCCAACCTCCACCCTCTCTCTCTCACACGGGCCACAGCACCCCCACCACTCCTACCTCTCAGACCCCCACCATTCCCCCCTTGCCGCCGCCCGCGCGCGCTCCCCCGCGCCCCGCAGCCCCCCTCGCCTACAAGTGAGCCAGAAGCCCCCTAGCTATAATACTTAAGGACATAACGTTTAAGGTATAAATATTTTATTCTTCAATATCTTTCATTTATTTGAAGGGCGATAGGTGTTCGACCCTCTTGCAGAAGAATCCTACATTGACCATGGACCCAGTAAATTTCAAAGATATAACTAAGATTATAAAGAGAATATGTCAATAGAGGGAATTCATCCCCAAGAAATATCTCTAAAGATTATAAATGTACAGCGGACTGTTCCCATCGTCGGCACGCCAGATGACGCATCTCTCAGGTAACAAGCCGAAAACGAGACCCAAGGGTCTCGCGATACGACTTATCGGCGCCTTACCAAGGGATGATGTTTGCTATTTACAATGTGCGTTTCCCTCGAAAAATGTTGCGTACGTGACAATCTGTAGCTTAATTTCTGTAGCAGTAAGAAGGGATGAATTCCCACTGAAGCGATTTTCCTTTCGTACTATAAGAAGCCCGGAATTTTTGTATCTGCTCGCATTCCAAAAATCATAGTAATAAGGACACGACGTACGTGTCGATTCTCGGAGGTGCGGAAAAGTGAATCTTGTCAACACTCCGATCTCAGCAACATCACCATCATCTCAGACCTTCAAAGATCTCAGTCAAACATCACCATTATCTCAACTTCAAGGATCAACGATCTCACTAAATCTACCATCATCTCGGACCATCGAGGATCAATCGACTGACCGCATCATAGAGTAAGTCCATGGAATCGATTAAACTTTGCGTGGACAAAGCTAAATTCAGTCGGAAGCGTTATAGAAATGCCGTTAAGACATTGCGGAAGCACATGAAATGGGATGGTTTGGACATAAAAAAGAATTGTAAAGTAGAATTCCGCGAGATCATTTCAACCCCTCCTATCACTATAACAGACGAGAATGTCGAATATTTCTATTGCCCGAGAAACGGAAGTCTATTGTACACATTAGAAAACAGCACTGTTCCTATCATTACCTTAGATTAGATTATTATGTTGTTAAATAAAAACGCAAAACCCAATCTCATTTTATTATTCGAATCAACCTCCTCGTGCCTTTGTTATGCAACCTGCGAAATAGATGTCTGAAAGGAGGACAAACTTGCCAGATCCATTTCTTACTCTTTAACGCGGGAAGGCCACGAGAGTAAAAGGGCCTCGAGAACGGAAGGACGATAGTTGGTTCACATGCCCATCGTACCGGATGCAATCGATTCCCAGAAACCTCGTGAAAGCAACACAACGTAGGTTGAAGTCCTCTTCGAATCTCTCAATGGTTACCATGCCTGGAGATTCAGGGCGACTGATCCCTCGCATTGCGTAAAGTGTCCGTACTTTCATTGTATAATCGAGAAGTGATATTGGTTACCATGCCAATCGCCTATCATTATAGAAGAGAGTTTGAGTCTCACGAGCTGCCGTTGCCCAAATAACGATATCTTTCCCTTATTCCCCTTCCCGTGCTATTACGCTTGGTGTAGGCAGAAAGTGGGGAAATAACTTATCTTGTCATTTCTCTCAGACGTGCCATTACAAACAAAAAACGCATATTTTTGGCTACATACCCCAATTCGAGGGCAGATTTTCTTCTTGCTCAGTTAAGTTTTTTTCAGCTATTAATGGTTTTTTCGATTGAGAAGAATTTTTGATCGACATTTGTTTTGTTTTGTCATTTCTTCGTATGTTGTGACCCGGAATGTAGCATTTCCTAACAACATTCAGCGACCTCCCAAAAAACCCTCGACCTGCATCTCACAATGGAACAAATAATTGCAACAACGCCTTATCAGCAATTGCAATAGTAGAACAGGGCCAAGAGGCCAACTTTAAGCGACATCACACAAGTAGTCGCAATATTGCTTCTTCAGCAAATTGCAGAACAGAGAAGAAGGTCACCGTCATGAGTAAATATCGCGACGCATCGAGGAATCGAGGCAGTCTTGACCTGGGCAAAGACGGGTTTGGTCCCACGGCAAAATAATCACTTTATAACCTAATCAGACCAAACTAGTCAATAAACATACAGTATTTTTGGTAGCTATCGAGCTGGAGTTACACTCATTTGGAGAAGATCCCAAATCTCTACCCTGAATCCTGCGTCAATCCTCTAATGCCGAATTCCGGGACACAACATTGGTGGCAGCGGTGGGATCTCCACAACTTAAATTACCACTTCAAACATCAAAATATTTGTTTACACTCGTGTATCGCGATCGAAGTGACCGAGTCACGATCCGTGTGAGAGAGCTTGTACCAACGAGGTCAGAAAACGACCCAAGAAACGTGCTGCGACCGAGTCGAGCCACATTCAAGGTACACCGGATCCCGAGGATCAACGGAAGGCCCAGCCAAATCAGGAATCAACCAAGGCAGCCGAAAGTACGCGAACCCTGCAGAGAAACGTCACACGGATCGTCATGCTACTTGCGAACATCTACCTGTAAGTGATGGAACAATTGTTTTATAAACCCTCCAAAGCCAGAGAATTCGTTTATGTAGGACGAAGAGTTGTATAACCGCTTGTGCTTGCGAGGCAACCGATATATATCACTGTCTCTAGATTCATTTTTCAAGTCACGGATAGTGTACGAGCTTTCAGACGGTGACGAACAATCAAAAAAACGTAGACGCGAAACCAGTAGCGCAGAAAGTTTATATCTATCGCCTGAAACGCTCGCAAAACTCAAATTTCCAAAAGGGGTACGTTTTTCAACCACCAATCGATCTGAATCTGACGAGGACGAAGCAAAGAGTCCTGTAGAAACCAATCGATAGCACGAGATAAATCTCGAAGATTTCTCATTGTTAGACCTACATTCGGGAAAAATGCCGAACGTAGTAGAATATATGTAAATGCAAGACGCGAAAAACAGCCTTCCCCCTTTTGACGGCTCTCGACCAGAGCTCGTAACTGATTTCATCAGAGCAGCGAAATACGCCGCAGATACAGTAGACCCAGCGAGTCTACCTAACCTCCTTACCGCCATAATAGGGTTAAAAATTACGGGCTAAGCGGCCGCAGATTTGTGTTTACGCGAACCACAAACAGTAGACGAGTTATTGCGGGACTTACGAGCGCTATGTGAGAAGCGACGTACAATCCCCGCATTACAAGTTGAATTCAACACCTGTCGACAACGACCTGACGAATCACTACAGGCATACGCGACAAGGATAGAAACCGTACTGGCAGAGTTAAGAGCCGGTACCGCAGCGCGTACACCCCATGCAACCGGGGGTGTTTCCTCCCAAAAAGGTTTCCTCACGAGAGAAATCCGAATCAGCAGCAGCAGCAGCAGCAAAAACCTCACCCCCCGACCAAAACCAATCGAAGGTTGTGGGGAGGTATGTCAACGCCACCGGCCACACAGGGTCGGCAAGGGCGATACAGTCTGCCGGCACCACAAAAAATGGTCCAGCAACTTGACCTTGCGTGCCATTACTGTAAGAAAAAGGGTCACAGGTATAGGGACTGCCGGAAAAGGCTCAAGGACTTCCACGAGTCGGAGGAGGGTCCACAAGCGACCCAGGGACCATACGGAAAACCCCAGACCAAAGCACCGTACGAAAAGGGTGCAGAAGCGACAAAAAAAGGACTATCAGTTCCCTCGCGGTAGGAATGTTCACCGCAACCGGAGTGATAGGGCCAAGGGAAACTAAGGAAAATTTACGAGAGTCTGCAAAACGCAGAACAATCAAAGACCTACTATATGGCAAAAGTAAGCCACGGAGCGTCAACGCACTAGCAAGAATCTGCCAGATCAGCGCGCTGGGGTCAGCCGTCCACGCCAGCGACCTACATTTGCCAATGGTCCAAGCACGCGCTGGACTCCTCACGTTACGCTGCGATACTGGGGCACAATGCAGAATCGTGCGGGTGAATGAACTTCGCGACGATACGCCGATCGAGGATGAAATAATGGAACTCTCCGGCGTGGGAGGAGCACCACTGCGCACATTATGTAATGAACAGCTGGAGATAAAAATTCCAGCAGCCATCATGAAACATGAGTTCCACGCGGTTAACAAAGATGTACCACTGGAAGTAGACGGACTGTTGGGCATGGACTTAATAGTAAAACACAAGGCCAACATACTGGGTGACAAAACATTCGAAATTTTCGGAAAAAAAATTCCCTTTCTTTCCCTACACGGAGCACAGCACGTAGAATTACCTCCACGGACGGATTTCCTGCTGTTGGCACGAACGCCGAAAGAAGGCACCGGATACGTAAGCAAACAGGAAACTCGCCCCGGAATAACAATAGAAGAAGGAAACGTGTCAACCAACGCACACGCATGTCTTGTGTTAATAATAAACATGTTTAGCAAAGCCCAAGTAATAACACGATCAACGATCGAGTTAGAGAAACTCAGATGGGACGAAAACACTTCCAGGAAGGAATACCAGCAGAGAGAAATCGGCGAGGCCATATACGAAAACGGAGAGCTTAAGAAAAAGGAGCGTTTAGAGAGAATCTGACTGGAGGTCAGAGGGGACTCGCACTTAAATCCGGAAGAAGAGGAGAAACTCCGGGAAATTTGCGAAGAATTCCTTGACGTGTTTCACCTGGAAGGAGAAAAGTTAGGTTGCACTAACACAGTTGAACATCAGATCTCATTAAAACCAGGGACTAGGCCAATTAAGGTACGTCCATACAGGTTACCAGGGGAATATCGAAAAGAGGTAGAAAAACAGGCGCAACAAATGCTAGAGGGCGGAATAATCCGTCCCAGCACGAGCCAGTGGAATGCTCCATTGCTCGTCGTACCAAAAAAGGCAGACGCCGATGGCACAATTCGAAAAAGAGTCGTCGTCGATTTTCGCATATTAAATCTGGCGACCGAAGGCCACTCGTATCCACTGCCCAATATTAACGAAATACTCGATCAGTTGGGAAAAACAAAGTACTTCACGACCTTGGATCTCGCATCAGGATTTTATCAAATCCAGATGGCAGAGGAGGACAAGGCAAAAACCGCTTTCTCCACACCCATGGGTCACTATGAGTACAACCGAATGCCATCCAGACTAAAAAATGCCCCTACTACGTTCCAACGGTTAATGGATGCCGTTCTGACAGGATAACAGGGCATTAAGTGTTACGTCTACCTGGATGACATCGTCATTTATGAAACCTCTCTCTCCGAACATAATGACCGTTTAAAGGAAGTACTCACAAAGTTAAGATCAGCGATTTTGCGATTTCAGCCTCGAAAATGCCGATTCATGCGTAAAGAATGCAATATCTCGGTCACATAATAACCGAGGTAGGAGTAAAGCCAGACGAAGGAAAAATATCAGCCGTAACAAATTTTCCTGTACCAAAAAACGTTAAGGGAGTTCAGTCATTTATGGGACTGGCCGATTATTACTGCCGTTTCATCAAGTGTTTTGCAAAAATCGCAAGACCATTGACAGACTTAACAAAAAAAGAAGTTAATTTCGAGTGGACGGAACGACAGGCCGCGTTCGAACAATTAAAAGAAGCGTTGACTACCGCACCGATTCTGCAATACCCCGATTTCACAAAGCGTTTCGTAGTCACTACGGACGCGTCGGAAAAAGCGATCGGCGCGATATTGTCACAAGGGAAAATCGGAGAAGATTTACCCATTTGCTACGCTAGCCGAACTCTAAACAAGGCCGAGACAAATTATTCCACCACTGAAAAAGAATTACTTGCTATCGTGTGGGCTGTACATCAATTCGGATCATATATTTACGGCACCAAATTTATCATCATCACGGACCATAAACCATTAACATGGTTAT
Organism: Heteropelma amictum; assembly: GCA_959613375.1. Taxonomy (NCBI): domain Eukaryota; kingdom Metazoa; phylum Arthropoda; class Insecta; order Hymenoptera; family Ichneumonidae; genus Heteropelma; species Heteropelma amictum. The sequence continues at coordinate 17,438,449 of OY390722.1, forward strand.
TCGGGGTCAAGGATCCTGGATCAAGATTGATGAGGTGGAGAATTAAATTGGAGGAATACGATTACGAAATACAGTACAAAGCAGGAAAAATAAACACAAACGCCGACGCTTTAAGCAGAATATACGCACTCACACGAGCCCAAGCAAAAAAGAAAGAAACAAACGGGGAAGAAGACATAGAAAGCGAGATAGAAGGAGCGCTCGCTGACGGCCCACGAGGCCCCGCATACTGAAAATACGTCCAGGGGAAGCGCGGTAGAGGAGGAAGCGCGCCATGCGTTACGCGGACCTCCGAGAAGCATCGACAACACGAACGAAAAGGATAGCTGCAGCAGTGGCGGAGGTAGCCCGAACAAACAAGGGCGTCTTGATATTATAAAAGAATATCACGATGCCCCTCTAGGTGGACACCAGGGCATTACGCGAACTCTACAGAGAGTGAAGCAAAAATATAATTGGTCAGGAATAAAAAAGGACGTCACCGCCTACATTCAGAGGTGTGACAAATGCCAAAGAAACAAGGCAGGGAAAGCAGTAAAGGTCCCGGTCACATGGTCACAACAGACACGCCAACGCGCGCGTTCGAGAAGAGTGCCGTCGATATAGTAGGACCCCTACCAATTTCCGAAAAAAGGAATAGATATATACTCACCTTTCAGGATTTGCTCACCAAATATAGCGTAGCAGTGCCCCTAGAAAATCAAGAGGCAAACACGGTTGCGAAAGCATTGGCAACCGAAATCATCTGTAAATTCGGTACCCCATCAACTATCCTTTCGGATCAAGGATCAAATTTCTTGAGAGCAACCTTTGAAGGGATGTGCGAACTGTTTGGAATTAACAAAATCCAAACAACCGCGTATCACCCACAATCGAACGGAGCATTGGAGAGATCTCACCAAACTCTCGCAGAATATTTAAAAAATGTTATCCGGGAAGATCAAAAGGATTGGGACGAATGGTTACCGTATGCGATGTTTACATACAACACCACACCACACACGGTAACAAAACTCACGCTCCACGAAATGGTTTTCGGTGAGAAGGCTGAATTACCGACAGCATTAAGACAAGCCCCGCGAGCAACTTACTTATACGAGGATTACGCCGCAGAGTTACGAGAACACCTGCGAACGACGTGGCAATAGGCCCACGAACACGTGGAAGGGGCTAAGGAAAAGGCCAAGGAATATTATGATCGTGACACCTCGGCGGTGGAGTACCGCCCAGGCGACAGCGTCCTCCTGTACGACGACACGCTCCGCCAAACTCACACCCGAGTGGGTGGGGCCTTACAAGGTCCGAAGCCGCGAGCCAGGGGAAACTTACTTTATCGGCCGCGGACGGAAAACAATGAGAATACACGTAAACCGCATCAAAGCATACGTCACCCACTAGCCAGGGCAACGATCCACCGCCTCGCGTAGACGGCATCGCCGCCGACGGACGCCCATGGCATGCGAAACAAAATTTTTCTTCCACCAGCCCGAAGGCCAGGGACCGCCGACTCTCTCGCGAAGGCAAGGAGTCTGAAACGAATAAGAAAACAACAACAAAATAAATAAAAAATATATACAGGGTGACATGTTAAGGGTGGCCACCCCCTTTTATTTCGCTCCCCGTAAAGATAATCGGACGGGTCGCAAGTGATTTTTGAAGGAAATTTTCTGAACTTTCCGATAGAAAATACGGCGTTCATCGGAAATTGATAGGTTTTGTAGCACAAAAGTGACTACTACGAAAGTAATGTGAAAACATATTTTTTTCTGATAGGAATAAAGTAGACTTTATTCCGAATACGGAACACACGCGAAATTTTTTTTTTGAGTATTGCATCATTCAGAAAATTTATATCAAAAATGCGCGTTATCGATTAAATTTGAATTTGACTGAACGAAACAACGGAATTGAACCAGCGGTACGAGAGTGATTTGCTGCGTCGTCTGCTCGTTGACGACATATTTTTTAATAACCTGACATTTTTTAAATAACCTTTTTGGCATTTCACACTGACAGATACAAAATTAACATTGGGAGAATGAACTTGAACGCAAAAGACAAACCGACTTTGAGACAAAACACTACAGCCCTGTTCATTCGATTCCATCGTTGCGTTAAGATAAGTTTAAATTGGTATTATAACACCCAATTTTGACATAACTTTTCTTAATGATGCTATACTCCAAAAAAAATGTTCGCGTGTGTCCCGTATTCGGAATAAAGTCTACTTTATTCCTATCAGAAATAAATATGTTTTCAAATTATTTTCGTAGTGGTCACTTTTGTGCTGCAAAACCTATCATTTTCCGATGAACGCCGTATTTTCTATCGGAAAGTTCAGAAAATTTCCTTCAAAAATCACCTGCGACTCATCCGATTATATTTACGGGGGGCGAAATAAAAGGGGGTGGCCACCCTTAACATGTCACTCTGTATACATTGTGACGTGACATTTCGCCTCCCGTCACCCCTACGAATGAGTATTGACTAGAGGGTCGGGATCAACGACCCTGGGACGACGCGCGGTACCACATTTGCGGAAAAATTACGGCTTGGCCGTGAGTAGGCGAGTCGACGGAGGTGGTAGCGGTGGATGCGAGAGAGTGAGAGCGCGTGGATATTTTGCGAAACTCGCCCGACGTGGCGCGACATATCAGAAATCGCGGTGGCGATTGCCCTGCCATCGGACGGGGTCCGGGGGGCACGCTGTTCCCCAAAAATTCGCGCGGGCACGGCCGAAACGCGGTGCGCCGCTGGCCGGCCACAGGTGGTGGGGCGCGCTGGGGTCCGCGCACTTGCTGCCGGCGAGCCGAACCTCAGTCTGTGCTTCGCTACGATCTATGGGGTAAGTCTTCTTTCTCTATTACGACGGCGGAAGGAGATTCGGGCCGAGATGCGAAGGGCCTTCGAATAATTAGGACTGATCGGGGGCTATTTGGTTATTTTGTTGCATCACGGGATGTATTAGGTTTTGTTTAGTAACAGCCCCGATCAGTAATAAAACATCGAGTTGAAGCCTCGTGTCTCGTCCCTCATCCCTTGCCTATATAAAAACTGCCTTCCGAAAATTCGCAATGCCTTCTCGCGTATTCTCAGTTTGTTAGAATGATGGTTCGAATCCCCGTGCCGTGGTACGGTGTGAGGCATCATGTTTGATCGCGTCAAATAATTTTTATTGGTCGAAATAATATGTATTGGATCGCGTAAAGTAAGTTTTAATTGCGGAATATTGTGTCGTGATAAATGTTTGGGGCTATTACAAAGGCCTCGTACTCGCTGCTCTCGCGCTCAGGGTCGCACTCGCTCGCGTCTTGTTGTTTGTCCGTCTCTCTCTCGCGTGTTTACGCCACGTGCCGGCTCGGTCCTCGGCGACGAGCGTTATTGTTTGCCTTACCTTTCGTCGGGCCTATCGTCTTGTACGTATTATTTTGGGAAGTCGCGATTATTTCGTCGAACATATTAGTGTAACATCGCGGCAGTCTTCGAGTTTTGCGGCGAATTCCTCGGGCTTGTTGCTACCTCGGCATCTTCGTGAACATTCATGTATCGGGCATACAATTTATGTATTATATTTTAAAACTTGTCTCATGTAAATTTGGGGTTGCAGTTTATTATTTTCGTATCATTTATTCAGCGTAGGAAATGCCGTTATTATTTTATTTATTAGCTATCTGTTAGGAAACTGCCTTTATTATTTCGTAATCATTTATTCAGCGTAGGAAATGCCTTTATGATTTTATTTATTAGATCCCTGATAGGAAAACTGCCTTTATTATTTCGTAATCATTTATTTAGCGTAGGAAATGCCTTTATTATTTCGTCATCATTTATTCAGCGTAGGAAATGCCTTTATTATTTTATTTATTAGCTACCTGATAGGAAAACTGCCTTTATTATTTCGCAATCATTATTCAGCGTAGGAAATGCCGTTATTATTTTATGTATTAGCTACCTGATAGGAAAACCGCCTTTATTATTTTCGTAATATTTATTCAGCGTAGGAAATGCCGTTATTATTTTATTTATTAGCTACCTGATAGGAAAACTGCCTTTATTATTTCTTCATCATTTATTCAGCGTAGGAAATGCCTTTATTATTTTATTTATTAGCTACCTGATAGGAAAACTGCCTTTATTATTTCGCAATCATGTATTCAGCGTAGGAAATGCCGTTATTATTTTATTTATTAGCTACCTGATAGAAAAACTGCCTTCATTATTTTCGTATCATTTATTCAGCGTAGTAAATGATGTTATTATTTTATTTATTAGCTACCTGTTAGGAAACTGCCCGTATTATTTCATTTATTGGCTACCTGATAGGAGAAATGCCTTTATTATCTCGTAATCATCTATTTAGCGTAGGAAATGCCTTTATTATTTTCTTTCTTACAAGGAAAGTATGCGAGGTGTCCCCCTCCGATTTCGACGAAAATTTGATATGTTATAGTCCATCGAAAAATAAGAGACACGTATTTTTTTTTTATCGGCGGTCACGGGGTTTTAAGGGGTGAAATCAACAGTCAAAGTTGGGCATGTTAGAGGGTCGGTGAGCTGTTTCAAATAGAAAGAATGTACGGATCGGAATAAAACCAGATCCATGACATTCCTTATGTCGAGTAATGAAAAACACACGTTCACCTTTTCGAACAACCCTGTCTTAAGGGGGTGAACCACCCCGTGACCGTTTTAATTTTCATGTACAAAGAAAAGTTATTGACCGATTTTGATGAAACAAAAACCAAATTGAAGAACAACAAAAAATGAAGTTGACGTGTTTTTGGATTTTTCAAAAAAAAAAAGCTTAAGGGGTTAAACACCCCAAAAAAATTATTTTTATTTTTGATATGGAAACCATTTTTTTCTATCTCGAGAACTATCTCATTACTTTTATGCACTCATTTTCAAGCCTCTGACAATATTTCTATTAGCAGTTGAGAGATTAATTATTGTTGCTTTAATCTCACATGTGATAATTTCTCTACACTGTCTGTTTTTGGCTATATTTAAATTTGTTTGCATTTCCGGCTTAATATGATCAAATTGAAATTTGTATAGATCAGAATTCTGTTTTATTTCATTTGGAATACAAATTTTAAGCACGGCACATACAATCGAATCATGATACATAAATAAATTTGTTTTATTGGGTTTATTTTTACTTTACTCGTTTAGTGCTAAATTCAATGGTTATATGTAGAACAGAAGTGGTATTCTTCGAAAAAATGTTTAGAACAAAGTGATTTTTTGCACGAAGAACATCTCACTACAGCTACATTTGTACAGCCTTCAATTTCACATTGGGACTGCGATAACGTCCCATAAGCGAATTCGACCGGATTTTCAAAATGTTCAGGTCGTTCTTTTATGTAACCACTTTTGAACCAAGCATATCGAAACAAATTTTCGTACCTCGGAGAAGACAATTGATTATGTACAAGGGATTGTAATTTGATTATATTGTTCCTTAAGTGCAAATCTAAATCATAGTCCATCAACATGATACTGTCCGAAAAGTGTTTAACATAATTTTTCCAGATTCTAAATCCGTACACGTCGAGTGGTTGAATATTTCCTGTTGTGCCTTTTGGTATAATCATTGTGATGACTTGCTGATTACGTGGTGTGACTTCGCTAACAGCTTCGGGGCAATGTCCACTCCAAGAATCGATCAAAAGAATACTCTTCTCACCAACGTTCGGAAAGAAAACTTCTTTAAGCCATACTTTGAAGTGTTCTGCAAGGGAATGTAAATTGAACATATCATATATAACATTTTTCCATATTCAAGATCCCTTTTGATATCTCAAAAATACAAAATTGCAATATACCTGATGTGAGTTTGCCAGATTTGGAAACACTTATGAAGACATTCCCTGGTCGAAAAATATTTTTTTCTACTATTGGCCCCAATCGTCAAGATGGTTCTTTCAAGACTATCAAAAGCGGAGATAGGAGTTTCCCATCTCCTGATATTGTCGGCTGAATCGTGTAACTATGTGTTGTCGCCGAAACGGATTGTACGACGCATTCTATTTGTTTCATACCTTCTTCCGCTAATGTTCGTCCTGAATGTATTTCTAATTGGAATCCACTTTGGTCAGAATTATAAATATTTTCTAAACCATACTGTCCGATTTTTAATTGAACTTCAGAAATAAATTTATCTGCATCACTTTGCAATGTTTCTTTTGATTCTAGGGTCCTTCTTGAAATAAATTTATTTATTTTCCTGCTAGAGTTATACGATGAATTTTTTTGAATTTACGTATCCATGCATGTGAAGCCCGAAAACGAATATCCTCATTTCCAATCAATTGTTTTTCTCGTAAAGCCCATCTTCGGATATCAACATCGTGAACAATTAAACCTGACTCTATAGCATATTTCAGATTATTGAGTGTATATTCTGAAATGCTCACGCATTTCAGAATTGATAATTGCTCCCTGTAGGTTCCTCCTCGATTTATTTGGTGAGCCCAACGTCGCAACTGGCGCACTGATGTTACTTTTTTGAATTTATTTTGGATCGTCTCTATTTTTAAATTTTTTGTTGTCTTAGCACTTCTCCAATATTCAACGGCTCTGCGTTTGTAGTCATAGCTCAAATTTTCTTCATCGTCGGAACAAGTCATAGAATCAAGTTGAGCTACTCCAGCACTCCATTCGTCATTGTCCTCCACAGCTTCCACTACTAAATCTTTGAATGGTTCTTGAAAGTCTAATGTAGTATCTTCAATAATTTCCAGATGATTAAACTCGTTCATGGCGTCTTTTAACAGTTGTTCTATTTTCTCTGTCACCTCTACTTCATCGTTGTTAACCGGACTATCAGGAAGATCTAATGCTTGAAAGGTGATAAGTAAGAGTCTTATTACATTCATTGGATTAATATACATTGTATCTTCACTTTTTTCACTTCACTTAGCTCTCTATGGCTAATATAATAATGAGAGCTCAACAAATGGAACGAAACTGAAACTCTTGTTCAACATTCTTTGCATAAATAGGTGAGCTAGAGTTTTGTTATCTCATGTGGTCGTAAGTAACGTCATTTGGACAAGTGCCCACGTAAAAATAACGTTGAACATTTTTTGGAGAGTGATGCGTAAATTCGTCCCGATAAGATAACGATTAGATCTGTTTATTGTATTTGCTCGATGTGGGGATACCAAATAATACTCTCACACTACTAATACGCTTCGAGCGAACATCCAGCGAGCTTAAATATAGCCAAAAACAGACAGTGTAGAGAAATTAAGTATCACATGTGAGATGAAAGCAACAATAATTAATCTCTCAACTGCTAATAGAAATATTGTCAGAGGCTTGAAAATGAGTGCATAAAAGTAATGAGATAGTTCTCGAGATAGAAAAAAATGGTTTCCATATCAAAAATAAAAATCATCTTTTTGGGTTGTTTAACCCCTTAAGCTTTTTTTTTTTGAAAAATCCAAAAATACGTCAACTTCATTTTTTGTTGATCTTCAATTTGGTTTTTGTTTCATCAAAATCGGTCAATAACTTTTCTTTGTACATGAAAATTAAAACGGTCACGGGGTGGTTCACCCCCTTAAGACAGGGTTGCTCGAAAAGGTGAACGTGTGTTTTTCATTACCCGACATAAGGAATGTCATGGATCTGGTTTTATTCCGATCCGTACACTCTTTCTATTTGAAACAGCTCACCGACCCTCTAACATGCCCAACTTTGAGGGTTGATTTCACCCCTTAAACCCCGTGACCGCCGATAAAAAAAAATACGTGTCTCTTATTTTTCAATGGACTATAACATATCAAATTTTCGTCGAAATCGGAGGGGGACACCTCGCATACTTTCCTTGTTAGTTACCTTTTAGGGAACCGCCTGTATTACGGTCTTCATTATTTCTTTGTTAGGGAAAATGCCTTTATTATTTCGTAATCCGTCATTTAGCGTGTAATACGGCCTAGGTTAATTCCGTTACTAGCAATCTCGATGTTATTTTCGTTATTAAGGTGGGGCCCGCTATTTCGATGTTATGCGACCGAAGTAATAACGATACGATTAAACGGATTATGGTGTAAACGGTGCCTATTTTTTTTCTTGTTGTGCCTTTGTCGCCCGTCTCTACCCCATCACCCCGCCCTTCCAAATACAACGAATCCATCTGAAAACAAAGGATAAGGGGCACATTAAAAAATTAAAAGTGAAATTAAACAAAGAGATACAAAAAAAAAACGTACGAATACTTACAATATTCTCTTATTGAGGTCTCGTCGCTAAATGAGACAACACCTCGCTGAATACAATCCCTCGAGGTGGGAAACACACCGAACGTGGTACTTCGGTAGGGCAAAATCGCGAAATCAACAAAAATCGCGAAAAAATACGAATTCCGTCGACTTTAAGCAAGTTAGAAAATAAAATTCCTTAAAACGAGTGGGAAAAGGATAGAAAAATAACCAGGCGACATTGTCCGCAGACCCCTTGTTGCAATCGCCGCCGATGGGGACGGAAAAGCATACCGGGTGGACAAATTTTCGGTTTGCCCAGGGTTATATTACGAAGAAATCGGAACACTATCAATAACAAGCGACATTTGATAGCTAGTTATTAAGATAGATCTAGGATCTCTAAGGACCAGAGAAAACGAGATGAAAGACACATTTACAAAATTAGCGGAACTGTGCAGCCGGCTGGCTATGGAAGGTGTCTTCCATAGCCAGCCGGCTGCACAGTTCCGCTAATTTTGTAAATGTGTCTTTCATCTCGTTTTCTCTGTTCACAGTTCCGCACAGTTGTGCAATACAGTCGCAGACACAGGGAGAAAAATGCTCGACAAAGTCGAACGTGAGCTACAAGCCGTATACGATATAACAGTTGACAAAACAACACGACACCGAAGAGGAATCATCAACGGTCTTGGATCAACTATAAAAGCTGTAACGGGTAACATGGATGCTCAAGATGCTGCAGAAATAGACGATCGACTCAACAAAATCGGAGCCAATCAAAATTCGTTAAAATGTCGGATGCGTTAAAAGATAATATCTAGGAAATGTCAAAGTCAATGGAAATGAGCGAAATAGGCGCGTATTGTAACGACGTCGATCTAATCCTTGTAATCAAAATACCGTTGCTAAATTACGAAGAATACATAATAAATAAAGCATATCTATTACCAGCAAAAATAGATAAGCATAGTTATCAGTGTCTGGAAATTATAAATCCTCTCGTAATAGTAGAAAGAACGCGAGAATCTTGCATTTTGATGAACGAAGTCGAGTTGAAATCATGCTAAAAATTTAAATCACATTTTTACTGTGCGTCAAAATATGCTTCACTAGGCGCACACGTATGCACAGCGTGCGAAACATCGATCTATATAACGCACAGCATAAGTCAAGCACATTGTAACAGACGAATCATCGAATTGAATAACACACTAATAATTCCGCTCGAACGACAAGGGAAATGGTTATACGTAACGCCGGAGCCCGAAACATTACTAATACATTGCGGATAAAATCCCGCAGAATACGTAATATTAACAGGCGTAGGGACTCTGGCTTTGGACGGTGAATGTTCCGTCACAACCCCTAATTTTAGGCTCAAAACGCCCGGGGAAATTACACAAAATTTATCTCACGAGTTTTTATCTCGAATAAACTTGACATTTTTGAAAAAAGACATCCCAATTTTACAGCAAACCTCGTTAATCGCAGAATTGCGACATTTAATCAATGACGCAAGAGAAATAAATAAACTAGGCGAACGCTTAGACGCACTGAGAACGAAAGTCAACCACGTAAAACACACTGAAATAACACATCATATCGCAACAGGTAGTTATTCAGTAGGTGCGGTCATACCGATAATACTCGGAACGACTTGCATAATTTTGTACCTGCGTAGGCGCAAACAACAGAGCACAGTCGCGATCTACAGCGAGCCTTCACGACCGAGCGAAGCGTCATCCGATAAACACAAACCGCCGAAACTCACTGTCACAAGCAAATTCGTGCGAAACGCACCACAAACAAGTTCGACATGAATAATATTTACTACGTATCAGAAGTATGGGATTATAACTGGGAAACAACACATACAATAAGATATATGGGATATTCTAAAGTAAAAAATGAACAGAAAATGTAAACAAACTTCGTAAGCCAAAGGACCACCCACAAGACCACAATAATCTCGGGAGAGATTCAATCTCCCGAAGGAGGAGGGATGTTGTCACCTGGAATGTAGCATTTCCTAACGACATTCAGCGACCTCCTAAAAAACCCTCAACCTGCTTCTCACAATGGAACAGGGCAACAGCGTTACCTAAATAATTGCAACAACGCCTTATCAGCAATTGCAATAGTAGAACAGGGCCAAGAGGCCAACATTAAGCAACACCACAGAAGTAGTCGCAATATTCAGTCATCGTCACGATTAAATATCGCGACGCATCGAGGAATCGAGGCAGTCTTGACCTGGGCAAGGACGGGTTTGGTCCCACGGCAAAATAATCACTTTATAACCTAATCAGACCAAACTAGTCAATAAACATACAGTATTTTTGGTAGCTATCGAGTTGGAGTTACACTCATTTGGAGAAGATAGCAAATCTCTACCCTGAATCCTGCGTCAATCCTCTAACGCCGAATTCCGGGACACAACAGTAAATTGTCTTTTTCATCCTCCGACGATGTACTCGACGATACTTGATGATGCACTTGAAGGATGCAAATATAAAATTAAATGTGCCATGAAAAAATGAAAATGAAAAATAGGCGAAAGGGAATTGTAGTGTGACGTCGGTCTGACGTGTCCACAATGAAATGTGACGTCAAGACGCACTCAACCTTGAAAAAATGGTCGTTCCCTTTTTGCCCTAGCCTCTCGGCCAATAGACTGGATGGGAGTCTTTAATTGAGGGGTGCAAATAAATGTGGAAACGTCGCGTTGGATTTAATCTGACTCAAAGAGTCTGTATTTTAGAAAACAAATTAAAGATATACAAATAAAACAAATAATGGACTTACAGTTCGATAACGATGAAGACGGTAGAACGAAATCGGTCAGTCGAAAGGGTGAAAATCTTCGTTGACCTCGCAGTTTCTCGAAATAACTTCAATAATTCTTAATTCGTCTTTGAAAATACTTTTCAGTTTCAACTTTAAACTTTGAATATTTTCTCTATTAATTTCAATTTTTCTATTACTTTAATCTTTTCTTATTTCTTTGAGTTCATTTAATTTCGGTCTCTTCTTTATTATTTGGACTCGGTACTTTTCTTTTGACTCTGCAACTTTCTGATTTTACTATGCACTTCTGCTTTTCTGACTCTTTTCTGCCTTTCTGCTCTTAACTGACTTCTCTTACTCTGCCCTGATTTTCCTTCTGCGCGTCTTTTTATCATTTCGGTTCATAGGCGTTCCGAAATTTTAAGTCGTAGAAGGGTTCAACCAATGATGGTCCATTTTCATCTTGATTTCCCTTTTCTTAAACTAAAGTCCCTAATGCTTCGGGAGCGCACACTCCCCTTCACATAGGTTATCCTATTTTGTCGCGTAGGTGGGTTTCGCCCCTCCCTGACGGACGAAGATGTTGCTTTGGGAAGGCCCATCTTTCCTCCACAACTTACGTCTTATGCGTATTATCGAATACAATATTTTATTTATAATATTATTCAATGTTTGTCAAATTGTATATCGTTACTTTGAACGTATTAGCATTTGCTTGGTGGTTTACCTCATATGTCTTTTAATGACAAACTTATTTAATAGCGTTACTTATCTTTTCTTTTCGTGTCGTCCGTTTCAATTGTTATAATTATTCCAAATGAATTATCTATTATTTTCATTGTTATTTTGTTTCCTCATTATCATTTATCAATTATTAATTTATTGACTTTAACATTGAGATTTCATTTGTCTGTTTAAAATGTTTTACTGTTAAAAGAGAAATATTTCAATGTTGAGAGTATTTGAAAAGTGTTTCGTTTGTTTGAAGAGCAGCTGCATAAAGTTTTATGATCGTGGAAATATTTAAGATTTTGTTTTTCTTGGAATTTTCGGTACTTGAAAATATTCATGTTCTCTATCTACTTATGGCGTCTACTAGTCGCGAGATAAGCGGTTCTCGAAAGGTTGCGGCATCTCATATTACTCCCTTTCGTGGGAATGCATTTTCTAGTCCCCATGAGTTTCCCCTTTCGGTCCGTTGGTATTTTTTTGAACACGTGTGTTTATTTTTAAGACTCGTGGGAAGTTTATATATAGAAAATGTTTATTAGAGTCTAGATGTTCTGTGTGCTCTTGTAACGTTATCTAAAGAATTTCTCGAAGAGAGAAAAAAAAAATGCGGATATTCGACGGACGTCACAGTAGCTAACGAAAAAGATTATAATTAATTTCCAGGGTTTATTAAATTTAGATTGCATGAATGTAATTTGAAACCAATTATGTAGTTATTGTAGATCTCAACGTACAATAACTGCGTAATTAGCCAAAAAACATTTTTTCTTCAAACGATGAGAAAGACTGTATATTGAGAATTTTCGTCGATAATTTAAAAAAAACAAATCGATCAATGAATCTATCGACAGATGGTGTGAAATGAAATATTGTGAGCATATTAATGCCAAGACTAAAAGCGATCACAAAAAAGAAATATGCATTAATCGTCATCAAGAAATTTAAACAATTCTATTCACTTTCGTACTGAATAAATATCGATCATTATGAAAAGAATTATGCACTGGCACTTAAAATTCTGTTTTTTGCATGATGCATTGTGACGTGACATTTCGCCTCCCGTCACCCCTACGAATCGTCGACTAGAGGGTCTAGTCGACTAGAGGGTCGGATCAACGACCCGGGGACGCCGCGCGGTCCCAACTTTGCGAGGAAATTACGTCTTAGCCGTGAGTAGGCAAGACGGTGGAGGTGGTGGCGGTGAAGGAGAGAAAGAGATAGCGCGTGGTTATTTGGCGAAAACTGCGAGAAGCGAGAGATGCGAGTTAACCGTAATTACTTTACCTAATTTTTTTTGTTGTCTTGGGAATTTTGTGTACGGTGGAATGGCCACTTCGCCACGGTGGGAATACGACCATCGACCGGCTTTTATTTTGGAGAAAGTAATAATCTGGGAAATTCAATCTTTGAGCCCGTTTGAGGGAGATTTTGGCAAGTGTCGCGCGGGAGTGTGCGGGCCCGGTGTCACCTTGCACTCGGTATTATGAATGTGTCTGTATTATAAGCTGCATTAAAGTGCCTTGCCTTGCATGCGGGCGAGGTGCACCCGCATATTTGGGGAGTCGTCGTCACGCCATGGATGGCCCTGCGTGGTTTTGGGCGAGCTGTCGTCGCCTCGGGGTATCACGATCACCCCAACGCCGCATTCCCAATCTCAAGGTCCGTTTAATAACGGCGCCCCTATCGTGGGATACGGGTGTTCCGGGACGATGTGGAGTAATTTTGGTGGGCCCACCACTCTGGTCGAGGTCGCTCCTCGCAGAGTGAGGGAGGCTTCCACCCATCGTCCGGAATTACCGGCAGTATCCTCGGGGAAAGAGTTAACGAGACGGCAACATGTTGAGGCGCGAAACTCGCCCGGCGTGGCGCGACATATCGAAAAATCGCGTTAGCGATTGCCCTGCCATCGGACGGTGTCCGGGGGCACGCTGTTCCCCCAAAATTCGCGCGGGCATGGCCGAAACGCCGTGCGCTGCTGGCCGGCTACAGGTGGTGGGGCGCGCCGGGGTCCGCACGCTTGCTGCCGGCGAGCCGAACCTCAGTCAGTGAGTGCGTCGCTACGATTAATGGGGTAAGTCTTCCTTTTGTGACGTCCGTCGAAACTCCGTATTTCTTTTTTTTCTCTCTTCGAGAAATTCTTTAGATATCGTTACAAGAGCACACAAAACGTCTAGACTGTTATAAACATTTTCTATATGTAAACTTCCCGCGAGTCTGTTTTTCTCAAAAAAACACACGTGTTCAAAAAAATATCAACGGATCAAAAGCGCAAACGCATGAAGATTAGAAAATGCATTCCGACGAAAGGGAGTAATATGAAATGCCGCAACCTTTCGAGGACCACTTATCTGGCGACTCGTAGACGCCATGGGTAGATAGGGAACATGAACTTTTTTAAGGACCAAAATTCCAACAAAAACAAAACTCAAATATTTCCACGATCACAAAACTTTATGCAGCTGCTCTTCAAACAAAACGAAACACTTTTCAAATATTCTCAACATTGAAATATTTTTCTTTTAACAGTAAAACGTTTTAAACAGACAAATGAAATCTCAATGTTAACTTAAATAAATTAATAATTGATAAATAGTAATGAGGAAACAAAATAACAAAGAAGATAACAGAAAATTCATTTGGAATAATTATAACAATCGAAACGGACGACACAAAAAGAAAATATATGTAACGCTATTAAATAAGTTTGTCATTAAGAGACATATGAGGTAAATCGCAAAACAAATGCTAATACGTTTGAAGTAACAACAATTTGACAAATATTGAATAATATTATAAATAAAATATTGTATTCGATAATACGCATAAGACGTAAGTTGTGGAGGGAAAATGGGCCTTCCCAAAGCAACATCTTTGTCCGTCAGGGAGGGGCGAAACCTACCTACGCGACAAAGATAGGATAACCTATGTGGAGGGGAGTGTGCGCTCCCGAAGCATCAGGCCCTTTAGTTTAAGAAAAGGGAAAATCAAGATGAAAATGGACCATCATTGGTTGAACCTTTCTAGGACTTAAAATTTCGGAACGCCTATAAACCGAAATGATAAAAAGATGCGCAAAAGGAAAATCAAGGCAGAAATGAATCAGAAATCAAGCAGAAGTCAGTGAGAGAAGAGTCAGAACAGAGAAGTGAATAGTAGAGTCAAAAACTTGCAGAGTCAAAAGAAAAGTACCGACTCCAAATAATAAAGAAGAGACCGAAAATAAATGAACTCAAAGAAATAAGAAAAGATTAAAGTAATAGAAAAATTTGAATTAATAGAGAAAATATTCAAAGTTTAAAGTTGAATCTGAAAAGTATTAAGTCAAAGAAGAATTAAGAATTATTGAAGTTATTTCGAGGAACTGCGAGGTCAACGAAGATTAAAGACCCCCATCCAGTCTATTGGCCGAGAGGCTAGGGCAAAAAGGGAACGACCATTTTTACAAGGTTTCTTAACCTTGAGTGCGTTTTGACGTCACATTTCATTGTGAACTCGTCAACCGACGTCACACTTTTCTATTACGACGGCGGAAGGAGATTGTGGGTGAGATGCGAAGGGCCTTCGAATAATTAGGATTGATCGGGGGCTGGGTTAGTTGTTGCATCACGGAATGTATTCGGTTTTGTTTAGTGACAGCCCCGATCAGTACTAAAACATCGAGATGAAGACTCGTGTCTCGTCCCCCATCCCTTGCCTATAAAAACTGCCTTCCGAAAATTATCACTGCCTTCTCGCGTATATTCGAGTTATTGTATGATGGTTGGAATCTCCGTACCGTGGTACGGTGTGAGGAGTATTGTTTTATCGCGTAAAATAAATTATGATAGTCGAAATAATGTGTCGCGTACCGAGTAAAGTAATTTTATATACGGAAATTATGTCGTGTTAAATTTTTGGGCTATTGCAAAGGCCTCATACTCGCTGCTCTCGCGCTCAGGGTCGCACTCGCTCGCGTATTGTTGTTCGTCCGTCTCTCTCTCGCGTGTTTACGCCACGCGCCGGCTCGTTCCTCGGCGACGAGTGTTATTGTTTGCTTTGTACCTTTCTTCGTGCCTATCGTCTTGTGCGTATTACTTGGGAATCGCGATTATTTCGTCGAACATATTATTGTAACATCGCGGCATTCTTCAAGTTTTTCGGCGTATTCCTCGGGCGTGTTGCTGTCTCGGCATCGTGACGAAAATTAATGTATCGGGCATACAATTTATGTACTATATTTCAAAGCTTATTTCAGGTAAATTTGGTTGCAGTTTATTATATTTCGTTCGTTACTTTCGGGAAATCGCGTGCGTATTGTAGGGTACCGCCTCTATGGTTTTGTTATTATTTATTCACCGTCGGAAACTGCCTTATTAATTAATTATTATTTACCTGCCTTTATGATTTTGTGTCTTTATTATTTCTTGTTTATTGTTTTCTTTATTAGTTACCTGCTAGGAAAATGCCTTTATTATTTCGTAATCATTTATTTAGCGTAGAAAATGCCTTTATTGTTTTCTTGACTGCCTTATTAGTTACCTGTTAGGAAACTGCCTGTAGTATTTTATTTATTAGTTACCTGCTAGGAAAAATGCCTGTATTATTTCGTAATTATTTATTTACCGTAGGAAATGCCTTTATTGTTTTCTTGACTGCCTTATTAGTTACCTGTTAGGAAACTGCCTGTAGCAGATATGTCCAAAATTTGTATCGAGAGCTACTTGTAGCTCGATACAAAAGTACCGAGTATCACGAAAATTTTCGCTACTTCGCTACATAAGTATCGAGCGATTTTGATACTCGCTACTTGTGTATCGAACAGCGAGAGTTTTGTCGATACTTCGCTACTAAAGTATCGAGCCATTTTGGAGCTCGCTACTTTTGTATCAAGTAGCGAAACTTTTCTCGATACTCGATACTTTTGTATCGAGTAACGAAAATTCGTTCGATACCCGACACTTTTGTATCGAGTAACGAAAATTTTCTCGATACTCGATACAAAAGTAGCGAGCTCCGAAAATGGCTCGATACTTTTGTATCCAGTAGCGAAAGTTTTCTCGATACTCGATACTAAAGAATCGACTCATTTTTGTATCTCGCTACTTTTATATGGAGTAACGACAATTTTCTGAATACTCGATTGTATAGTAGAGTTTCCAAAAATGGTATAATAGAGTTTTAAAGATCGCTGATCACTGAACATCAAATTTTCAAAATTCAATATGGCGGGCCAAAATTCATAAAAAGTCTCATAATTTCCTAAAAAATGGTGTAATGGTGTTCTCGAGATCGCTGATCATTAATTGAACATCAATTTTCAAAATTTAAAATGGCGAATCCAGTATGGCCGGCGAGAATTCATAAGTAGTCTTAAAATTTCCTAAAAATTTGTGCAATGGGTTTCTCTCGACCACTGATCATGAATTGAACATGAAAATTTCAAAATTCAAAATAGCAGATCCAATATGGCCGATGAGAATTCATAAGTAGTCTTAAAATTTCCTAAAAAAATTGTGTAATGGGGTTCTCACGATCACTGATCATGAATTGAGTATGACATTTTCAAAATTCAAAATAGCAGATACAATATGGCCGACGAAAATTCATAAGTAGTCTTGAAATTTCCTAAAAAAATTGTGTAGTGAGGTTTTCACGATCGCTGATCATAAATTGAACATCAAATTTTCAAGATTCAAAATAGCGGACCCAATATGGCGGGCCAAAATTCATAAAAAGTCTTAAAATTTCCTAAAAAATTGTATAATGGAGTCTTAAAGATCGCTGATCATGAACTGAACATTAAATTTTCAAAATTCAAAAACGTAGATCCAATATTCTGGACCAAAATTTATAAAAAGTCTCAGAATTCTATAAAAATGTATATACTGTGATAATTGCGCTCGCGGATCACAAATTTTTCACTAGATCTGCAAAATTAATTTTCACGATTCATTTGTTACTCATTGACATGACATTAATATTCCTGTTGAATTATATTATGTATTACTGCACACATCAACCCAGCTTATCAAATAGAATCAAAAAAATTATAAAAAAGTCTCTCTCGTCCACTTGCACGTCGTAGGAGTTGGATAACATTCATAAGTTACGGCTAACGCACAGAAATATGAAGTTTTCTAATGGAAAAACCCCACGTATCAATTTTTGGTACAATTTGAGCTTTCATCAAATTTCACCTCGACATATTGAATCCACCATGTTGAATTTTGGAAAATTAATGTTGAATTCATGATCAGCAATCTTAAGAACATTATTGCACAATTTTTCAGGAAATTTTAAGACTTTTTATGGATTTTCCTCAGCTATATTGGATTCGCTATTTCGAGTTTTGAAAATTTGATGTTCAATTCATGATCAGCGATCGTGAGAATCCCATTGCACTAATTTTTTAGGAAATTTTAAGACTACTATGAATTCTCGTTGGCCATATTGGATCCGTCATTTCGAATTTTGAAAATTTCATGTTCAATTCATGATCAGCGATCGTGAGAACCCCATCACACCATTTTTTTAGGAAATTTTAAGACTACTTATGAATTCTCGACGGCCATATTGGATCCGCTATTTTGAATTTTGAAAATTTGATGTTCAGTTCATGATCAGCGATCTTTAAAACTCCATTATACAATTTTTTACAAAAGTATCGAGTATTGAGAAAATTGTCGTTACTCGGTATAAAAGTAGCGAGATGCAAAAATGAGTCGATTCTTTCGTAGCGAAGTATCGACAAAATTTTCGCTATTCGATACTTTTGTATCGAGTATCGAGGAAATTTTCGCTACTCGATACCACAGTATCGAGCCATTTTCGGAGCTCGCTACTTTTGTATCGAGTATCGAGGAAATTTTCGTTACTCGATACAAAAGTATCGGGTATCGAGAGAGTTTTCGTTACTTGATACAACAGTAGCGAGCTTCAAAATGGCTCGATACTTTAGTAGCGAAGTATCGACAAAACTCTCGCTATCCGATACACAAGTAGCGAGTATCGAAATCGCTCGATACTTATGTAGCGAAGTAGCGAAAATTTTCGCGATACTCGATACTTCTGTATCGATCGATACAAAAGTAGCGCGCTACGCACGATATAGTGAGCGCCCTTGCAGTAGGAACACGCACACCCGCTGGTGGCTGAGGATGTTCCCGATGTTGAAGGTCCCGAGTGAGACGGCCCAGATGAGACTGCTTGTACCCGAGAGGCTCAAGTCCCTGAGGACGAGTCCTTGCCCGTTGCCCTGGCTTGAGACCGTGTTGCCTCGACGTTCTCGAGAGCCCGTGCTCGACTGGTGAGGAAAACCCGAAGATCAGAGAGTGACAGAGGTTCGTCAAATCGACCCGCCTTGAGTTCCCAAGCTTCCCGAAGATGAGAGTCGAGCCTTCTCGAGACGACGTCAACGATGACCCAGTCCGATTGGCGCATTGTACGCTGCCTTGAGTGAGTGAAGGAGAGAATGAAGATCCTTCGCTGAGCATGGTGAGACCGTTTCCGTACTCAGCAACGTGTCGAGATGAGATGAGACGAGAGCCCGTTTGTTGTTATAACCCTCGAGGAGCGTATTCCATGCCGTGGTGAGAGAATCCCCGCTGATAGGCAAGCTTGAGATGAGCTTCGATGCCTCTCCCGTAACCGCGGTGAGAAGATAATGCATCTTCTCAACGTCGGTGATTTGAGCATTTTCCCATACGGGAGCGGTGAACATGTCCCAAAACGGCACCCGTTGAGAATGTTCTCCCGTTAATTTCGGCAACGAGATTTCCGGAAGTGGATGCCGAAGTCCCGTGGTGTCTGAACTACCCGATTGAGCCGATCCCGTGGTTGATGACGCGGTGTTGAGTGTAGCCCGAAGTTTTCCCACCCGTTGGCAAATTGCCATTCGCGGAGAAAAGGCCTTCGAGTACTGGTCAGCCTCCGCGTATTCTTGGATGAGAGTGTCGTCCGAGAGCTGTTCAATGAGCGTATCATGAACCGAAGCCACCATCTGCGACACATCCAACGCTAATTGCTTCACCTCGTCGATTTCCTCCCGTGAGAGTACTGCCGAAGGTTTCCGCGTGAGATCGTTGAGCAAATCCCGCAAGAGAGAAACCCGAGCCTCCTTAGTGGCCACCTTGAGACGAGCAGAACCCGCACTGCATCCTTGAAATGAGGAGGTAGTGTCCCGAGTGGCAGGAGACCGAACCCGAGGACTTGCGCCCGATCCCGATGGAGTCCGATTTCGTCGGTTCCCGGGTCGAATCCACAACCACGGTTTCGCGCTTCGGTTTCACACTCGCCCGTGATTCCGGAACGACTCAATTCTCCGGTTCGATCGGTTTGACCGGAGTAGCCGAGTCTTCGTCGCCGTCCGCCATCTCAGCGTGCAATCACTCGCGAGAAGAATCCCGAAACCGGATGGCGAAGCACCGAAAAACCGAACGAGAGAAGCACGGAGAGATGTGGTCGTAGGAGACCGAGAAAATGTCCGAAAGAGAAAAACCGGAAAATGCACCGAGAAAGATAGTTTGGTTCCATCAACCAAATAACGTATATTAGCATAATTTCCGCTTTGAAACTATCAAATTTTTGTGTATTTCAATAAGTACATTTGTTCGACTTAATAAAACAGTTATAATTGATTCCCCTTAGTTATTTCAAACAAATTCCTTTTTAAGTGTAAATTGCAAAGAAACATTGTATTAGATTCAAACAAAAGTGAAATTTCTATTCACAAGTTTTGCCAGTGTCATCTACTGAACTACCTATTTCATTTAAATAAATGCTTTATTAGACTATGTAGTACTCCATTCATCAAAGATTTTGTTATGTCAAAAAATTATTCATTTGATTTGATTGTATATTATAAAAACAAAAAAACAAAAAAACAATAAAAATATTTACAAAGTACAAAAACAAAATAACAAAAAAACAATAAAAATATTTAACAAAGTACAAAAACAAAAAAACAAAAAAACAATAAAAATATTTAATAAAGTACAAAAAAAAAAGAAATCACCGAAACCAGCCAACTATCAACAAAAAACTAGCTTCAATGGATGCGTGGTTAACCCAGGGATTGAGCGTTAACACCAGTTAACCTTATTGTGCGTGAAAATATTAATAGAAAACAAAAACTTATCGAGCAACAACATAAAATTTGGAAATCACGGAAACAGAAGGTCAGGAAAGATAGCCAATTATCAGACAACAAACAGTAAAACAAACGATCAGACAACAAACAGTAAAACAAACGATCAGACAACAAACAGTAAAACAAACGATCAGACAACAAACAATAAAACAAACTATCAGACAACAAACAGTAAAACAAACGATCAGACAACAAACAATAAAACAAACTATCAGACAACAAACAGTAAAACAAACGATCAGACAACAAACAATAAAACAAACTATCAGACAACAAACAGTAAAACAAACTATCAAACAACAACAAATAGCCAAAGAAACTGTCAGCCAACAACATAAAACTTAGAAATCAGAAATCAGGAAAGTTAAACAATTATGAAACAACAAACATTAAAACAAACTATCAGACAACAACAAATAGCCAAAAAACTATCAGACAACAACAAATAGCAAAAAAACTATCAGACAACAACAAATAGCTAACAAAACTATCAGACAACAACAAATAGCCAACAAAACTATCAGACAACAACAAATAGCCAAAAAAACTATCAGCCAACAACATAAAACTTGGCGTGCATGGTTAAAAAAAAAAGATCGGGAAGACGAAAAGAAATTTAGTAATACGCCTCACGGTGTTCAAAATTTGACAGCTCGTTGGGGTCCAGGAAAGAAGTAGATATTTTATAAAAATAGTTTGAATAAATTTGAAACATTTTTTTTAGTTCAATTTTAAACTCCGAGTGTGTTCGATCACTGCATCAAATATTTGGTGTCCAAGTGACAAGATTTTGAAAATAGTCTAGACATTTGACAACATTTGAGTTCGTTGGATCACTCAGTTCAATTTTTCTTTCGTACTACTTCAATTTCAATTCTACTTCTTCCATGTATTATCAGGAGTCAATAAGCTCAACATTCCTGCCGAAAGATATTTTTTGTCGCTTATGAAACTTGTTTTCTTGATGCGATTGCCACCCTTGAGAATATTGAATCGGAGCAGAAAACTTACAATTTCTCTGACGCAGTTGACTGTGTTTTGAATAATATTATTTTCTAATTGCAGCCGTTGAGTACGTTGAAGACCACTGAGTTCAATTTTTTATTTTAAGTTGATATTGAGGAAACGATAAGATTATTCAAATTAACAAATCGTCGGCCGTGACCCCTGACTTCTCAAGAAAACTATGATTACAATTCATACACTGTTTCTCTTGTTTTTCAATGAAACTATCATCTATTATTTGGACATGCCATAAATGTATTTGGCCGTAGAAAGTTCCGAAGAAAGCCGTTGGAAGGTGTGGATGTATTCGTGTAATCGTAGAAATAGACACAATATCTTATCGAAATTCGACGTTCCGTACTTACGTAGTATTAACTGTACGTACGTAGTATTAACTATGCGCACCGTACGCAGTATTAACAATGCGTACCGTACGTAGTATTAATTATACATACAGTGCGTAGTATTAACTATGCATACATCGCGTAGTATTAACTATGCGAAACATACATAGCTGTGACGTCCGTCGAAACTCCGTAGTTCTTTTTTTTCTCTCTTCGAGAAATTCTTTAGATAACGTTACAAGAGCACACAGAACATCTAGACTCTAATAAACATTTTCTATATATAACTTCCCACGAGTCTTAAAAATAAACACACGTGTCCAAAAAAAATACCAACGGACCGAAAGGGGAAACGCATGGGGACTAGAAAATGCATTCCCACGAAAGGGAGTGATACGAGATGCCGCAACCTTTCGAGAACCGCTTATCTCGCGACTAGTAGACGCCATAAGTAGATAGAGAACATGAATATTTTTAAGTACCAAAATTCCAAGAAAAACAAAATCTTAAATATTTCCACGATCATAAAAACTTTATGCAGCTGCTCTTCAAACAAACGTAACACTTTTCAAATACTCTCAACATTGAAATATTTTTCTTTTAACAGTAAAACATTTTAAACAGACAAATGAAATCTCAATGTTAAAGTAAATAAATTAATAATTGATTTATAATAACGAGGAAACAAAATAACAATGAAAATAATAGATAATTCATTTGGAATAATTATAACAATTGAAACGGACGACACGAAAAGAAAAGATATGTAACGCTATTAAATAAGTTGTCATTACGAGACATGACGTAAATCACAAAGCAAATGCTAATATGTTTAAAATAACAATATGCGATTTAACAAACATTGAATAACATTATAAATAAAATATTGTATTCGATAATACGCATAAGACGTAAGTTGTGGAGGGAAGATGGGCCTTCCCAAAGCAACATCTTTGTCCGTCAGGGAGAGGCGAAACCCACCTACGCGACAAAAATAGGATAACCTATGTGGAGGGGAGTGTGCGCTCCCGAAGCATTAGGCCCTGTAGTTTAAGAAAAGGGAAAATCAAGATGAAAATGGACCATCATTGGTTGAACCCTTCTACGACTTAAAATTTCGGAACGCCTATAAACCGAAATGATAAAAAGACGCGCAGAAGGAAAATCAAGTCAGAGCAGAATAAGAATAAGAGTAAGAGAAGTCAGAGTGGCAGAATAAGAGTAAGAGAAGTCAGAGTGGCAGAAGAGCCAGAAGAGAGTCAGAGTGAAGAAGAATCAGAGTCAAAAGAAAAGTACAGAGTCCAAATAATAAAGAAGAGACCGAAAATAAATAAATTCAAAGAAATAAGAAAATATTTAAATAACAGAAAAATTGAAATTAATAGAGAAAGTATTCAAAGTTTAAAGTTGAAACTGAAAAGTAGTAAGTCAAAGAAGAATTAAGAATTATTGAAGTTATTTCGAGGAACTGTGAGGTCAACGAAGATTTACACCCTTTCGACTGACCGATTTCGTTCTGCCGTCTTCATCGTTATCAAACTGTAAGTCCATTATTTGTTTTATTTGTAATATCTATAATTTGTTTTCTAAAATACAGACTCTTTGAGTCAGATAAAAATCCAACACGACGTTTCCACATTTATTTGCACTCCTCAATTAAAGACTCCCATCCAGTCTATTGGCCGAGAGGCTAGGGCAAAAAGGGAACGACATTTTTTCAAGGTTTCTTAACCTTAAGTGCGTCTTGACGTCACATTTCATTGTGAACTCGTCAGACCGACGTCACATAGCAGTCAACTTCCAATGAAGTTTCTTTTTCTTCGCCGATCTTTTTTTTTTTAACCATGCACGCCAAGTTTTATGTTGTTGGCTGATAGTTTTTTTGGCTATTTGTTGTTGTCTGATAGTTTTGTTGGCTATTTGTTGTTGTCTGATAGTTTTGTTAGCTATTTGTTGTTGTCTGATAGTTTTTTTGCTATTTGTTGTTGTCTGATCGTTTTTTGGCTATTTGTTGTTGTCTGATAGTTTGTTTTAATGTTTGTTGTTTCATAATTGTTTAACTTTCCTGATTTCTGATTTCTAAGTTTTATGTTGTTGGCTGACAGTTTCTTTGGCTATTTGTTGTTGTTTGATAGTTTGTTTTACTGTTTGTTGTCTGATAGTTTGTTTTATTGTTTGTTGTCTGATCGTTTGTTTTACTGTTTGTTGTCTGATAGTTTGTTTTATTGTTTGTTGTCTGATCGTTTGTTATACTGTTTGTTGTCTGATAGTTTGTTTTATTGTTTGTTGTCTGATCGTTTATTTTACTGTTTGTTGTCTGATCGTTTGTTTTACTGTTTGTTGTCTGATCGTTTGTTTTACTGTTTGTTGTCTGATAATTGGCTATCTTTCCTGACCTTCTGTTTCCATGATTTCCAAATTTTATGTTGTTGCTCGATAAGTTTTTGTTTTCTATTAATATTTTCACGCACAATAAGGTTAACTGGTGTTAACGCTCAATCCCTGGGTTAACCACGCATCCATTGAAGCTAGTTTTTTGTTGATAGTTGGCTGGTTTCGGTGATTTCTTTTTTTTTTGTACTTTGTTAAATATTTTTATTGTTTTTTTGTTTTTTTGTTTTTGTACTTTGTTAAATATTTTTATTGTTTTTTTGTTATTTTGTTTTTGTACTTTGTAAATATTTTTATTGTTTTTTTGTTTTTTTGTTTTTGTACTTTATTAAATATTTTTATTGTTTTTTTGTTTTTTTTAAATACTATTTCCAAAAAAAATACTTTTTAAGGAAAGCTACTATTTTAATTACTTGGCGTACATTTTTTACTTTTTAAAAGTTTTAAATGTGGATTTCACGACTTTTTGTACAAAATCACCGAGTTTAACGATATGCGATGATGTTATTATAAAAACAAAATTATTATGAATCGATGAATAGTGAAATCATGAATCATGATGGATCGATGAATAGTCTTCATAATGACAATGCCAACAATTGAACTGCCATGTCTCTGGACATTTAACGTCGTATGTCTATGAAAAGAAATGTAAGAACAAATTATTTGGGAACTATGCAAAAATTATATATCTTTCTGTGAAATGAACTTAATGAATTATTTTTATTTAAAATACCCCTTTTCCGCACCACCACAGGGGTAGGGTGTTAGGCGCGTTTTTTTTTTAACGTGGTATCCCCGGTAGGCCTAATCCACGTGTTCCCGACTCAGCGGTAGTAAAATAAAAATAACTCGAGTTCTATTTCACAGAAATTTTTATGATCAGATCACATTTTTATTCTTTACTTAGTACAACATAAAATATAACACTCATCATTTTATCATCAACTTCAAAAAAAAAATCATAACGTAACAAATTCATAACGTAAAACATAAAGGATATACATAATAATACATAATAGGAGGGGTACTTTTAATGTTTTACACCAAACGATTTACTAGTTATTAAAACTAAAAATACTTCTATTTTAAAAACGGACTGTACTTTCAAAAATAACGCCGGCCATCGAACCCGTATTGATCTTAATTTTTCTGAAGAATCATTAGTTTTCATAAAAATATGTTCACTAATCCCAAATTCAATTTGAGGTAGAGATAACAATAATAATAAATCAGGAACGGTATTGGAAATGGACACAAATTTTCTGAAGTGTCCTCCAACTATGTTTCCATCGCTAGAAATACGCATTTGTTTCGTAACCACATGAAATGAAATCATCTTAACGATATAACGTCCTTAAAAAAAGATGTCTATGAATTTTATTGTGCTTCTTAGCTCAAACAATCCAATATGGTTCTCGAGATTTTGAAGTGACGATGTCGCCTTGTAGTAACAGTGAAAACGACCAAACGCTGTCTTCTTCTGAATAAAGGTGTTTTCAACTCCAAAAAGTGTTCCTCTATTGAAGATCAAGATCGATTATGATCCAGATTGTATTACAGTCTATGATCCAGATTGTATTACAGATCACTTTCGAAGACGTCGAAATGATCTTCTATATTAACCAGACGTTCGTGAACAACATCCAGATGAATCAGTGTCTTCACATTTCTATTTATAAGTTGCGATATATAGATAGTCTTCTTTGCACTCGTTGATTGATTGATTGATTGATCATTGATTCCAAGCGAGATCTCATGTTCTTCTTCCTTCAAGAAATTTCATATTCTCTTGAGCATATATTGAATACTTTTCCGTATACCACGTTATTGTCTCGCAATACGATAGAACATAATTAAAAATTATAAGTGCAAAAACTAATAAATTAGTTATTGAAAAAATTAGTCAATTTTATTCTAAGAATAACGGGTTCAATGGGTCCGACTTACATTCTACTCTGAGAAAAAACATTAAAAAAAAAATGAAACAACGTATTGAAAAAACAAAAAATTCTCTCCCTGTCTTAATCAAGAGACCATTCTTAACGAAAGAAAATCCTAAACGCAAAATAAAAATACCAAAATTGACAACGTGAGAACAATCAAGTTAACTCAAAGAAATATGTCATGAATTACACAGAAAAGTATACACGTATTTCAGAAAAGTACGAAGGAAATGCGCCGCCAACAATCAATCTAAACAGCCATCTTAATTGTATCACGACAAATGCATGATATAAAGACAACTACAATCAGTTTCAAAGTAACATCACTCTTACTGCGCAGTAAATTTCGTGTAATTATGGCACATTTATTACCGTTATAGAATAATTGCATTTCTGCAATAATGATGGTGCTGCAATTTGCATCGTTAAAACCAAACGAAAGTACCTTATTTTATACAATTGTTATTTTGAAGTTTTCATAAAACTCTTGTTTTTCGATTTTTGGAAACTGTTTCTCTTCTGAATTTTGAAAAATATCTGCAGAGATATAGCGCAGATCTGACAATATATTTCGATAGTAATTTCGTTGCGTTCCAACGATGCAAACTTTAACGTCAATAACGACGACCATACATGCGAATAACTGAGGAAGCAATACCATTGGTATTTCGTCACTGTTACACCATTTTGTATCTGAATTTGTGATACCGCAACTTTCTGTAGTGATGTTTGAAAATAATCAGCACTGTAAATTTGTAAGTCAACCTGCAGTGTCTCGAAAATACAAGATAAACAGTCAAATGATTCTCAAAAATAACAAAGAACGAACGTATATCGCAACCCAATCTAAAGATCATTGTCACTGCGCAGAAAATGATTTGTAATAATGACATATTATAGAACAATTGCATTAACCTTATAGAACAAATGCATTTCTATAATGATTATGGCGGTGTTACAATCTGCATCGTTAAAACTCAACGAAAGTACATTTTCGTGTACATTTTTTCATGGTTTTCATAAAACTTTTTTTTTTCAATTTTTAGATTCTGTTTGTCTTCTGAATTTTGAAAAATATACACAGAGATACAGCATAAATCTGAATTAATATATTTCTATAGTAATTTCGTTATGTTCCAATGATGCAAACTTCAGCGGCATTATCGATAATGATTCGTGCGAATAACTGCGGAAACAATACCTTTCGTTTTTTTGTCACTGTTACACCATTTTGTATTTCAAATGCTGAAATTCGTGATACCGCAACTATATAATGATGTTAGAAAAGAATCAGCATTCCGAAATTACAAAGTTGACCTAAAACTTATCTCGAATGATAAGATATATAGGAAAAAGGATTTTAAAAAATACCATCATTTACGCCTTCAGCAGCCGATCTACGTTCTTATCAAAATTGTATCACTAATAGATCATATTTACAACTGAATTAAAAAAAGCATATATACATCTTTGCTATTCCGAGGCCAACTGCATTTAGCAAACTTCATATTATCTACACATAGCCAAACGTTACCTTTACCTCGCAGCAAACTTCTATAATGGCCTTCATTCACATTTTCACCTTCATGAACAATTGCACTCATAACTTTATAACAATGATCATTTATACGAATAATTGCAACAGGAACGCCTTTGATATTAATTTTTCTCTTTACTATTAAAGCATTTTGTTTCTGAAAAACTAATACTTGTAGCACCAATACTTTTTGTAATGATGTTATGACTTTTTTTTCAATTGAAGAAAGTGATCGGCACTGTGGACACTCCCTATTCACTTTTTTCGATTTTCCCACGTTATAATCAATGATATCCTGCAAACTAAATGGCGTTTTACGCGAACCAGGTATATCTAGCAATAAAACATTATTTGAATGGAAATTGTCCATCTTTGTACCACAATTTAGGCATGTAATTGTAGAAGTAATTTCATGCCTAATAATATCCCGCACATCATCTACGCGGTCACAGAAGGAATCAATAAACGCACTTGGATCATGCTGCTTCCCATCAATAAACACTTTACTCACAAATTGTCTCACTTGGAATGTATCAACTTTACCACATTTAGACACATATGCTTCAAATGCCGATTTTATAACGGTTTCTGTTAAAGACGATGCGACTGCATCTCGAATATGAGAGCAATGTATCAAACACTGGATGCTAGCATTCGCAAAACAAGAAACGCCGTCATTGTTTGGCAATCCCTGCACGTGAAAGGGTAGAGATTTTTCCGTTAGCGGTTCCGTTTCATTGTGATGATCAACAACATATGCTGGTAGAGCCCACATTCGATCAATTTTTTTTCTAACTGAACATTGCACAATTGTGTAAGGTAAAAGATCAGGTCGATATTTTTTTCGCAACCGATTATATTCAACAATGGCTTTCTCGCTAGCTTTAACAGAAGCTGGATCGTAATTGGCAAGGTGAAGTCCGGTCAATGCCGTAACACGTGATAATGCTACATAGATTTGACCAGAAATGAATATCGAATTACCCACATCGACTAGAGCATTTTTTAAACTTAAACCCTGACTCTTGTGTATAGTCATTCCATAACTTAAGCAAATAGGAAATTGTTTTCGTACGACAAAGGCTCTGTCCATCACTTCAAATTTAACAGAACAACGTTCTAATATATATTCCTTTGTAGATGGCAATGTGATTGTTATAGTATCAACATCATTTGTACGAATATTGCGATTTACAGAAACAATCTTCCCAATCGTTCCATTGACAAGACCCAAAGTAACATCGATATTTCTCCGAATCATTACTTGAGCACCAATTTTAACGATTATTTCTTTACCTAATCCTGCACTCCTCGAAGTATTCTCTTCATCAGAACATAACACTTTGGAAACTTTTTTTCTTAAACGAGTATCACAGTCTATAGTGTCTTGTGCAATAAGGTATATTTCCTCTGAAGGAAAACGCGCCAACATTGCTGTATTCAAAATGTCGCATTGATTACATGTAGGAAATAAACAAACGGTATCTGGTGGCAAATTGTGCAAACAATCACACAGTTCTGATAATCGACCATTAACACTAGTCTCATTAAACAATATCTGTCGCGACTGCAAATCTTTGGTATCAGATTCTGTAATTACTCCAATTCGAATCCGAGATAATAAATCTCTATACAGAAGATCACCCTTTGGACGCATGTTAATCGTAAGCTCGTCATAAGAAAATAGATCATGCCACAGATGAACAGTGCCCATTCCCCCAATAAACTTTTCAATATGATTCTTGGATAAATTCATAAATGCTGGTGATTCATGTACGGGTGGAAGTTGCATCAAATCGCCAAAAAGAAGCACATTTTTTTTGCCAAACCAGCCATCCTCCATCTCCGATGTATTAAATATTTCAGTCAATCGCAAATGAATGTACATGAAAGTAATATTAGATATCATCGAAACTTCATCAATAATAATCAAAGTAACATTCTTCAATTCAGCTCGTAACCGTTTAAGAACAGCATCTGACAATGATCTATATTTGGGAGTCTGTCCATGTTCTACAGGCAACTGGAATAAGCGATGTATTGTTAAACCATCAATATTGAACGCGGCAATTCCCGTTGGGGCTGTTACCGCTGTGTTTTTCTGGAAGATATTTTTAACTGAAACGCAAATGGTTTTTATGAGAAAACTTTTTCCGGTTCCTCCTTCTCCACTGATGTAAAGTCTAATAATTTTATCATGATCATCAAATGCCAAAGTATCCATTACTTTATCGTAAATACGTTTTTGATCCAAATTCAAATCTTTGATCATTTGTGAAAGATTTTGGTCTGCGAATTTCTCTACACCGTCTTTAAAATCTTTAACAGCTTCTTCGATTTCAATTGGAACACATTCCAAAGCATCATTATTATCGACATTACTTTCTAAATTATCTAGAGTTCCTATCAACAACTCATCGACCTTGTCATTCACGCAACGCATAGCTTTTTGAATTTCAATCAATTGCTCATGATAACGCAAACCATCTGCAAGTTCGAGTTGCACCGCAGCGAAGGCTTGTTCATACGTATCATAACCGTTCTTCAAATCGCTGCATTCCCGACAAGGTTTAAATAAAAAAAGCAAGGAATAATAATATCGTTCTGGTTCAATTTCAACATTATACACATAGTGATTAATAAGACAACCACGGGAACGCTTTTTCAAATACGTTGATTTGTCTATTCTGTATATCTCACCCAACGTTTTCGGTTTTATTTTTACTATATCGTACCACTTTCCAAAATCGTACAAATTGATGGTTTCTAATTCGGAAGGCCTATTCGGATAATACGTATCAATTATCGATGGGTAGAATAAATCCGTTGATTCGGAATCAAGTTGCTGAATAGCTTTCCGGGTTTTAAGCTTTCTACTTCGAATAATATTGACATCCAACCATTTAAAAGTAGTCTGAGGATCAGTTCCATATAGTGGAATACCGAGAACACTGTCAGCCGCTTCCATAGCTCCACATTCACGATTACTAAGCATTCGCATTGCCCAATTCCAAAGATTGCTAACAAGCGATTTAGACGAATTGATGATATCAATTACAGAACCAACACAACTCTTTTCTGGTTTAACAATATATTTTGTGGTATAATGCGTCAGAATTGAAGAACATTCACCGACGAATTGAATATCCATATTACCTTGCCAAACACAAAGTATTCCTGGATTGTAATCATTAATATGTGTTTCAGTCGAGCTACGAGGTAGATCATACAATCTGCTGTGTGTTCGCAAATTCTTTTTCCCAGCGATAGAAACAGCAACATCACGAATTTTCATAGTTTCGGTCACTGGACGAGGATAGCCAAATTTACAACGGCGAATGAAACCGGTTTTAGTTTTTTTATTTCGCAAACAATAAGTATTGTGTTTGTGATTTTGATGAGTTTTTACTCGTTGATACAATTGTGGTGAAACATTCTTATCAGGTAGCCTACAGGTAACATACTTAAGTATGAACGAAGCAATCTCTTCTGATGAAGACTTTCCAATTATTGGAGCATTTTCAACCCAAATCAAAAGATGAAAATGTTGAGATCCTCTGCTCTGATATTCCCTGCGTCAAAAATAATGTACGACCTTACCAATCGGATTATCCGATGATGAAATAAAGTCTAAAATCGCTTTAAATTTTATATCAATGAATCTGGATGTACTCACTGGATCAGAAACAACGAGTTGCATCGGATTAATTTTTGCCGTCGGAGAAATACCGCGTAAGTCACGAAGGTATTCTATTAAGTCATCCCATAACCATTCTGCAGGACTAGTGGTTAAGAACCATGTAGCTGGACCATAGTTACGAGCCATACACTTCAGATTATTTCTAGGAATTCGCCAGAATTGGTCTGTATTACGCAATCGAGAAAAGATCGTATTCAAATTGGACTCGAGCTGTCCTTTCGACATTTCGTGAAGGTAATTTCCTGCCGTATATTTAACACGAGGATTTATTATATTCATTTTGTGAAATATGCCTGCATTCATTTGACGAATATTGTTGTTCTGTAATGCATAAAATAAGTATTGAATATCCAACCGAAATTGTGAATGTTTAGACATAAATCGAGATTTAAAAAATTCAAAATCTGATAGCGGTACCTCCCTCTCTTCATTTTGTCCATTTTCTGCATATGGAAACAAATCAGGAAAGCATTTAAGATCTAAATGCTCAAGGCGTTTATCAAGTGGGACATCGTGAACTTTTAACATCTGATATAAATCTGTTGCGGAAACGTTAAGTTTTCGTTGGTGCATAGGATAAATGGTAAACTTTTCATAGTAAACATCAGACTGAGACATCTGTGTGAGAAACGCTACCCCTTTTTTTTCGCTCAACTCATTTACAACCTCAATATTCTTATTGCCAACTACAGATTTCAAATTTTTAGTATTTACAATTGCACCCATGCGTTGACTTTCAGAGAATTCAGTATCATTCAAGTTATTTGTTAATAACTCGGCAGGTAACTTTGGCAACTCTATCCCTAAATATAATGGATTATTGAATTGTAACCATTTTAAAACATCCCATATTTTTTCAACATTCACCAATCTTTCCCATACTATTTTAGACTTGGTAGGAATACCACGAACTATAATATATAGTTCATGATTGGAGTTAATTGGTTCTCTCGAAGGACAAATTTTTTTCAATGTCTCATCCATTGGCAATGGTAAAACAAAATTTGTGCCTACACTGTGACGCTTTCCGCGGGGCAAAGCGCGACAATGCGGGGAACGAGGACAGAACAGAAAAAAAAGGGGAATTAACAGAAAACTGAGAATAAAACGAGAACTAATATTTTAAAAGTAAAAGACCATTTAATGACAGAAAAAATTGTCGTATTGGGCGCCAGCGAGTTTCACGTCCACTCGCAACGATAATGTATGACAACGAGAACGAAAGAAAACAATGCAAAAAAAACTATCCGTAATACACGCGCTGGGCTGGGGAATGGGATCTCAGGGGGGAGGTTCCCGAACGCTAACACGCCGCTTACACTTGACCGCCGAGTCCGAAGAAGAGAAAAAAAAAAAGACTGAGGAAAACGGGATCCTCGCGAAACGAAAAATCAAGAAAGAAAAAAAAAGAAAACTTGGAAAAAAAACTTGACTCTCGGGTTCGGAATAGCGACGGGGGGAAAAGGTACGGAGGCTGGGGGCTCACGGGGCGCGGGGGAATATATGGGGAACGCAGGGGGGGGGGGGGAAACACCACGCACTTTTCGCCGGGAATCGCAGGGGAAATACGAAAAGAAAAAAAACGGGCCTCGTGGCCGCTCGCACGCAATATCTCCAAGAAAAAAAAATCGCTCGGACCGATAAGAAAAGGAAAACCAAACTCACGCTTTACCGTTGTCACTCCCTTTCAGTCGTTCACACTCGTCCTTTCCGTCACGTCTCTTCCAAATTCCTTTCCAAATAATCCCTTTCTCTATCGTCCTTTCCAACGTCTCTTTCGCTATCGCCCTTTCCAATTCTTCACACTTCGCCCGCTACTTTTCACACTTTGTCCGCTACTTCTTCACTCCTCCCACACTCTCTATCGCACTCTCTATCACACACTCTATCACTCTCTTCACGCATACAATTTTTCCCACGCACTCTCTCTCACACAACGGTAACGCAATCGCCAAGCTACCAAAAAAAAACCAGAAGGGCACGAAACGCAACAGCTTATAAACTCGATATTCGCCGATCAACGCTCCTCTCGCAAGTGACGAGCTCGTCACTTGCTTGTCGGGTTCTGGGCTAATGAGGGAAGGTGGGAGAAATTTTCGGGGGGCTAGTTCGTAGGAAAAGGGAGGGATGGCAGCACGGTGACCCTGCATCGATCCTAGATCCTTCGAAGTGAGCCGCGGGAGCGAGGTGTCGTGTGATATTCCGACCCCGGGGGTCGATGCATACTCTCCGTTGGTCCGCTGTTACCGGCCGGTGATACTGATGATGGCTTGATTGCCCCATTTTTGACAAGTCCACGGAGGGTGAGCCTTCTCCTCCGTGTTTCGACTTCTGAAGGGAGATTTTGGTGCGGGGAAGCACCATCCTCCGCCGCTACCTTGATGCACCCCCGGGGTGGCGTCGACGAGATAAGGCGCTTCGGCGATGATCTGGTGTGGCTGAGGTCCACCGCTGATGCTGCGCGAAAAAGGGGGGGGAGGGTAGGAACGGGGGAGGAAGATTGAGTTGAGCGAAAACGAGGGCGAGCCCTCCAGCGTATTTCGCTTCGCGCGTACGCGAATTCGCCTTGCTTACGACTAATTACGGTTGTATTTCGGATTTCGCGACATTAAGTGACGGTTTTAACCTACGACGCGTATAGGGGGATCACGAGGGGAACGTAACGCGTGGGAAGGGAGTGGAGGGGGGCGTGCGTGGTGGACTTGCGAGGGCAGGTCGGGGCGATATGTGGCGCAACGTCACAACTCCCCCCGGCCTGACGTTGATACGCTCCGCGTATTATCGTCATCTTTTGCGGCTAAAAAGAAAAGAATCCAGTGATTAGTGCTAAGACATTTTCAAATGATACGAAAGCGACTTTTGCAAGCGCGAGCTCCGCTCTCCCCTCTTACCGGTCCTTTTCTGTTCATGCGTGGCTCTATCGCGGTTCTTCCTGGTGGACGTTGGGAATGGAGGGAGTCGCGAAGACGCTGGCCGCACTTAATTGTAGTGACTTCAGCCTTGTGCCGCGACCAAGCGCATCGCGTCTCGTCAGTCTTCGTTTAGCAGTCGGCGTATCGGGATCTTCGTCGTGGGTTCCTTGGGTTTGACTAGATGCTCGTGCTGCTGCCTGCAGGGTTCTTCAGGGTTCTTGCAGGGTTTGGCGGGTTACCGCGGGTTCGTAGAGGGTTCTGCGGGGCCAGAGGGGGGTCGTGGCTCGGGGACCTGGGATCTCGGGTTCAGGGAGGGTTCCGAGGGTTCGTTACGGGTTCTTTGTGGCTCAGGGGGGTCGTGGGCTCTTGGGATTGGGACCTCGGGCTCAGGGAAGGGTTCTAGGGTTCTGTGTGGGGGACAAGGGATCTAGGTGGCATTGGGGGGGGGGGGGGGGGAGAGGACTTACCAGCTGCTGCTGGGGGGCGTGGGAGGCCTTAGCCGCCGGCCACACTCCTCGTGTGTGTGTGACCGAGTTGGCCGCACGACCAACACCGGAGGCGCCGGCGGGCAGAGGGCGGGGGAGTGTACGGGAGGGGTTCTGCGTCGGGATCGGGGAGGGGCATGTCAGGGGGCGGCAGGCAGGGGAGGTCCATTAGGGCCGGGATTGGGGCTGGAGGGGCGACGGGATGGTCCATTAGGGCCGGGATGCGGGGTCGGGACGGGGGGACGGGGACGAGGCGAGGACGGGGACGCGTCGGCGGGCGCGACGAGGGGAAGGAGGGTTCGGGAATAGGGGGGGTCGGCCATGCGGGGCTGGCGGGGTTTTGGGGGTGGGATGGGGTAGGGAGCTTGCAGGACGAGGGGTGGTAGGGACGACGCGGGGTCTGGGAAGGGGTCTCAGGGTGGCGAGGGACTGGGATGAGGATCGGGGACGCGGGGGAGCTGCTTGGGATTGGCAGCGGCGACGGTTGGCGGCGGCGGAAGGCGGGGGAGGGGAACGGGAGATCAGGAGGCGCTCCAACAACTCCTGGATCCGCCGGAGATCCTCCTGACCGAAGGGATGGGACTCAGGGGCTGAGGAGGCGGGAGGGGGCGTAGGGGGCAGGGAGCTGGGGGATGGCGGAGAGGGGGGGGGGGAGTTCCTCCGTAGAGGGGAACGTATTTCCGGGGGGTCGATCTCCCGGGGGAGATCCACTCCTCCGGGTCAATCACCGTCCCTCCGGGGCGGTGATACGCGGGACGGGGGATGATAGAAAAGGGGTGGGGCCGCGGTCCGAAACGTCGGAGCATCGTGGAAGCCTGTAAATTAACAATCGGTGTTACTAGGGAATACTGCGATTCCGGCGTGAAAGTCGCGCGGGGGGCGACATTGCGTTGCGAGCGTAATCCCGTGCGGCGTGGTACGTTGCGTTCTTTAATGAGGGGAATTACTCGCGGGGGCGGGGGGCTTTCGTCTGCGGTGGGGGTAGCGGTTTCGTCGGTGACGTGAGCTTTTAAATCCTTTATATGGACCCGTGGGTTTCTCCTACTTTTCGGGTCCTCCAACTCGTAAACCACGGGGGAAATAACTCGTAGTATTTTATAGGGACCACTATAGCGCGGGGCTAACTTCGCTGCGAAGTTCTGGGCTCCGGACCCCCCGGCATGGCGTTTCCCGCCCGGCGACGCGCACAAACAGGGCACGTGTTTACGTCCACCCCTGGCCGGCCGCACACGCGGCAAAAATAGCCAAGGGGGAGCAAACACTCACGATAGACGTGGCCGGGTTTCCTGCAGTTGTAGCAGGTGACGGAAGGGGATTTTGAGGGTGGGGAATATGCACGCGGGGGTTGACGAGGCGCCACATCAACGAGAGCGGGGATTTTTCGCGGGGGGCTGCTCGGGGGAGGAGGTCGTCGTAGTGTGGTTGGGGAACGAGGAGTGACGGCGGCTGCCGTTTTCGGAGAGGTCGTGCTGGGGGGGGAACGGGCAACGGTGCTGTACGAAACGCGCGGGACTGGCTTGGGAATTTCCGTGGGGGGGGTAGCCTCGAAATCCATCAGAAGGTCCGGAGAGGGGTCGCGTTTTTTGTCTGCCGCTGCGGCAGCGCGTCCGCGCACGCCCTTCTCCGGGTAGAATGCAGCGGCGGGTAATGCGGACTGGGAGACGGGGGGGGGGAGGACGGTACAACTTCATACGCTCGCTCACCTCCTCCCGCCGGCGGCCCACACGTTGTAGATCGAGGAAACTATGCACTTCCTCTCTCACGACGTGGACCGCCAATTCGGGGTGGAGGTTGCGGCAGCAGATGTCGATCTGCACGCTAAGGGGAAGGGGAGGGTTGAGATGGCTGAACAGGGTGCGCATCTTCACGATGTATTCCGCAACCGGTTTGCCGGGTCCCTGCGTTCGCAACTCCACCTCTCGGCGCAAGCGCTCCTGCAGGTCCCCGTGGCCAAATCGTTCCCTGAAATAGAAGGTGAACCCCTCGTACGAGGTCCAGCTGGGGTGCTCCACGCGGTGCCACAGGAGAGCTTCTCCGGTGAAAGCTTCCGGCAGCGCCCGCAAAAGCTCCCCCTCGGTGAGGCTGCGGCTCGTCGCGTACTCATGGAGGCGACGGAGGAACTCCTCAGCGTCATCGCCTCGTTTCCCGGCGAAACGAGGGCCGAACTTCCACCAATGGTCCGTGAAACGCGAGTCGCGGGCCTCCCGAGACTCCGAAAAGGTGGGGAAGCCGGAAAAGGGGGGAGGCGAGGGTCCGTGGGGGATAGGGGGCGGTGAACAAGTGTGGGGGGGAGGAAGGGGGCCCAATCGGGTGCTGCTGTGCCCCGTGGCGCGCGGCGGAAAAACGTATGTGCCCTCCGGGCTCCAGGGCACATACGATGCAGGAACAGGGGACTCGCGAGGGCGGTGAGAGGGGTTACGTGGCGTACGACAGGGGTTGTTGTTCGGCACGCGGGGGTAGCGCGAAGGTGACGTGGGGGGAGGAAGGACTGGGAACGGGGATGAGGGGTTGGGGTAAGCGAGACAAGTACCCAGGGGTAGTGGTGTCGAGATCGAGTGTAAGGGGATCTCGATAACGACCCATGGATTGCCCCGTGGGCAAGGGGTCGCTGGGGGAAGAAAAGCTACGGGGAGATGGGATAGGAACGTTTCGGGGGATCCCTGAGCTTACAGGGGGCGAAACGCGCGAGGGTCGCAGGACCTCTCCGTAAAGGGGGTGCTCAACTGCGACGCTGAGGGAAAAGGGGAGGGAATCAGGGCTCAGGGTGTCGGCTCTTTCGTCCCAGGGAATGTGCGTGTGAGGAAAGCGACTGCGGAGCTCCGCTCGCACCAGTCGCTCTTTGATTTCCTCCACGCTGCCCCAGGAGGTGAGCCCTGCTCGGTCGCAGCGGAGGAGGAGGTCGCGAACGTCATGGATGGCGTCCAGCGACGCGCGAATGGCTTGGGCTCTTTCATCAAGCCCGACCTCGACTCGTTCACGAGGGTGGCTAGTGGTGGGTAGGGGGGCGGAGGTAGTACGGGGCGAAGTACTAGTGGTCGTGGTTGGGGTGGTGGTCGCCGTAGGGACCTCCATAGCCCTTAGTACGTAGGGCTAACGCGGGGAAAACATAATATAAGCAAACAAAAACACAAAAAAACGAGTAATGATACGGGGGAGGGGTAGCACTGGCACAAGGAGAAGGGGGCGAACAGGGAGAAAAAAGAGAGAAGAGGAAAAAAGAAAAAGAAGGGAAACAAAAAGACTAATTACGTGACTGAAAAATAATACAATACGACCGATATAATAGCGAAGTAGGGGGGAATAATAAATAGATGAGAATTACGCGACACACAAAAAAAAATAAAAAAAAAATAAAAAAATAGATAAATAAATAAATAAATAAATAAATAAATAAATAAATAAATAAATAAATAAATAAATAAATAATCGCGAAGAGAAAAGAAGGGAAAATAAAATAAAAGAACTAAATGAAGGAACTGAAGAAAAAAAAAACGTTTCGGAAGAAAAAAAACGGTATAACGAACAATAAAACTAAACTCAAATCGCAAAAAAAAAACGAAGAAATCCAAGAAACACAAAAAATGAGTGTAATACTCCTGGTGTAAACGAAAAGGAGAGAAAAAAAAAAGAAAATAACGCGAAAAGAAAAGAAGGGAAAATAAAATAAAATAAACTAAAGGAGGGGGGTACTTAATTGGTCACCAAAAAAAAAGAAAAGGGGAATGAGTGAGAAGAAGAGAAAGAAGGAAAAAAAAACCCCGAAGGAGAAACAAAAATAATTTCGATACAAGGCTTAATAATAATGATGTCAATAAGTATGGGGAACAAGCAAAAAAAACAAATAATCAGATCAGAATAATAAAGAGGAAACAACAAGGGCGGAGAAGAGGGCGTTTTCAATTTAAAAAAACGAAAAAGAAGAGAAAAAAATGATGATGGGGATAAATACGGAAAAAAAACAAAAACCGAGAAAAAAATGTGCGAGGCGACAAAAAGAAAAAGAATTTACGAACTGCGAAGAAAGAAAAAAACGAGAAAGGGAACAGGGAAAGAAGGGAAGGGACACAAAAATTATTAAACGGAGACAAAACAAAAAAAATAATAAAAAAAAGATGAATAATAATAAATTCGGTGTAATATAACGCGAGGGGGCGAAGGGGGGGGGCAGGGTAGGCGCAAGCTATCTCTCAAATTTACGTGGGGGGGAAATAATCACGAGTGCAAAAACCAAAAAAAATATATAAGTGAAGACAACGGTTCAAAAACTTACCGCTCACAGGGTACGAAGCAATTTTATTTTTGGGGTCCTCTATAATTGTTTTTCCAATTTTCCGTCTGTATTTCCGTATTATTTTACCTAGAGCCTGTAGGGAGGTAAGGGGAAAAGAAAGCACGGCACACGAAACACAAGAGAAAAAAAAAGGGGGGGTGAGAGACAGCACTGCGGGCGAATTCCGGAGGGCGTATGTCCAATGTCAGGTGGTAGTGTGTGATAGTCGCTCGAATTCGCGGCACAAGTCGACTATATAAACTCGGAATTTCGGAATAATATTTCGGCTACAATGCTAAATTGTAACGAGTCTTCTAAGCGACGATTTGTTTGGGGAACCGTGCGTGGTGCGAGTGAGACGGCAACAACAACAAGCCTTGGCTCACCGCGCGAGCTCGCTCAGCAGCGGTGAGCGAGGCGACGAGGGGGCGGGCGGGGCAAGGGAAGGAGGATTCGGACGGTGGGCGATTTTTTTGGTACAGTACTCGCTGAAATAAAGGGAATATTTTCCCGCGAGTACTGTTTTTCGGGCCCCACGTTGGGCGCCAAAATTTGTGACGCTTTCCGCGGGGGAAAGCGCGACAATGCGGGGAACGAGGACAGAACAGAAAAAAAAGGGGAATTAACAGAAAACTGAGAATAAAACGAGAACTAATATTTTAAAAGTAAAAGACTATTTAATGACAGAAAAAATTGTCGTATTGGGCGCCAGCGAGTTTCACGTCCACTCGCAACGATAATGTATGACAACGAGAACGAAAGAAAACAATGCAAAAAAAACTATTCGTAATACACGCGCTGGGCTGGGGAATGGGATCTCAGGGGGGAGGTTCCCGAACGCTAACACGCCGCTTACACTTGACCGCCGAGTCCGAAGAAGAGAAAAAAAAAAGACTGAGGAAAACGGGATCCTCGCGAAACGAAAAATCAAGAAAGAAAAAAAAAGAAAACTTGGAAAAAAAACTTGACTCTCGGGTTCGGAATAGCGACGGGGGGAAAAGGTACGGAGGCTGGGGGCTCACGGGGCGCGGGGGAATATATGGGGAACGCAGGGGGGGGGGGAAACACCACGCACTTTTCGCCGAGAATCGCAGGGGAAATACGAAAAGAAAAAAAACGGGCCTCGTGGCCGCTCGCACGCAATATCTCCAAGAAAAAAAAATCGCTCGGACCGATAAGAAAAGGAAAACCAAACTCACGCTTTACCGTTGTCACTCCCTTTCAGTCGTTCACACTCGTCCTTTCCGTCACGTCTCTTCCAAATTCCTTTCCAAATAATCCCTTTCTCTATCGTCCTTTCCAACGTCTCTTTCGCTATCGCCCTTTCCAATTCTTCACACTTCGCCCGCTACTTTTCACACTTTGTCCGCTACTTCTTCACTCCTCCCACACTCTCTATCGCACTCTCTATCACACACTCTATCACTCTCTTCACGCATACAATTTTTCCCACGCACTCTCTCTCACACAACGGTAACGCAATCGCCAAGCTACCAAAAAAAAACCAGAAGGGCACGAAACGCAACAGCTTATAAACTCGATATTCGCCGATCAACGCTCCTCTCGCAAGTGACGAGCTCGTCACTTGCTTGTCGGGTTCTGGGCTAATGAGGGAAGGTGGGAGAAATTTTCGGGGGGCTAGTTCGTAGGAAAAGGGAGGGATGGCAGCACGGTGACCCTGCATCGATCCTAGATCCTTCGAAGTGAGCCGCGGGAGCGAGGTGTCGTGTGATATTCCGACCCCGGGAGTCGATGCATACTCTCCGTTGGTCCGCTGTTACCGGCCGGTGATACTGATGATGGCTTGATTGCCCCATTTTTGACAAGTCCACGGAGGGTGGGCCTTCTCCTCCGTGTTTCGACTTCTGAAGGGAGATTTTGGTGCGGGGAAGCACCATCCTCCGCCGCTACCTTGATGCACCCCCGGGGTGGCGTCGACGAGATAAGGCGCTTCGGCGATGATCTGGTGTGGCTGAGGTCCACCGCTGATGCTGCGCGAAAAAGGGGGGGGAGGGTAGGAACGGGGGAGGAAGATTGAGTTGAGCGAAAACGAGGGCGAGCCCTCCGGCGTATTTCGCTTCGCGCGTACGCGAATTCGCCTTGCTTACGACTAATTACGGTTGTATTTCGGATTTCGCGACATTAAGTGACGGTTTTAACCTACGACGCGTATAGGGGGATCACGAGGGGAACGTAACGCGTGGGAAGGGAGTGGAGGGGGGCGTGCGTGGTGGACTTGCGAGGGCAGGTCGGGGCGATATGTGGCGCAACGTCACAACACATTTAGAGACAAGATTTTTGTTAGGCAATGCTTTATTCATAACCGTGTTACGTCCCAGCTCTCACGCTCGAACTTTTTTTTAGCCCCCATTAAAAAAAACACGCAATACCCACAGTAGGTACTTGCAGGGCACGCATCTATTGGTATCTTCTTTCGGCGAAGCATATGTAGTCACTAAGTGCACCCAAATTTACGACAACCGTAAAATACCCTCTTTCAAAAACTCAAAGCACATGCAGCGTTCTACTTTTTACTGTTAGACTCTTCTCAATATAAAAAAAACCACTGCATACAAATTCTTTTACAAATTTAGTAACAAGCCTCCTCTGAGATTGACAGTGGACATTTCCTCGAAAAGTCGTAAAAGTTAAAACAGGGCACGGGAAAAACTCTTCAAGTGTTTTCCCACAAGCAGCATCTTTTCCTCCTTTTCTAATTATCTTTCGAAACACGCATAGGGTACAACATAAACTTTATAATATACCGCCTTTTATTTTCGAACTACGACAACTCCTATCCAAAGTCATAAAACGCTCGAGCCCCAAAAACAAAAGTCAGGAAGCCCCCTTGAAAAGGGTCAACGACTCCTAGACGCAACGCGTGCGTCTATGCGTCGCCACGATAAAAACTCGTAAAACGAAATCTCTATACGCTGCAATGAAATATCCAAATGCAGCTCAACAACTTTGTAACATTCAAAATAGAGAGGGCTGTTTCCTCCCACCGTGTAACGGGTGAATGCCCTTTTTAGTTAATCCGTGGGAGACGCGAATCATCTCCCACTACCTAGATCAAAACTTACTATATAAACTCCGTATAAGTTACAACAAGCGCTTCACTTCGATAAAAAGTTTACTCTGTTCACGTCGTCGTAACGTCCGTTAAAATCCAGACCAAATTTACTTTGAAATTATCCGGACTTCGACCGAATTATTAAAACTCGATTGACGAGACTGAGATCTCTCAATCCGCGATAATCCGAACTATTATCGACAAACAATACATTGTACCGAACTTGTAAAACAATAGTGATTGAAATATTAAATAAAACTCTGTTAATTTGTTAAATCGGCTAATATTTTATTCGGGAAATCACTCAAAGATTTCTCCGATCTAAAAAACCTCCAAAACATCTCCGAAGCAGTGAAGCCAGATCGCGCGTAGAACTTACCCTCTCTCTAGTCCCCTGCGCGCCCACCACACAATCAAAGAAGCGCGTGTCCGTGAGCAAGCGGCGCTCGGACGCCGTCGGAAAGAGCCGAGCGCGGTCGAGAAACTTCGAGCGGGCCTTCGGCAGCTACACTAACACATAGACGCTGAGCACGTTCATGTGGCGCGTAAGAGACTAGAGAGAGGGTAACCTCTACGCGCGATCTGGCTGCTGGCTTTTGGCTGCACTGCTCGCTTCGCACGACTCGCGCGTGACGTCACCCGACGGCCCGCGCGAGCCTCTTCCAATAAATTGTTCTAATAAATGCATTATAATCCCTATGAAGAAGCGGAATCATATTTATATTATTAAATTATATTAATTCTTATACTTTTATCGAGGGATAAAGCAACAAAACAGCAAACGAATATAAGCCAATCATCTATCCGGCCGCGATACACAAGTACGACAATGTGCACTTCATTCTCAAGTAACTAGATGGTCCAGTCGGTAGCGTGCCTGACTGCGATCCGAAGGGGCGCGGGATCGATCCCCCGCTCTAAGTTTTTTTTTTTTTTTTCAGCGAATTGTTCATTCGTGACATACGGTCGTTGAAAGAACAACAATTTTGTAATCGTATGATGATACATATAAAATTTAGATGTATTATTATATTATACTTCATTTACGATTGATACGATAATAATACATCTAAAATTTAGATGTATTATACTAGATAATAATACATCCAAAATTTAGATGTATTATACTAGATAATAATACATCCAAAATTTAGATGTATTGTTATATTATACTTCATCATATTCCCATACTTTCTCTATTTATACAAACTTCCATCAAGCGATCAAACATCCCCGAAAGCAAGCCAATCATAATCCATCCGGCCGCGAATCACAAGTACCAGAAGGTGCACTTATTTTACAAGCAATCGGATTGTCCGGTTGGTAGCGTGTCGGACTACGAACGTGAGGGGCGAGGGATTGATTCCCGCGCTCAGTTTTTTTTTTTATGGGGCGAGTTCATTTGTGAAACACGCTGAAATAAATTTCAAAATAATATTTATATTACATTTGTTAATTGTCGAAGTAGGCAAAACACTGAAAAATCAAGCCGTCAGTGCTGAATGTCAAAGTATTTTAACCTTTTCCCACTATTTTACCCTTTTGTGGGAAACCACCGAATTTAATCGTAAGTAAAAAAAAACAATAAAACAATTCTTCAAGCGTTAAAACTTTGGTATCGGAAAAGGTTAAAATACTTTGACATTCAGCACTGACGGCTTGATTTTTCGGTGTTTTGCCTACTTCGCTAATTGACAAATGTGATATATATTAGGTTGGGGAAAAAGTAATTTCGTTTAATTTACTTTAAAGAACATGAAAAATTCCGAAATTACGTTTTCCCCAACCCAATATATTATTTTGAAATTTATTTCAGCGTGTTTCACAAATGAACTCGCCCCATAAAAAAAAAAAACTGAGCGCGGGAATCGATCCCTCGCCCCTCACGTTCGTAGTCCGACACGCTACCAACCGGACAATCCGATTGCTTGCAGAATAAGTGCACCTTCTGGTACTTGTGATTCGCGGCCGGATGGATTATGATTGGCTTGCTTTCGGGGATGTTTTATCGCTTGATGGAAGTTTGTATAAATAGAGAAAGTATGGG